>OZ020305.1:9629687-10128863 GCA_963971305.1 Arcuatula senhousia
GTACCTGAACCACAGGGGCTTGTGTACAGTAAAAAAATAAAATTCTTCCTATATATACCCTTGCACAAGGGAGGACATACTTCGGATAGGCCCTCGCTTCAAAGACAATTTTTACCTGTTCAAATGTTGAATTACGATCAACCGGCGTTATAATATTGTAAAATAATGATGATTCTTTCAGTTAACACTAACCTTTATGTTGTAATCCCGTCGGAAACCCCATTATTGAAACAATATCTCGATGATTTCATCCAATGGACAACTCCTTGGCTTCCATAATCACGTGACTTTTGCGCCGTTCGATTGCTCTCGGACTCTTACCAATCGCAAATAATGAAATCGCCGTTATGTACAAACTTCAAAGAGGTTAAAAAAACCATTGTACTGCATCTGTCCCCTCCACCTCTATGTTTGTACACATGTCATGCATTTAGCAATCATTTTTTTTTAAAAACGGGTCGTTTCATTAACTAATGATCTTTTTATGAAGATAAATTTCTACAATCTAACACTTTCTGGGAAATAGGGTGAAACAAAAAAATGTGTATAAACTTTAAAAAACAAGTTTTAAAATTCATTCAATTGCGTTTCAAGAGAAGTGTTGGTACTTAAAGTGTGTCTCGCCTGTCAGTCCCATTTAAGGTCTACAAAGGCCCAAGTTTTCGAAATAAGACGGTAAATCAAGGTAAAGATCGTGTGGTAGGTTAAAGAATGACATTTTAGCACCAAGAAGAATCTGTGGAACAACAACTGTGGTTTTTGATATTATAGACCAGTTATTAGGAAACAGACTTAGCCCAAAAAATAACAATAAAAGCATCAATCAATATTGACAGAGTCCAGGTCAGTCCATCATCTAATTCCTGTTTTCCGAGCCAACTAAGACTTTTTTAAGGGTAACAAAATTGAAATGTGATTTTTTTTCGTAACAGATTTCTGACTTCTACTGGATGGATTGGTTTCAAATATGGTACACAGCTTTAGCATGATGAGTTATACAGTGCATCCCCTTTCCAGGTCAGTCCATCACCTGCTTCCTGTTTTCCGAGTCGACTTAGACTTTCTTTTTTAGGGTAAAAAAATTGAAATATGAAATTTTTCGTAACAGATTTCTCGTCTTCTACTGGATGGATTGGTTTCAAATTTCGTACACAGCTTCATCATGATGAGTTATACCGTGCCTCCCCTTTCAGGTCAGTCCATTATCTGCTTCCTGTTTTCCGAGGCGACTTAGACTTTTTTTATGGGTCCAAGCAATAGACAATTTTTCGTAACAGATTTCTCGGCTTCTACAAAAGGGATCGATTTCAAATTTGGCATACACAGCTTTAGCATGATGAGTTGTACCGTGCCTCCCCTTTCAAGGTCAGTCGGTCATCTACTTCCTGTTTTCTGAATGGTTGAGTAGGGGTTTGCTTAGCACGACTTAGTGCAACCGCTATTCATTGTAATTATTAATTTCTAATACTTTTGTCATTAGAATTTCCGATGGTTAAATTCAAAATTGTTAAAATGCTAGGTTTTTTTTTGTAATGAACACGGTCGATATCAAGCTTCCCTGTTCGAAACTTTTGGCTTTCAGTACTTTTCGTTCAATACTATTCGTTTTTAGCTCACCTGGACCGAAAGTTCTACAAAACTCTCCATTTGGTCAAAGTTGTCAAATGATCCCTTATAGGGTTTACAGCCCCTTAAAGGTGAAAAAGCATTTATAGAATAAAAACTATTGCAGATAAAGAAAAGCTGTTGCTTGCCTAAATGTTCAACTCATTTAGCTCTACAAAAGTATCCAAGGGTCGAAGTTGTCAGATGACCCCCTTATAGGGGTTACAGCCCCTTAAAGGCAAAAAATAGTGTTTTGGCCTATAGAATGAAAACTATTGCAAATAGAGAAAAGCTGTTGCTTGCTTAAATGTCCAGCTCATTTAGCTCTACAAAAGTCTTTATAGGGTCGAAGTTGTAAGATGACCCCTTAAAGGGGTAACGGCCCCTTAAAGGCAAAAAAATAGTGTTTTTGGCCTATTGAAAGAAAACTATTGCAGATAGAGAAAAGCTTTTGCTTGCTTAAATTTTCAAATAATTTAGCTCTACAAAAGTCTTGATAGGATCGAAGTTGTCACATGACCCCCTTATAGGGGTTACAGCCCCTTAAAGGCAAAAATAGTGTTTTTGGCCTATTAAAAGAAAACTATTGCAGATAGGGAAAAGCTTTTGCTAGCTTAAATGTTCAGCTCATTTAGCTCTATAAAAGTCTTTATAGGGTTGAAGTTGTCAGATGACCCCTTATTGGGGTTACGGCCCCTTAAAGGCAAAAAATAGAAGTTTTTGGCCTATAGAATGATCTCTTATAGGGTTTACAGTACCTTTAAGGTGAAAAAAAAGCATTTATAGAATGAAAACTATTGCAGATAGTGAAAATCTTTTGCTTGCTTAAATGTTCAGCTCATTTAGCTTTACAAAAGTCTCCATAGGGTTGAAGTTGTCAGATGACCCCTTATAGGGGTTACAGCCCCTTAAAGGTAAAAATACTGTTTTTGGCCTATAGAAAGAAAACTATTGCAGATAGAGAAAAGCTTTTGCTTGATTAAATTTTCAGCTCATTAAGCTCTACAAAAGTCTTCATAGGGTCGAAGTTGTCACATGATCCCTTATAGGGGTTACAGCCATTTAAAGGCAAAACATAGTGTTTTTGGCTTATAGAAAGAAAACTATTGCAGATAGGGAAAAGCCTTTGCTTGCTTAAATGTTCAGCTCATTTAGCTATACAAAAGTCTTCATAGGGTTGAAGTTGTCAGATGACCCCTTATAGGGGTTACAGCCCCTTAAAGGTGAAAATACTGTTTTTGGCCTATAGAATGAAAACTATTGTAGATAGAGAAAAGCTGTCGCTTGCTTAAATGTTTAGCTCATTCAGCTATACAACAGTCTTCATAGGGTTGACATCAAGACCAGGTGAGCGATTCAGGCTCCTGGGAGCCTCTTGTTGACTCGTCTGCTTTGATTCATCTGCTGCTGATGAGAGGTTACACCTTGAAAGATTGATATACAGCATAACCAAATTAACCTTTTCTTATACCGTTTTGGTATTTGTATTTTCTAACTATATATTTACACGTTAAATTTTATCATATATCATGGTTTAACCGTTGTTTTTATTTTAATTATATGGTTAGTTTTTTGCTTCATTTCAAATGAAATTTTTTCACAATTGATTTAAAATTATCTATCTACAAACAAGTATAAGCTTTCCAAAAAAAAAACTTACTGTGTCCTGGCGTTTATTGTTTTCTTGATAAAAATCATAAAACTTACAATTAAACTTGTTCTTATATAAACAGGGGTACGAATATTTGATGTTTCGAATATGGCCCTGAAATTAAATAACTTTAGACAACTAACAACTCTCAGGAGCTCGCTGAACTTCAACTTAAACATTTTTACATAAATAGGTTTATATTGTTAATGTAGACACATATAATCCGCAATAAAAAAATCCGCAATGGAAAATAATTGCATAAGTCTATTGGCAGTTCAAGAAGCAGAGGTACCAATGGGACATCCGAGTGTCAAAATTCCGAAAAAGAAAACATAAAACTAGTAAATACCTACTAGGACATCACGAAGAATCAGGCAGGATTAAACACAAAAATACAAAAAGCAACAATCAACGCCAACTAAAAAATGACGAGGAACAACATAATCTTGTGTTTGCAATTTTTGTGTCAGTCGTGACGCTCTGCAAAAAAAATCGATGTAAGCCCTCAGCAAGCTCTGAAATAACGAATCAATCAATTGTGATACGTAAATTCGATAAGCCGAAGCGGTTGGAATATTGCTACACAAATAGGGAAAATCAACGACTGCATGGAAAGTTTAACGATCATGTTTTTGTCATAAAGCGTTGTTGAAGATTTATATCTAAATATGAGGTAGACTTCATAGAATCCGTTTGATACTTCAAGTTTCTGAGGATTAACGAGAGTACCACCAAATCGGCATTTTTTTAGCGGAAAGACATCATTCTATAGAAGTATACATTATACAATTGTTAACTGGTCAGGAGGAAAACAGTACATTTGTTTCCACGAGGTACTTACTATTTCGCGAGATGCGTATCGTACCGAATGACCAGTAAACAATTTATTATACTGAATCCTTAAGCCACTCCTACCCGGGACTTTTACCGAGCACTTTAGTCACGCCCACTGTGAAATAATATTACATAGCTATTACCCAAGGGTAACAGAATTTACTTTTTCCCTATGGAAATATTACTTTTAACAAATTCAAGATGACAAAGTTAAAATGTTTACCTGTATTTTATATAGAAAAAATCTTCTGGATATAATAAAGTTTATAAATAACAATGACAGAACACAGACTCCAGATAATGGAAATCAACCTTTGATATTTATCTGGTAATTAAGGGCGCAACTAATAAGTCATTAAAGTTGGAAATGAATACAGGTTCAACCAAAATTCATTTTAGTAATCGGAACTATTCGGCCATATCCTCTGCCTGGAAGCGTTTTCAATTCTGAAACATTGGTCATGCACGCAAATGTTTTGAAATGAGAGGAATCCAATAACTAAACTACGAGCGCTGTTTGTACGGATGTCTAAATGAATTTGCACTGAACCTACCACTGCTTGAGTCTTTTAGTTCAAGCAATAATTGATCTTAACTCAGAAAAAAGAGACTTAGAAATGAACCATCATCTGTCCATGAAAATCGTGTCTTTTTAACCTTTTTCAGATGTACAAAGAGGAAACATAACTTTCAAAAAGTCACAGTCAATTCAACTAACTGAATATGTACAGATAATTGAAATTTTCTACAGGCGCCTCTTGTTGGTTATAGTCTAGTTGATCTTGTAATGAAAGCATTGACGACGTAAACAGACGACAAAAAGTTCATCCTTGTTCTTGTTGAAGCAAAGTCCCCACGGCCTAATGATTTCTTCATCATGTTCGTTATCAGACAGTATTGGTCTACATCTTTGTCCGTCAGGGGATGTCATTAGAATCTGATTGTTCCAAAAAGATGCAAGACAGATGTTACCACTTTTATCAGTTGTAACACCGACGGGGTAATTGATCAGAGTTTCGTGCGCTTGTTCCCATTTCTTCTCTCCATTGATAGAATAACATTGTATACAATTCTTATCTGACCTTGTATAATATAACTGATCACCAGCCACGGCACAGTACGACCAATGGTTATGTCTATCATCTATAATTGTTTTACTTCTCCCCGTAGACATCTCAATAGACACGACACCTTTTTCCATTACACACCCGTACAATATTCCATTTTGATAGGACATTAATCGTTCTCCCTGCCGTTCCAGTGTTCACGTCTATTATTTGTATTCCTCTAGGTGTAGAAACAGCGATAGATATATCATCTATAACAGTCACGTCCCATGGAAATTCATCTCTGACAGGTATTTCTTTCTCTATTGTACCAGATTTGGAAAGAATAAAAACACTTTTATTACCACTGTCAGCAATTACAACTTTATTATTAGGTAATATAGAACATCCTCGTAGCATTGGAGGTTGTGATCCATTGATGTTTATCTTAGATATCAATTTGACAGTGGCATCTTCAAATTTGATTCTGTTCGGCTGGGGCGTACACAGGAAAACCTGTGCCTGTTTGTCCTTGTTAGATGTCGGACGGACAGCGGAAGGTTTTGAGATGACAGATATTGAACCAAAGGTTATTATATCGGACATGATGGCTTGTATTTGATCATTAATGCTGCATTGTAGCTTGGGTATGTTAAGTGACCCATCCATGAATGAGTTGTCCGTGCGGGTTTTCTCCTTTTCTATGAATGTTTCTAATTCGCTGGTTCCAAGAAAGGTCTGTAAATCTGATGCATACGTCTTCAACATGGTGGTTTCCTCTATCTTGTTCTTGATCATGTCTAGTGAGGCCGTAAGGTCAGACATCGATTGTTGCAATTTCTTAACCTCATTTTCCTCTAATTTCGAAAGTTCGTTTTGTATTTTTTCTTCAAGCGCATCAATATGCTTGTTGACTTGTTTGCGCACTGAGGTGATCCTTTCTTTAATTTCTTGTTTCTGTTTCCGTAACTCAGAAACATTTTGGTCACGTTCCAATATGATTTCCTCTAAGTTTGATTTAATGTTTTTCATGCTGGTTTCAACTTCGTCCACAAAATATGATGTCTTAGACATTCTGATAACTTCGTCTAGTAGTTGTAAATCAGGACAAGATTTGTGAATACTTTTAGCACACACTGGGCAGCATGGAGCATTATGGCTTTTACAAAAATTGACATAATTCAAACTATGATCCGGGCAAAGTGATGAGAGTTTGCGAGCCGATTCTGGTATTTTTCTGTAATAATCAACGCTTATAACAGTATGCCCTATGGACGAGTTGGCCACACTGTGATGACTGTTACACTCTTCACACAACAAGTTGTCGGACTTCGCACGGCCCACATCCTATGCTTGCTGCCATCTTCAGACGATGCAAGTCTGTGAAAAGAAACACATATTAGAACGTCTTTAAAGGGAATATACAGGTTTAACTTCTAATGATGAGAGACGAATTTAATCGCATTTTGCATTTTAACATTTGTTAAAATATAAAGATACGCCGACCGCAGAATGATACGACCGCATCATGTTGAACCTGTTCGCTTGTGGCCCAGTATGGATTGTCAAATGCTTTGGACACATGCAGGCTATGGTATACTCTCAAAGGTTTTTGACACAGGTATTCTGTGGTGGACTTTCAATGCATAATTATTATTTTTCATATATTTATACCAACTTTCAATGAATACTCATTAGCCGCTTTTAGCCTCTTTGATCCCTAATTTCCCAAAAATGGTAGGAGATATTGCAAATCTGATTGAAAACACAGACAGGATTTTTTACAAGGACACTAATAATAGAAGAATTTGGAAATCGGAAACCTATTCTATTCCTTTTTGCCGACCCCTGGAAGCAACGTTATCGTGCAAGACACTTCAACATTGTTGTTAAATTTACCTGATGTAATTTATTTATGAATACAATGGGGGAAATGAACAAAATCGTATTAAAAACAATCTTTACAGCAGTTTGGTTTAAACATTCATTTTACCCCTTTTGGTCCATCGATAGCAATCACAATACATTTGTACCTTAATGCCTGGGGGAACTTTCTCTTGTGGTTAAAATCGTCATTTTTAGATTTATGTTACAATTGGTCATCCCACTACAACAAAAACTTTTGAATAAAACAATTTGCCCAGACAAACTCCTCTTATAATTGGTGTTTTTTGCCCCATTCTCGGTAGAGGATATATTACAAATCTGATTGAAAATCACTGGCAGGGATTTTTAAAACGATTCCAAGGGAAAAAAACAGAAAATGAAAATCGGACTACAAATAAAAAAGTTTTATTTTTATGTGTGGCCCATTTTCGACCCCTCATAGCAATGTATCGGTGCAATATACATCAAAACTGTTGTTACATTTTGTTACCAGGGTTTATTGAGGAATCCAATTTAAAACGAAAGATCAAAATCGGATGAAAAAAAAAACATTCTACAGACCCTTTGTCAATAAACCCATTTTGGCTCCTTTGACCCTTTTTTTCTAAAACAGTGGGGGTCCCAAGTGGGGGTCCCAAACCCGTAATGCAATACCAACCTTTATTTAGTGATTACAAACATCATATCAAATTTTATAACAATTGGTTCACTACAACTTAAGTTATTACACGGAAACCAACGTGTCTACAGACGACGACGCTAACGACAATGCTGACGACGATAACGACAATGCTAACGACGAGAACGACATCGGCACAACATATTATCTTCGCAAAATTTTGCGGTCTTATAAAAACAGTTTAAATGCGTTTTTTATAGAAATAAATTTGATATTTTAATTGCTCGGCAAGCCTCGTCATTAAAATAATCAAATTTATTTCCCTTGATGTTAGAAATTACATAATCAACTAGATAGCGTTGTAGAAGCTATATTTCTAACACCGAGAGAAATTTTGATTATTTTAATGGCGAGGCTTGCCGAGCGATTAAAATATCAAATTAATTTCTCGAGATGTTAAAAATTCCAAAATGATCGAGAAATAATTTGTAGAAGGTTTTCTCTAATGTCTACAGGTAAGAAATTGCAAAAGGTCGCTCATCAATTGCACGTGCAATTACGCTGAGAACATATTTCTCTCTAGAGGTGAGAAATATTTTTTCACAACTGGTTGAGAGGTTGATATATCGGATGAAAATTAGAGAAATTAGTTTTAAACATTGGTGCCTAAAAATTTCCATATACATGTAGGAGAATGTGCAGTCAGGACGAGTTGCTACTTTTATCGATATTGGTAATTTTTTCAATCCGTATAAGAACGGGGTATAAGAAGCAATTCGTCCTGACTGATGTAGGCTATAGTTTTTGCTTTTACCAGTGAGAGATGATTACACCGTATAGTACAGTTTCGCGGGAGTATCAATTTGTATGAAAGTACGTGTGTTGGTAATGGCCCAATTTATGTGAACGTATATATTAAACAATCACTATAGGGTATGGCATTATAGCCATACCTCTTCTTGTTATGGATGGTCTCGTGTGGGGCCCGTGTGGCGAATAGGCCCGCAGCAGAGCCTAGCTTGTGGTAAGAGGCGACTAAAGGTCTAGGAATTATGATGTCGGGTCAGTGCTCAGCCCATAGATCGACCAAGTGTGTACCATAGGTGGCTGAATTAGGTAACACTCGTCCGCGGGGGTTGTGAGGTCTTTAATACGGAAAACCTGACCGCTGATCATATTGGGCCAACGTGTGTGGAGAGTGCCACGCTTCATGCACGTAAAAGACCCCTTTGTGGACCGCCAAGTAGTGCACCACATAGGCTAAGCTTTCCGCCTCTTACCCACCTCTCCCCTATTTCTGTGGTTCTTCATATACACCATTCACGTGTTTCACTAATCATCATCATTTCATGTTCATTTTATCATTCTTTTCATGTTCATCGCCTGTAAATAACCTATAGTGTTGCACGGGCGTAAAACACCAACTCACTCACTCACTCACTCACTCACTCACTCTCTCTTGCTATGGATGTAAAAAGGGCCTAATCGCCCTTGGTATTTATAATACATACAAGTTACTACATATAGTAAGTAATCACACGTCTATTTCAAATCACGATTTCTTTCATTATTCAATAAAAAAGGACGCTTACCTGTTCATTATTTTTTGTACATCTACCAGTTTATTACTAGTATTAAGACCTCTATCACTAAAGTAGACACAAATATGTTTTCTTCGATTATGTGGCAGAAAATACAAGTACACTGTATAAAGGATAATCATGTACATGTAATTTGCATAAAAAACAAATTAACTTTTCTTCTGGTGAAGTCTTTGTCCTTCACGGTAGTTCGTTGTTTAATAAAAAAAAATCAATAACTATTTTGAAATCTACAAATTTAAATGTTCGTAGTGTTTAAGTCTGTCATGATTATTTTTAGAAACCACAATCAATTAAAAGCCCAACACATACCTACATTGTATATACATGTATTTTTGTATATAAAATTCAAAATTACAACCAGGTACTTTTCAATCCATTTTTAGCAGGGGCATGGGTCCTTCCAATTTAAAAAAAATGTTTGGTTACACGTCTGTAGTTCGACAGCCCAGTAGTCCGACAGCCCTAAAGTCCGACAACCCATTGGTCTGACAGGCCTAAAGTCAGACAACATATAAGAGTCCACAGAGCATAAGTCGAAGGACATCGAGTACCGTATTTAAAATCCCACAATTTTTAGGTTAGTTTGTCTGAAATATGACTTACTTTAAGGGTTAAGCTGCTTTTTAGTGAATTGTCAAAGAAAAATCATCAAGTGAAAATCATAGTTTGTAAATATATGCATTTTATTTAGACCATGGGCCAATTGCAGAACCGCGAGCAGTGCCAAATGGCCTCGTTGAAGGCTGCTGGAGGTTGTCCATTGTGGTTGTTCTAAATTGCCGTTTAATTGTGGGCTGTGTCGCGTACACTTATTCCACATCTCATTATTTTCTATTTGTATTAAATATACGTTAGCACTGAGGTTAACACTTTTTACAATTTTATAATCATTGTTTTCAAATACAAAGATACATACTTACATCATCAGAATTAAGTCAAAACTACGTTTGCTTGGTTCGCGGTAGGTTTTTGTTCCTGCTGAAAAGCAGCTAACAATGTTGTTGTAGTATGACGAAAATATTACCTTGACGTTTAAAACAATGAAATTACAGGCTCGTGCACCTTCATCCCCGTTCTGTCTTCGGAAGCAAGTATTATTGACGATCATATCACAGCAACTGCACTGCGAGCAGCCCCTACACACAATGAATTACCCACTATGTACTGGATACCTAAATTACACAAAACCCATATAAATCCCGTTTTATTTCTGCTTCTAGTAAGAGTTCTCTGACCACTATTTCTAAAGTAATCTCTCTTGTTTTGACAACAATGAAAGAGTTTATCATTCGTTACTGCAACAAAAGTTTGAAAATAGTGGCGTTGGTCATTTTTGGATTGTCAAAAATTCTCCTGATGTTTTGGACAAACTTTGAGCATTTGAAAATACTTTCCAGACAGTTGACAGCTACGATTTTTCTACTTTGTATACAAATCTTCCTCATAATCTAGTCAAAAAGAAATTTTAATATTCAGTTAAGTGGTGCTTTGATAAATCTAAAAGTGATTACATTTATTCTAAAGTTTCAAACGTATTGGGTAAATCGTTTTTCAGTAACAAAACCCATAAAGGCTATGTTAATTGGACTGACGTAGAAATGATTACTGCACTTAACTTTTTTTATATAATATTTACATACGTTTTGGAAAACTAATATATCCACAAGTTATTGGTATTCCTATGGGAACCAATTGCGCCCCACTTATAGCAGATCTTTTTCTTTATTGTTATGAATAACAATTTGTGGCCAAACTACAAAAAGACACAAACAAACACCACCTTATTGACATTTTTAACAATACTTACAGATACTTAGATGACATCCTTGCCCTTAACAACCTCAATTTCTCTAACTTTATAAATGATATCTAGCCTAAATAATTAACCCTTAATAAAGCTAACTCGACCGGCGATATATGTCCATTTTTGGATTTAGATTTAAGCATTGTCAATGGAAAATTGCACACTGAAGTCTATGATAAACGTGATGACTTTTCTTTACCAATTGTAAACTTTCCTTTTCTTGAAGGTGATGAACCTTTAGCTCCATCTTACGGAATGTACATTTCACAGTTCGTCAGATATGCTCGAATTTATAGTGTTGTTTCTGATTTTAATGACAAAACCGTTTCATTACTAAGCATTGATGGTAATACTTCCGCTAGTGCTACATACAAACGGACTACATTTAACAAAGATGAAATCATAGCCAACCATAGCTCTTTTATGTCCTCTTTCAATAAACAAATGAAAGAGGAACATAAAGAGTTACCATATTTGTACTGGATACCTAAACTTTACAAAAATCCGTACAAAGAAAGATATATAGTTGGATCTTCATCATGTTCAACTACAGAGCTGTCTGTCCATTTAACTAAAATCTTGTCTATTGTCAAAGAAGGTCAACAAGCATACTGGGACACTATTTATAATCGTAGTGGAATCAACCATGTGTGGATTTTGTTTTGGGTTGTGACTCTACATTCTTTTCCAAAACATCTTTCAAAGATAAAATTTGTTACACGCTGGAACAAGTTTACAGTATGCTTGATTTCCTCATTGACAACATATTTGTCACCTTCGGAGGAGAGATTTTTTAACAACAAATCGGCATTCCAATGGGCACAAACTGTGCTCCTCTCCTCGTCGATTTGTTTTTATGCTCTTACGAGACTGAATTTCTTCAGGGACTCGTAAAGAACAAGAAGATGAAAGAGGCAAGGTCATTTCATCTTACATTCAGATATATTGATGATGTCCTTTCTGTCAATAACACTTCATTTGGTAGATGGGTTCCTTCGATATATCCTCCAGAATTGGATATTAAATAGACAATCGAATCAAATTGCTTCACGTCTTTCTTGGATTTGCATATCGAACATGACAAAGATGGTCATCTCAGTACAAAAAATTGCGATAAAAGAGATGACTAATTTTCAAATTATTGATTTCCCTAACCTTGAAAGCAAAAAACCTAGCTCACCTGCTTACGGTGTTTATATTTCGCAACTTATTCGATATGCCAGGGCTAGTAAAAAAAATCTGATTTTTTTTATACGTCACCGCTGTCTCCGTGCCCGACTCTTAGACCAAGGTTACAAGAAAATGCGTCTCATACGATCCCTAAAAATTTCTTCCTTCGTTATCAGCCACTGGTGGAAAAATTCAAATTTCAGTTGAACGTTTTGGTTAATGATTGTTTTGTTTAGTATTTTGCTGTACTGAGAATATCATCGTATTATCCTTATTATGTCTTCACAACCGTGTTGCGGTGTGTGTTACTACCGGTCCACAAGAGCGCAACGGAAAAGGGAGGTTTGGCGCGCCATAGAAACCTGGTTTAACCCACCATTTATTTTGAAATGCCTGTACCAAGTCAGGACCATTGCGATCTTCATTTTTGCCAGTATATATTCCTTGTTTGTCTCGTCTTATGGACATTTGAGATTGATTTTCCAAGTTCGGTAATTTTGTTATTACCTTTATTCACTTGTTTATTAACATTAAGTCATTTTTCTTGATTTTTCCATGAAGAAGAAACACTTCACCAAAATTTCGGCCAATTTCATAGTGCACTGATTAAATATTTTAATAAGATTTTATTTTCAAAAAGCTTCGTTTCGATGGTTTTAAATATTTCAGTTGATCTTAAACTGAAAGCACTGACACCAATTAGAGAGTACATAAAGTTCGTTCTTGTTATTATTAAAGCAAAGTCCCCACGGCACCTTGATCCGGTCAATTTCAGACAGTATCGTTCTACATCTTTGTCCGTCAGGAGATATCATCAGTACAAGGTGGTCAATATAAGATGCAAGGTAGACGTTACCAAAGCTGTCAGCAGTAACACCTCTTGGACCATAAATTAAAGTTGTATCCTCATATTCCCAAATTGTCAACATGTCTTTGATTGAGAAACACTGAACACCTTTCATGTTTGCTCTAGTATAATACAAAAGACCAGCAGCCACGAAACAGAAGGACCAAGTATCATCTCCAACTGATATAATTGTCTTGCTTCCTCCAGAAGATAGCTCAATGGAAACGACACCTTTAGTAGGTGCACAGCAGTACAACACTCCATCATGATAGCTTAATCCATAACATCGTCCTATATCAAACAACTTTTCTTTTTGGCCAGTGTCCACGTCTATTATTTGCACTCCTTTGTCTGAACATACAGCGATAGACCTGTCATCGATGACTGTCACATCTCTTGCTTCTCCTTCTCTGATGGGGATTGTTTTCTCTATTGTACCAGATTCCGTAATAATGATAACACGTTTGTTTTTGTCATCACAATTACGACTTTGTCGTTGCGAAATATGGAACATCCACTAAGATATGATTTCTGTAATCCCGGAACTTTGAATTTAGGATTTTTCTTGACAGTGGCATCTCTAAATTCGATTCTTTTTTGCTGCGATGAAGACGGCAAACTCTGTGTCTGTTTGTCTTTTTCCGATTTCAGCCCAACGGTACAATGTTTTGAAATTACAGATATTGAACCAAAGGTTGTTATATCAGACATAATGGCTTTAATTTTATCATTGATGTTGCATTGTAGCTGGCGTGTGTTATGTGACCCATTTTTAATTGAATTTTCCAGGCTAGATTTCTCCTTTTCTATGAACGTTTCCAACTCGCGAGTTCCAAGAAAGGTCTGAAGATCTGATCCATACTTCTTTAACATGGTCGTTTCCTCCAACTTGTTCTCGATCATGTCTAGTGAAGCTGTAAGGTCAGACATCGAGTGTTTTAGTTTCTCTACCTCACTTTCCTCCAATCTCGAAAGTTCGTTTTCTATCTTGTCTTCGAGCGCATCAATGTGTTGGGTAACTTCGAACCGTAATGTACCAAACTTTTCTTTAATTTCTTGTTTTTGTTTTCGTAAACCCAAAATATTTTTATCACGTTCTAATATAACCCTCTCAAAGTTGGATTTTATTTCCTTCATTTTTGTTTCAACCTCGTTTATTAAACTGGGTTTTTCGACTGTTTTGATAATTTCATCTAGCAGTTGTACATCAGGACAGGATTTATGAGTACTTTCAGCACACACCGGACAACAAATTGCACTATGACTTCTACAGAACTGATGGTATTTCAAACCATGATCCGGACAAAGTGAGGACACTTTGAGAACCGATTCAGGTAACTTTTTATAATTTTCTACGCTTATAACGGTATGCCGTCTTGACATTTTATTTGCTTTGTGGTGGCTGTTACACTCCTCACAAAGCAAATCGTCGCATTCATGGCACCAGTAATCGGCAGGGGATGATTTGGCTCTGACCTCACACGGCCCACATAAAATTGATGCTGTCATTTTAAGAGGATGCAGTTCTGTAAAAATAAACAGTAACTACAATAGAAAGGTAATGCCTTCCGAGATCTGTGTCTGATTTGTTTTGCCGAGACCAAAATGCAAAAAGAAGTAGAGGTACTAATGGGGTATCCGAATGTCAAAAGTCCAAAAGGGCAGAGACAAAACCAGTAAACACCAACAAGAACGGGACAAAAACAGACAACATGTTAAACATGGAAACACAAATAACTGAATGTCAATCAACAACGCGAACTCCAGTTGAAAAGAGAGCGAACTCAGGTGCTCCAGAAGAGTAAGCAGTTCCTGCTTGCTATAGCACACCCGTTGCGTTGCCAACAGTCAACAAATATAGAATTGTTAAACTCCATCTACTTGTGTTTGTGAATGGTCTTCTAAAATCAAGTGTTTGAATTGTCCTTTGGGCAATCAGAATTTGATTGGCTTGAAGACTACAACTAATGAGCGTTTGATTTACAACCATGTCCAAAGAGTGGTAGTGTATGAAGACTTAGGCTTGAAAAGTAATAAAATGAATCAACTGTTGTCCCTTTTTACCATAATGATTAAAATAAGAAAAACAATGATTTTCATTGGCACTATAGCTAGAAGCCATGCTAACAAAACAAAGATTCACATCTATTAGGTTCCCAATTTTACGAAACTTTTACTATTGGTCATAACGTTTCCAACCTGGAGAAGAATCCATTTTTGCTCCAAGAGAGATATCCGAAATGTACTTTCATAATTTAGCATTAAATGCAGTGGTCCATTGATTTATATGCTATTCTAACCTTACTACTATTTGATTTCAACTTTGTGTGCATTTGTTTCTTGGTTGATTGGAAGGGACAAAGCAACATATTTACTGTTAAGTTTTCATTTGCTTTATTTTTTGTGAAATGTCTGAAAAATGCTGACATTGTTTTATATCAGAATAGTATTTTCCTGATCATTCATAATTGGTAAAGTGGTTGATAAGATTTACCTTTGACGTACTAAATGAACTCTACTCTGTGTGCATATATAGTGATTACGTGTATCTAATGTATACCTGATGGTCCAGGTACTGAATCCATGTCAGATCTGGTTAAGGTTGAAAATGGTGATTCAACATGGGCTGAAGATGTAGCTGATGTATGAGGCGACTTTGCAGTTCGGCTTGCATCAACTGCTGGCTCCCTCAATGGATCGGTTATGGCGGACTTTCTCTTTCGACTAGACCTTCTCAGCTTGGCAGACATCTGAAAAACAGTTTAAATTAACACTTGTTACATATTTAATCATGTTTCAATGCAGAAATTCAAAGTTTGTTTTGTTTGTGAGTACTAGTTCCATGAAACACTTACTTTTCCTCCCAAGAAAGTCCATGTCCCGGGTTTTATACTCAAAAACGTTAATTATATGATGTATATGTGCGAGTTATATGAGATGTAGTAATGGTTAACAGATGTACAATTTGTGGCAGATGGGTCGTATATATACAATACATGGACAATTAATTAATTCATACAGAAATACTTGAATATATAAAAGTATTGGAATGTTCGCCGTGACGTCAAAACTTACCCGTGAAGGGCAAAAAGACAATAAAACTATCAGTATATGTTGTAAAACGTCTTTAAATTACATCATAACTTTTTGGCTTTTCACAAAAAAAAAAAAATTCTTTTTGGTTCTACAATTTACTGAAAAAATAGTTTTTGTAGTGTAATTTGAAAATAAATATTCAGTGGTTCTCAAGATCGAAAATTTGGTTGAAAATGAAAATTTACTTGGTTCAGAAACAATTTTGCAGAAAATTTATTTTTTTAGTTATATTTTCAAAATGAATTTTAAAACATAAGATATGAATGTTTTTTTCTTTCATGAACCGTTTACAGCACCATTCTTTCTGACCAATTTAAACGTTATGGGGAGTTGAAATTTGGATAAATCTTGTCCATCGATGTTTGTCCATGTTTGTTTATTGCGCTGTTTATGCCATCCAATTTGACACTTTATCAACATGACCCACAGGGACTTGTTACGAAAAAAATTTAAATATCTCTATATAAAAAACCACTTTTTATATAGAGATATTTAAATTTCCCTGTGCATGACCAAGTTATGAGATCACCCGGGTTAACCCGAGATCGTGAAGTCGGTGGTTATCGTGAACTCGGTTAGGCAAAATGTAAACAAACGAGAATTGACCAATGGGAAAAGAGAAATTTTGACTAAAATGTAGTTGTTAACGTGGTTAAAAATCAAAGCTGTTATCGTTTAACTCGGTTTAAGTTATCGTCAACATAACATGGTCACATATGCCTTCAACGGTATCTTCTAGTTATAAAGACATAGAACCTATCATTTTGGCAATTTTTAAAAAAATAATGAAATTCACACTATTTGAAGAATACATTGTAAAACCTTTGAAGAAATTGTTAAATTTTCAAAAATTCCACCAGAAAGTACTCTTTTCGACGGAAAACTGAAGAAAAAAACGCAGTGTCAAAAAAGAGGACAAGCTATTTATAGAATGTAAACACTTGCGGTTGCCGGTAAACAGAGAAACGAAAAGTAACCAAACGAAACGGAGCGGAACAAAAACGATATCGGTAAAGAAGGAAACGTAAACAGTAAAATAAGCAACCGAAATCTGTAAAGAAAGGAAACGAAATCGAGCGAAACTGGTAAAAAAGAAAACTGAATCGATTATAGCCGACACCAGTCATGCCAGTCGTTTTTCTTAATTAAGCGATTTCGTTTTCTCTTCGCCTCGTTTGGTTACATTTCGTTTCTCAGTTTTACAGTACCCAGTTTACCAAAAGTAAATATTTATGCTGGACAATACTTAATCAACGCGAATAATTAAAATAAGATTATTTTATAGAAAACTGCAAAACATTGAGTTTTTATGTTGGTAAAGGGAAGTTTTAGATAGTATATTTTTAATATATGTACTTTTTATTCAATGTAAAAAATTGCGAAATTGATAGGTTCTATGTCTTTAAAACGTACTGCATATGTTTTAATGACACTATTCTGTTCAGATAACTAAAACAAAAGGTTTACAATGAACGTTTTGGAACGGAATTCCCGGATTTGCGCACTAACGATTTATGAAGCATTTTCTTTGTCATCATTTAAAAAATACATAAAAGGTATTTCCTTAATAATAGTTGTTAACACCTCATAAAATATTAAACGGAGTGTGCAGATTCATACAATATACAAATTGTTGTGACAAAATAAAAAAAAATCTAAAATCACAAAATAAAAAACCGTGTACAACCTATACCTCTGGCTTTTCTGGACTGAATCAAACGAGCATTATTTTGATGACAAACTAAAACCAATTTTACCGAAATACTTATAGTTTAACATTATTGCGTTGCCAGTAAATCATTATCATAGACCTACACACTTAAAGTATTTGTATACGATTTTAACAGCATACTTTTGCACAGTATTTAAGTGACCGATCATTTCCGATAAAAAAACAAAAACATGATAAATCTTTTTTTTATTAAAGATATGTTTTGACAGTACAGGTTCAGAAAAGGATTTCTGCTATATAAAGAATAAGGCTTTCAATAAAAATATTTGGTCATGTATGCCATGCGAAAGGGCTAATGTACGATCATAAACGAGAAGGAAATAAGACTCATAAGACTAATGTACCCCCAATGCACCATAGGCCAATGTACCCAGAAAATAACGAAACCCTCCCCCCCAAAAAAAAAATTCGCATGATCTGAAACTTTAACCTATGGTGACTGACAATGGAGGAACCTTATTTTATCCACAAGGTTGGGCGGAGCCAAACTTTCTCGGTCTTTAAGGTGAGATTTAAACGAAGAAGTCCGAAATAATTGAGACCATGACCAACCAGGTTAATAAAATAGAGTAATACCTGAAATGAGGTCATATACAAGTTTGAACACTTAACAGAGTAGGATATAGCCAACCCTTAACCAGGTTCACATAGGCAACCATTATCTGCCGGGTTACTGATACAATATTAAATCCTGTTGAACCGACACACACTGAGCGAGGAAAAAGGGTTTGGGTGGGAAACAAAAGAACTGTAAATTTTGAAAACCACAGGAAAAAGGGCGAGGTGTTTAGGGGCGGAAAATTTAGCTTATATTTGATGAATTACTTGGCGATCTTTTACGTGCATGAAGCATGACTAATCAAAGGTGGGTTAAGGACCGGCGTACCGGGCGCGCTCCCTCCCGTTTTACAGGAAAATTTGGTTAGGAACTGTATTAAATAAGAAGTCCCAAAGACTTTTTTTTAATTGCGCGCCCTCCCCTTTCAAAATTTCTGGATCACCCACCGGCCCTATCCACTCACCTTGACCCACTATGGTTTGCGGTCAGGTTTTCCGAATTGTAGCATGATGACTCCGGTATTCATTTTGACAGGGCTGTCCCATTCAACCACCTTAGGCACATATCCCAGTCGTTTTATGACCTAAGCGAACGGATCCAATGTCAGGCGTTTCTGAGCGCTCTTTAGTGGACTTCTTCTGACAAGCTTAGCGCCTTTGTGGGCCTATTTGCCTCCCGTGCACCGCACGGATTTGGAACCAAGTGAAGCCCTTTTCATGTTAAATATTCTGTACATAACGACTGCCATAAGATTGAGAATTAATTATAAAGATCAATAATATGATTAAGGGTCGCAAATGTCCCTCTTTTTGCTGGAGTCCACGAAGTTAAAAATCAATTAACTCAACAATTACTTATCGCAGCCTTTTGATATTTGGTATTTAGCATAAGTATGCAGTCCAATAGCATTGGAATTGATTTCACTCTCGATCTAATTCCTGTATAACAAAAAGACGGTCACTATGTCTTGACATGGTTTATTTTTTTTATAAACAAAATTAATTGGTCGTACATTTTTCTACACATGTATATAGTGCCAATATTGAATAAGCTGTTGGTTTATTATGTAAATGATATCTATTCGTGTCCGTGTGTCTGTCCGTCTAAGGATTTTGTTAACCTTTTTTGCTTAAAAATTAAACCCGAATTCGAAGTTGCAATTTGCCATACCGTTTTTATTTAGTTCTAAGATTTTGGACCACGACCAAAACAATTGAACCAAGTTGTTATGGAAAAGTAAAGTAAAAAAAGTAAGATAATTCTTTATAAAGTACTTTAACAGGGTCAGAAATAAATAATCGGACGCATGTATATTCCCTAAGTTTCCCAAACACCGGCTGTAATTAATTAGAGAGCGGTAAATTGCATATGGTTGACAACGTTACTATATATATTATATATTATTATAGTCCAGCAAGTAATTTTACCTATATTTACCCTTTTTAGTTTCTTTCCTTAATCTGTTAATGAGATACTTCTAATTTCAAAGACCAAAAAGTTAATTTGTTACACTTACAAAGGTTTCAAACATCTAAACTAACACTATTTGATAAGAGAAAGAAGCTTTTGGTACATATTACATTATACAAATCCGCGGTTCACGATAACAGTAAAAAGGAACAAACCGGGTTGAACGATAACATTAACCGCGTTAACGACTACATTTTAGTCGAAATTTCTCTTTTCCCATTGGTTAATTCTCGTTTGTTTACATTTTGCCTAACCGAGTTCACGATAACCACCGACTTCACGATCTCGGGTTAACCCGGGTGGAGATGCAAATTAATAGTAAATATGAAATCACTAATGAGATTGGCGAACAATTATATTGTCAACAATTCGTGTATACATGTATTATGGTCGTAAAGTACAGGAGATCACATGTGTTATATCTTACCTTTGTTACTCAAATATGACACTTTCCACCTTTTTAATCTGTCTGGGTATCTTTCTTTTTCCTTGGACATATTCTAAAAATAGAATATTGATATGACCATAAACCAATCTAAATTAAACTTAGTAACGCACCATGATTAACTTATTTAAACATAAAGCAATTTAATTTTCTTACCTCATTTTTATTGATGAATAAATTCAGAAATAAATTAATGTAGTGTAAATACATTAAACAAGTAGGAGAAAATTCTGTGATAGATCTTCCTGTTTATATTTAGCCACAGGTATAATAGTTTATTTTTTTACTGATTTCGTATATAATAAAAAGAGTAAAACAAGGATTTTTGAACCTAAGGGACAAAGTATATTGATTAAGTCTTATAGAGTATAAAAGCACATAATGGAACGAGATCATCAAAGTCGATGTAATGGTATTTTCCAGCGTTTTTTCTGCAAGTGAAACTTTTTCGGAAATTTCCGAAAAATCAGATCAAGTGACAGCACGATTTTGCGTCCATCATATTTTTAGTCTCTTGCATTTATGCTCACTTTCTTTATTTGCGATCTTGCTACTCTCGCATACTAGTTGAAAAAAAGTCAAACAGTTTCTTGAAAAGGGGAAAAATATTCTTGAACGGTCGTCGCCGAAAACAAGCCAGGCAAAGCTTTTTTCAAGTACAGCTGAAACGTGAGTTAATAATTGCTAATATATTTTTAATACGGTAATTACAAAAAAAAACATTCATAGAGTTGAAAACAACTGACAACTACCTAATAAAAACTTTATGCATAAACATTTTGGCACTGCTAAGCCTATAAGACTTCTGTTTTGCAAATTAAAATAATATTCAATTATTTTCATTATTGGCGGTCCTGTTTTACATATGATGAGCGTATTTCATTTCCTATAACATATATTGTTGAATTCATAACGGTATTTGATTGTATCAAGTTAATGAGTGAGTGAGTTGGTGTTTTACGCCCATGCAACGATGTATATACAGGCGATGAACATGAAAAGATGATGAAATGAACATGAAATGAAGGTGATGATGATGATGATGATGATGTGGTGCACTACTTGGCGGTGCACAAAGGGTTCTTTTACGTGCATGAAGCGTGGCACACTCCACACACGTTGGCCCACTCCACACACGTTGGCCCACGATGGTCGGTGGTCAGTGTTTCCATATGATAGACCGGACAACCTCCGCGGACGAGGGCCACCCTATTCAGCCATCTAGGGTACACACTTGGTCGCTCTGTGGGCTGAACACTGACCCGACGTCAGAATCCCAAGACCCTTAGTCGCTTCTTAAGACAAGCTAGGCTCTGTTGCGGGCCAATTCGCCGTTTGGGCTCCACACAAGACCGTAAGTTATTTGCCGTTGTTGTTTCTAAATAGCTGTATGAGCTATTTAGAATTTATCTATATGCAAATACCGTTAATTTGGTTATGCTTTATACTGATATTTCAAGGAGAAACATCTCATCAGCAGCATTTGAATCAAAACATTGGAAAGTCAAAAACCAAAAGTATTGAATGAAAAGTACTCAAAGCCAAAAGGTTCGAACAAGGAAGCCAAATCAAGCACCTAGGATATCGACCATAAGCAGTACAAGGAAAGAAACCTGGTGTTTTAAACAATTTTGAATTTAACAGTCGGAAATTTCAACATCAAAAATATTAGAAATTTAATTGTAAATTCTTGTCAGACAAGTCTGTATTGAAATTATATTAGAAATCTATAACTGTGTTTAGTGCTATTGTATGTTTAAAATTCAATTTCTGGTAATTATTTATGGTGTTTCGTACCTAATTGTATTAAATATTTAACAGTTTTGTTCTTTGGTTTAAGAATGTTTAGGTTCTCAAAAACATTTTTCTATATTTTAATACAGCTAGACAAGACACCATTAAAATCATTTAATCCATTTATTGTTTTCTGTTTCTAACGTGTCCAGGTGTTTGTGATTACCTTTTCAATTTTATTAGAATTGTTTTTTTTTATTTTGTTCAACAAATTTTGTAAGTTTTTCCTCAATGAGCTGATTTTTTAGCTAGCAACAACTCTAATATACCATCATTCGTTTTCATTCTATAAAAAGACTGAGCAAACAATATTTTAACATTTAAATGATCATTAGCCTTCTTAATCTATCTGGTACATTTTTTCCTAATGATGAGCCCAAATGCTGTTTTAAAATGACACAAACGCAATTTTTGCCTTTAGGGAACCATAACCCCTATAAAGGTCAGCTGACAACTACGATCCACTAGAGATATATTGTAGAGCCATTGATGCTTAGGTTTCATTGATAGATTTTCTCTAAAATGAATAGATTTGTAAATAAATACATTCAGTGGTGGCAGAAGTGAAGACTCTATAAAAAATGTAAACGAAGACAATGGCAATATCTCACCTAACGACCATGCTTGGAGCAAGTGAGCTTTTGAAATATGACAGAAAAAAGTTGGGTTTTTTTCGTCCAAGGAAAGAAGGACTCTATATAAAATATCTGAGTCTGGCGGGTTTCACAAGGGAAAGGCTGAGAGTGGCTAGGCTATTTTTTCATATAACGTGCGGACTAAGATTTGTTGGAAAGGAAGACAAATATCGGACACAGATTTTTTTTATTATTTAAAATGCTGTGTCAATAATTAGTGGGGTTGTATTTAAAGGGTTGATTGGTTGTTGAGACACATACTTTTGTATATATATGACATTGACCTGTATTTTCAAATAAACCGTAAAATTCTGTTAGAATAGTTCTGCGTCTCCTATAGCAACGTTTAGTTTGAATGTTATAATTATCCGTCTCATGTAGCAACATTCCACCCGTTCCAGCTTAACATGGAGTAAACAACAGGGTTTTGACCTTTCAGGGGTTATAACCCCTAAAAGAGGTCAGCTATGTCAGACCAAAAAGACAGTTTTGTAGAGCTTCTCAAGCTGAAAATTTAAGCAAGCAAAATCGTTTCTCTTTCTGCAATAGTTTTCATTATATAAAGCAAAAAAATGTGATATTTCACATAAAAAGAGTCTTTATCCTTTAAAGGGGGCGTCTGAGAACTTTGATTTAATAGAGACTTTTGGATAGCATTTTATTTTCAAGAACCTAAAATTCATTAGATTTGTTCTATCTGTAACTCGTCTTGAATAACAAGGCTTTAAAGATGGTTTTACCGCTATGTTGTTTTTTAGCAACGTCGGTAATTCTTTTTGTCGTATCAAAAATCCACGCAATAGTTTTGTAAATGAGACCATAAATAGCAATCATCCAAGTTTAATTTGGTAAATTGTGTTACAGTATCTGTATAAGAGATTGTTTAGTTGAAATGAAAACACAATATCAAATTTGATCAAAATCGGTCAACATTTCCTGAAGTTATTGTAGGGAAACCAGACGTCTCCACACGAGGGCGACATACCCGTAACCATATACTATCGCAACAATTTTGTCATCTTATTAATGAATAGACAAACAAAAAAGTAGCGTTGTGACTTATAAATGACCAATTTTACAATTTTATATATTGTACAAATTATATACAGCCTTTTTACATGTTTATCTATAAGGCAAAACATCGACAAACAATCATTGCACGGACACTTTTGTAGAGCTCAATGAATTCAATATTGTAGCAACTTATTTTCTCGATCTGCAAGTTTTCATTCATCTCATACACTATATACATAGACTACAAAATTACACGCACATAGACCACATAGACTTTATACATACACGTAGACTACAAACATACACATAAATAGACCACATAGACTTTATACATACACATAAACTATAAACATACACTTACATAGACTACATATACTTTATACATACACATAGACTTCAAACATACATGTACATCATTGTACATATACCACATAGACTTTACATACACGTAGACTAAAAACATACACGTACATAGACCTAACAGACTTTATACATACACATAGACTACATACGTACACGTACATAGACCTAACAGACTTTATACATACACATAAACTACAAACATACACGTACATAACAATTGAAACGTTTCAGTTGTCAAGGTTCATCTTTACACTTCGGAAAAATGACCGATATTTTATGTCTTTTTCAGTCTATTATGAGCCTAAACTATACATTCAATTGATTAACAAGGCGTAGCAGCGTCTAGATAAATGTTTTTTGTATAAACTTTTTAGTATTTTGTACGAAAATACTTGGTCCGTTTTGCCGGTACATTTTCTTTGCGTTTTTCAGTTCACCCAAATATAGCCAAATATCAACAATGCCCTGTCATTTGGCCTCCACGTGCAAGGTAATTTTACTCACAATCGGTTTTATGAAAGGTTATTTGGGGTAATTCATGCTTTATTTATGGTTCAATTTGAACGGAAAGAAAATGAATAGAGAAAACAACAAAAGTAATCTTGTAAACTGGAAGGGAAAATGATCGACGATTTTTATATCTAGACGCTGCTTCACTTTATTGTGTGTTGTTATGTGTCGTGTAAGTCGTACATAGACTAAAAATAGGCCAAATATCTAGTGTAACCATGAAACTTAAAACACCAGGTTTTGATCCTAGTGCTGCACATGTTTGAAGTTCATGGCCATGGCCATACCTTTATACCTTTGTTTGCACCAGTGGTCTACACCTTTTTTGATTAAAGTCTTTCTTTCATAATTCTTTTGTTGATTTTTAATCATTTGAATTTGATCTAAAGCGAATTTAATTGTAAGATGATATTCAGCTACCACTGGTCACATTAAAAGCTGCTGTCTGTTTTTATGAATTTTTCAATTACAGCGATTTATCTAGGTTGTGTAGCGTACACCTAACATCTCATCTTTTACGAAATTAATAAAAAGGTTAATGTTTATCTGTTATTTTGAATACCTGTTTGTGCAGTACATGTTAGTTTAGAAAAAAATCCAAAAGAGAATATTCTTAGATTCAGTATATCAATAAATAATACAATATCTAAATCATTTTTTAGTACTTTTTTTCATGGAACCTGCTTAGTAACATTTATTTCATACACCATATATATAATAGATAAACTGTTAAAGATGATTACTTCAATTTCTTATAATTGTAAGTTCATAAAAATTAGGTTCTAGATTAAAAGTCTTTGAATTTGATTTATAATTTTCCATAAAGAACAATTAATCACATTTAATAACAAATTCTACACTAAGAAAAAAAAGATATCAACCCTCAAATGTTTACAAACATAATCTTTTTTTTTCTTTGTGACATTTTTCCATGAATAAAAATCTAAACTTCTACAAAGTAATTTTCACAATGCACTTATTTAATATATAAAAATAACTTTCATTTTTAAAGTATATTAATTCTGATTAATCTAGTTCGATCTTATAATTGATACACTGTCCATCTTGACATGCGACAAATAGTTCATCCTTGTTCTTGTTGTAGCAAAGGCCACACGGCCACACGTCCCAGTCATTAACAGACAGTTTCGGTCTACATTTTTGTCCGTCAGGAGATATCATTAGAATCTGGTGCTTGTCACCTGATGCCAGGTAGATATTACCACTGCCGTCGACAGTAACACCGAGAGGAAAATCTATAAGAGATCTGTCCTCATACTCCCACTTCTTCTCTCCGGTGATAGAATGACATTGTAAATTTTTCTTATCTGCCCTTGTATAGTATAACTGACCACCAGCCACGGCACAGTACGACCACTTGTCATGTATATCCTGTATAATTGTTTTACTTCTCCCTGTAGAAACCTCAATAGAAATGACGCCTTTGTTTTCAACACAGCAGTACAACATTCCATCTTGATATGACAATCCATGACACCTTCCTACATCAAATGTCTTAGTTACATTACTTGTGTCCACGTCTATTATCTGTACTCCATTGTCTGTAGATACAGCGATAGTTCCGTTCCCTATGACTGTCACGTCAAACGGACCTCTTCCTATGACGGTGATTTCCTTCTCTACCATACCAAATTCAGTTAGAATGAGAACACGGCTATTATTACAATCGGCAACAACAACGTTTTCATTTCGAAATACAGAACAGCCTCGCAAAACAGGTGCACATGATCCTCGAATGTTGAACTTGGATTTGAATAGGACAGTTACATCATCATCACCATCATCATCATCATCATCATCATCATCATCATCATCATCAACCTCAGTATCATCATCCTCATCATCATCATCTTTTAGTCGAGGCGTATACTGATCACTTTGTGCTTGTTTGTCTTTGTCAGACGTCGGACGGTGGGTGGAGGGTTTTGAAATAACAGAAATTGAACCAAACGTCATTATATCGTACAAGATGGCTTCTATTTTATCATTAATGTCGCATTGTAATTCGCATATGCTTAAAGACCCATCTTTGAATGAATTTTTAAGTCTAGCTTTCTCCTTTTCAATGAACGTTTCCATATCTCGGGTTCCAAGAAAGGTCTGCAGATCTGATGCATACTGCTTTAACATGGTCGTTTCCTCCAATTTGTTCTTGATCATGTCTAGTGAAGATGTAAGGTCAGACATCGATTGTTGCAGTTTCTTTATCTCGCTTTCTTCTAATCTCGATAGTTCGTTTTGTATCTGTTCTTCGAGCGCATCAATGTGTTGGATGACTTGTTGACGTACTGCGCCAAACCTTTGTTTAATATCTTGTTTTTGCTTTCGTAAACCCGAAATATTTTGATCACGTTCTGATATAACCCTCTCTAAGTTAGATTTTATTTCCTTCATTTTTGTTTCAACCTCGTCTATTAAGATGGATGTTTCGACTGTTTTGATAATTTCATCTAACAGTTGTATATCAGGACAGGATTTATGAGTACCTTCTGCACACACCGGACAACAAATTGCACTATGGCTTCTACAAAACTGATGGTATTTCAAACCATGATCCGAGCAGAGTGAGGACACTTTGCGAACCGATTCAGGTAACTTTTTATAATTATCTACGCTTATAACGGTATGCCGTCTTGACATTTTATTTGCTTTGTGGCGACTGTTACACTCCTTACACAGCAAATCGTCGCATTCATGGCACCAGTAGTCGGCATTGGATAATTTTTCTCTGACCTCACACGCCCCACACACAATTGATACTTCCATATTCAAAGGACACAGTTCTGAAAAAAAAACACACAGTAAGTATAGAAAGGTAATGTCATCAGATATCTTTGTCTGGTTTGTTTTGCTAACCCTTACATATACGGCTATACAAACGATTTTTATGATTATGCTGTATATGCATGTATTTCAAGGAGTAAACTCTCATCTGTAGCATTTGAACCAAAACTTGTGAAGGTCAAAAACCAAAAGTATTGAACGAAAAGTGCTCAAAACCCAACAAGAACTAACAGGAAAGCCAAAGCCAGCACCAAGGATATCGACCATGTGCAGTACAAGAAACGAAACCTGGTGCTTTAAACCAATCAGAAATTTCAACGTCAAAAAAGTATATGAATATATTTGTAAATTCATGTCAGATAAGTCTGACGACCAGGCTTGTGATAACCCTCGGGGACGTTCGGTTCACCAGCAGCGGCATATCCAGTGGTTTCAAGATACTAATTTCAAAACGGGTTTAAAAACCGGTTATTTGGTTAATATGTTGTATATGCATATTTCAAGGAGTAACATCTCATCACCAGCATTTGAATTAAAGCATTTGAAGGTCAAAACAATAAAAATGGAACGAAAAGTACAAGAAAAAACAAATTTAGGATTGTTAAATTGAGGAGCACACAGTCTATTTGTTTTTGTGAATGCCATATTTATATTTTGTACGACTTTACCCCCTACAGAGCTATTCAATTTCAGTACTTTAACGGGTGTTACCGGCCTCTTTTATTTTTAGAACTTACACGACCTGTTTATCTACAGGTCATCTTAGTTCATGCGTACTTTACGAAGTCAAAGTTGTTAAATTTTGATGAAAGGTAAATTTATTCATCATTTTAAGGTTTTTAATTTGTAAGACATTTTGCTAATGCATATTAAGTTAAAATCGTATCGAAAAAAATCCCTGTCCTGAGCGGGGTTTGAACCATCATTCCTTGTCGTACTAGACTTTAATCTTACCCCACGACTACTGAGGACTACATAAAACTTGGTCCTTTAGATATATATGAACACAAACTATTACGACAATCAATTCATATATAGAATAAATTTGACCATCAAAAGACATCTTTTGGATCATTTGTAAATTTTGCGAACTTGTGAACAATAAAGTTTGTACAAAAATAACGTCCAAAAACGGTCAGCCAGTAAAAAATAAACTTAAATACGTTCTGGGTGAGATTAGAACTGATTCTGGGACTCCACTTCATGCTTTATTCCTGTCTTCAATTATAATATAATAATTTCACCCCATAACGGAGGCTTTCCTTTACTAAACACAATTTTAAAGTTTCTGCTTGTGTTGAAAAAGAAATCTAATATAGAGCTTGATGCCACAACAACAACTCTGTGAATTACCAAAAAATAAGAAGTATTTGTATATCCATTAAAGATATTAAAATTTGATTTTTTATGTCTATGAAGAGATAACAAAAAAAAAGATAAATACTTATCAAAAATTGAATATCGTTAGTTGTGCGTTTTGAATAAATAAGTGGAATGAACAAGGTTTGATTGGCACGAAATCTTACTCTACGATTGAGATGTAAATAATTTGTTGAAAATAAAACTATGACGGGTTACAAGATACATTTGCTAACAATTTATTTTTTTTCTAAAACCAAAAAAAAACCAACCAATTGATATGATGATGATGTAAAACAAGGACAACCTTACGCTTGTAAATTTTAGTTTTAATTGTGTTGAATGTGAAACGTTTCACAAAAAAAAAACCTGAACCAATCCGTTCAATTACGACAAAAAACTTATCAGTAGTTGTATGTCCTTCATATCATCCCTTAACGGCAAAAGTTTGCTTTTAAGAAAAAAATCAATCGATATACTATAAAGTTTGTTAAAATTTGGAAAAGCTAGATAGCAAGCTGTATGTTTTCAATAACTTTAAATGAAGACAAAATTCTTTTTTTTTTCATTCAGAAACTATGTCATATTTTCATTTCGTTCGAGTTGTTGATTTCTGTTCGGTTTAACTTGCGGGGATTTTTTGCGTGTATTCTCGTGCTGTTCTTGTAGTGTTTGCCGGTTTTGTAGTTGTCCTTTTTTGCTTTTGACGCTGGAATACACCATTGGCGCCTTTTGCTTCTTTTATATCTTTTTGTCAAATAAATTTCATTTAAAAATGTATTTAATAAAATATTACTATAAATATGTTTCTTTAAAGCGTTTGGTAATCTTAGTGTGTTTCTAGGTTAAAAAATACTGAAGTTCAAACAATGATTCCGAACGGGGTTTGAACCACCATGCGATGTAATTCTATACTTTCATCTTCCCACTAGACCACAATGGCTGAACAATGCATATGGTGATTTAAATGTATATTTACACAAATTTTACGGCAAACAATTCATACAATAAATAAATTATTACACAATTTTAATATATATTTTAGACGTCGTACAAGTCAGATACAAAACATTTGTAACAGAAAAACTGTACGGTAACGGGTGTTACCGGCCTGTTTTTCTGTTACATATGTATTGTATCTAATACTTAAACAAGTGTGACTGTGTGAAGATTGGGGCTTAAAACAAGAGCCAAAATAATTTCAATTGTAGCCCTTTTTTTACCAAAATAATAATAGGAACAAAATCATTTGCATTAGCACTGTAGATAGAAGCCATGAAAAAAACAGAGCTCCAAATTACTTATGGACAACAAGGAAGAAGGGTTGTTAACTTTTCGAAACCTATTCTGCTGGTCATTTAGGTTCAAAGCTAGAATAGAACTTCTTTTAGCACGAAGACAGATATCCGATATTAACTGTGAGCAGCGACCACTGGTCACATTGAAGGCTGCTGGCTGTTTTCCATCGTGGATATTTTAAATTTACGTTTATAATGTAGGTTGTGTCGCGTACACTTATTCCACATCTCATTTTCTACTATTTGAAAGTTCATGAAAAACGATGCTGGCGGTTAAAACAGTTAATGCAGTGATCCATTGGTTTATATTTTGTTATTTTAATCTTGTTACTATTTGATTGTACGTTTATAGATCTTCTGACCAAAACTAATTTCTTTTTAAATGTACCTTGGTTTTCATTGATGTTGTTTGGTAAAATCTAAGTCCACATACCGGTATTCACTGTCATGTTTTTATTTGCCTCAAATTTTTGAAATGTCAGTTATCAGACTTAGGTTGACATTTATGATTTACTTTTGAAGTGGCACATGAACTCTGTTTTGTGCTATTAAATGTACTTTGTGTGTGCATTTACAGTACACAAAAAGCGCCAATTATGACTATCTTATTATTACCTGATTGTCCAGGTAACGAATTTAAATCAGAACTGATTAAGGTTGAAGTTGGCGCAACATGGGCTGTAGATGTATCAATACTAGTAGTTAATGTATTAGGCGGTTGTACAGTTCGACTTGCAGCATCTACTGGCTCCCTGTATGGGTCCCTTATGGTAGACTTTCTCTTTCGACCTGATCTTCTTTGCTGGGCAGACATCTGTAAAACTGACTTAATTTTACAATTTTTACATAACGAATATTAATGCGTATTAAAACGTTTAGTTTTGTTTGTGAATCCAATGAATCATGCAGTTACTTCTTCTCCCAAGTCAGGTCGCTTATACTAAAATACCTGAAATGAGACTCAGAGGATGAAGTTACTGAGATGATCACCTCAATATCCCTATTGTGTCTCACAACTATGTTGTGTTCTATGGTCATTACCGGATCCTAAGATCGCAATGGAAGAGGGAGGTTTGGCGCCATAAAACCTGGTTTAACCCACCATTTCGTTTGAAATGCCTGTACCAAGTCAGGACCATTGCGATCCACCAATTCTCCGGTATGACTGATTCGTTTTTGTCATTTTCTCTGGACTATGAGATTGATCATTCAAGTTCGGTGTTTTGTTATTACCTTTATTTACTATTTATGATACACTTGAATTAGTTTGTTTGTGCATCTTTTTTATGTGTTGTATAGAATGCGTTTAGCACAACCTGAGAAAATAATTACTTAATTATTGTTTATTGTTATCACAGCTATTACTAAGAACATGAAGGAGTATGGAACGCCAAATTAACATATATTCAATTAATTGTACCTATCTTCAAATAATTGAAGATATGTTCAATTGAATTATACCTATCTTCAATTGAATTATACCTATCTTCAATTCAATTATAGATATCTTCAATTCAATTATACCTATCTTCAATTCAATTGTACCTAGGTACAATTCAGCACAATTAAAGATATCTTCAATTCAATTGTACCTATCTTCAATTCAATTGTACCTATCTTCAATTCAATTAAACCTATCTTCAATTGAATTGAACCTATCTTCAATTGAATTGAACCTATCTTCAATCGAATTGAACCTATCTTCAATTGAATTAAACCTATCTTCAATTCAATTGTCTCTATATCTATAATTGAATTGAAGATAGGTATAATTCAATTGAAGATAGGTGTAATTGAATTGAAGATATCTTCAAATGAATTAAAGATATCTTCAAATGAATTGGATATATCTCCAAATAAATTATGGAGATGTTGGAATTAGACCTATTTCAAGTGAATTAAAGATATCTTCAATTCAATTGAAGATAGGTACAATTGAATTATACCTAGGTGCAATTAAATTGCACCTAGGTATAATTCATTTGAAGATAGGTTCAATTGATACGAAGATATCTTTAATTATTTGAAGATAGGTACAATGGAATTGAAGATATCTTCAATTTATTTGAAGATATCTTCAAATGATTGAAGAAATCTTCAATTATTTGAAGATAGGTACAATTAATTGAATATATGTTAATTTGGCGTTCCATAAAGGAGAGACCAAAAATTTGCAAGAGCAGTTCAGACATTATTAGGAAGATTATCAGACGTCTATAAAATACTTTCTCATCAAAAATGATGAGACCTAGTTAAAAGAGTTTTCACATTGTATAGACGTCTTTATTATGTACAGTGTCTACGATAAAAAAAAATAACAACCATTGCTTAAAGCAAGGAATTATGTAATTCCTTGCTTAAAGCAATTTCTTCATAAATTAGTAGCTAAATGAAGGGTAGTGTACTCAGTACATCATGCAGTACCTGACTTTAAAGTTTATAGTATAACTTTGTTCCTTTTCCTTCTTTTTTTCTCTCCCCTTCTGCACGGGAAGAAAACATTCTAAAAATAGTACATTGATATGACTTAAACCCACTTTAAATGAAAATAAGCAGCGCACCATGATAAACTAATTTAAGCATTTTCTTATCTAAATGTTACTGATGATTAATATAAAAAAGAAATCAATAAATATTTTGTAAATAGGAGAAGAATTTATATGTGTTAACGGATAGATCTTCCTGTTAATTTTTAGCTAAAGATATTATAGTTTAAAATTAGTCTAAACTTGTATGTAGTAAAAAGAGTTAGACAAATCATATTTATATACGAATGACCTAACACAAGTGATTTTCCTTTTCGTTTTTCGTTTTTCGTTTTTCAAATTCTTTTTTTTCAAAAAAAAATTTTTTCGATTTTTTTTTTTTTTCGATTTTGAATAGGAAAATGACCCATTTTCCTTTTCGTTTTTTATTTTCCTTTTCGATTTTGAATAGGAAAATGACTCATTTTCCTTTTCGTTATTCATTTTCCTTTTCGTTTTTCCTTTTCCTTTTCGATTTTGAATAGGAAAATGACCCATTTTCCTTTTCGTTATTCATTTTCCTTTTCAATTTTTTTTTTTCAAAAATTTTTGTTTTCGATTTTTTTTTTCGATTTTTAATAGGAAAATGACCCATTTTCCTTTTCGTTTTTCATTTTCCTTTTCGATTTTGAATAGGAAAATGACTCATTTCCCTTTTCGTTATTCATTTTCCTTTTCGTTTTTCATTTTCCTTTTCGATTTTGAATAGGAAAATGATCCATTTTCCTTTTCGTTATTCATTTTCCTTTTCAAATTTTTTTTTTCAAAAAATTTTTTTTTCGAATTTTTTTTTTCGATTTTGAATAGGAAAATGACCCATTTTCCTTTTCGTTTTTCATGTTCCTTTTCGTGTTTCATTTCCTTTTCGATTTTGAATAGGAAAATGACCCATTTTCCTTTTCGTTTTTCATTTTCCTTTTCGATTTTGAATAGGAAAATGACTCATTTTCCTTTTCGTTATTCATTTTCCTTTTCGTTTTTCATTTTCCTTTTCGATTTTGAAAAGGAAAATGACCCATTTTCCTTTTCGTTATTCATTTTCCTTTTCAAATTTTTTTTTTTCAAAATTTTTTTTTTTCGATTTTGAATAGGAAAATGACCCATTTTCCTTTTCGTTTTTCATTTTCCTTTTCAAATTTTTTTTTTCAAAAATTTTTTTTTTTCGAATTTTTTTTTTCTTTCGATTTTGAATAGGAAAATGACCCATTTTCCTTTTCGTTTTTCATTTTCCTTTTCGATTTTGAAAAGGAAAATGACCCATTTTCCTTTTCGTTATTCATTTTCCTTTTCAAATTTTTTTTTTTCAAAAATTTTTTTTTTTCGATCTTTTTTTTTCGATTTTGAATAGGAAAATGACCCATTTTCCTTTTTCGTTTTTCATTTTCCTTTTCAAATTTTTTTTTTCAAAAAATTTTTTTTTTCGAATTTTTTTTTTCTTTCGATTTTGAATAGGAAAATGACCCATTTTCCTTTTCGTTTTTCATTTTCCTTTTCGATTTTGAATAGGAAAATGACTCATTTTCCTTTTCGTTATTCATTTTCCTTTTCGTTTTTCATTTTCCTTTTCGTTTTTCATTTTCCTTTTCGATTTTGAATAGGAAAATGACCCATTTTCCTTTTCGTTATTCATTTTCCTTTTCAAATTTTTTTTTTCAAAATTTTTTTTTTTTCGAATTTTTTTTTTTTCGATTTTAAATAGGAAAATGACCCATTTTCCTTTTCGTTTTTCATTTTCCTTTTCGATTTTGAATAGGAAAATGACTCATTTTCCTTTTCGTTATTCATTTTCCTTTTCGTTTTTCATTTTCCTTTTCGTTATTCATTTTCCTTTTCAAATTTTTTTTTTCAAAAATATTTTTTTTCGATTTTTTATTTCGATTTTGAATAGGAAAATGATTCATTTTCCTTTGGGTTTTTCATTTTCCTTTTCGATTTTGAATAGGAAAATGACCCATTTTCCTTTTCGTTTTTCATGTTCCTTTTCGTGTTTCATTTTCCTTTTCGATTTTGAATAGGAAAATGACCCATTTTCCTTTTCGTTTTTCATTTTCCTTTTCGATTTTGAATAGGAAAATGACTCATTTTCCTTTTCGTTATTCATTTTCCTTTTCGTTTTTCACTTTCCTTTTCGATTTTGAAAAGGAAAATGACCCATTTTCCTTTTCGTTATTCATTTTCCTTTTCAAATTTTTTTTTTCAAAATTTTTTTCTTTTCGATCTTTTTTTTTCGATTTTGAATAGGAAAATGACCCATTTTCCTTTTCGTTTTTCATGTTCCTTTTCGTGTTTCATTTTCTTTTCGATTTTGAATAGGAAAATGACCCATTTTCCTTTTCGTTTTTCATTTTCCTTTTCGATTTTGAATAGGAAAATGACTCATTTTCCTTTTCGTTATTCATTTTCCTTTTCGTTTTTCATTTTCCTTTTCGATTTTGAAAAGGAAAATGACCCATTTTCCTTTTCGTTATTCATTTTCCTTTTCAAATTTTTTTTTTCAAAATTTTTTTTTTTTCGATTTTGAATAGGAAAATGACCCATTTTCCTTTTCGTTTTTCATTTTCCTTTTCAAATTTTTTTTTCAAAAAATTTTTTTTCGAATTTTTTTTTTCTTTCGATTTTGAATAGGAAAATGACCCATTTTCCTTTTCGTTTTTCATTTTCCTTTTCGATTTTGAAAAGGAAAATGACCCATTTTCCTTTTCGTTATTCATTTTCCTTTTCAAATTTTTTTTTTTCAAAATTTTTTTTTTTCGATCTTTTTTTTTCGATTTTGAATAGGAAAATGACCCATTTTCCTTTTTCGTTTTTCATTTTCCTTTTCAAATTTTTTTTTTCAAAAAAATTTTTTTTTCGAATTTTTTTTTTCTTTCGATTTTGAATAGGAAAATGACCCATTTTCCTTTTCGTTTTTCATTTTCCTTTTCGATTTTGAATAGGAAAATGACTCATTTTCCTTTTCGTTATTCATTTTCCTTTTCGTTTTTCATTTTCCTTTTCGTTTTTCATTTTCCTTTTCGATTTTGAATAGGAAAATGACCCATTTTCCTTTTCGTTATTCATTTTCCTTTTCGTTTTTCATTTTCCTTTTCGATTTTGAATAGGAAAATGATCCATTTTCCTTTTCGTTATTCATTTTCCTTTTCAAATTTTTTTTTTCAAAAAATTTTTTTTTCGAATTTTTTTTTTCGATTTTGAATAGGAAAATGACCCATTTTCCTTTTCGTTTTTCATGTTCCTTTTCGTGTTTCATTTTCTTTTCGATTTTGAATAGGAAAATGACCCATTTTCCTTTTCGTTTTTCATTTTCCTTTTCGATTTTGAATAGGAAAATGACTCATTTTCCTTTTCGTTATTCATTTTCCTTTTCGTTTTTCATTTTCCTTTTCGATTTTGAAAAGGAAAATGACCCATTTTCCTTTTCGTTATTCATTTTCCTTTTCAAATTTTTTTTTTTCAAAATTTTTTTTTTTCGATTTTGAATAGGAAAATGACCCATTTTCCTTTTCGTTTTTCATTTTCTTTTTCAATTTTTTTTTTTCAAAAATTTTTTTTTTTTCGAATTTTTTTTTTCTTTCGATTTTGAATAGGAAAATGACCCATTTTCCTTTTCGTTTTTCATTTTCCTTTTCGATTTTGAAAAGGAAAATGACCCATTTTCCTTTTCGTTATTCATTTTCCTTTTCAAATTTTTTTTTTTCAAAAATTTTTTTTTTTCGATCTTTTTTTTTCGATTTTGAATAGGAAAATGACCCATTTTCCTTTTTCGTTTTTCATTTTCCTTTTCAAATTTTTTTTTTCAAAAAAATTTTTTTTTCGAATTTTTTTTTTTTTCGATTTTGAATAGGAAAATGACCCATTTTCCTTTTCGTTTTTCATTTTCCTTTTCGATTTTGAATAGGAAAATGACTCATTTTCCTTTTCGTTATTCATTTTCCTTTTCGTTTTTCATTTTCCTTTTCGTTTTTCATTTTCCTTTTCGATTTTGAATAGGAAAATGACCCATTTTCCTTTTCGTTATTCATTTTCCTTTTCAAATTTTTTTTTTCAAAATTTTTTTTTTTCGAATTTTTTTTTTTTCGATTTTAAATAGGAAAATGACCCATTTTCCTTTTCGTTTTTCATTTTCCTTTTCGATTTTGAATAGGAAAATGACTCATTTTCCTTTTCGTTATTCATTTTCCTTTTCGTTTTTCATTTTCCTTTTCGTTTTTCATTTTCCTTTTCGATTTTGAATAGGAAAATGACCCATTTTCCTTTTCGTTATTCATTTTCCTTTTCAAATTTTTTTTTTCAAAAATATTTTTTTTCGATTTTTTTTTTCGATTTTGAATAGGAAAATGATTCATTTTCCTTTGGGTTTTTCATTTTCCTTTTCGATTTTGAATAGGAAAATGACCCATTTTCCTTTTCGTTTTTCATGTTCCTTTTCGTGTTTCATTTTCCTTTTCGATTTTGAATAGGAAAATGACCCATTTTCCTTTTCGTTTTTCATTTTCCTTTTCGATTTTGAATAGGAAAATGACTCATTTTCCTTTTCGTTATTCATTTTCCTTTTCGTTTTTCACTTTCCTTTTCGATTTTGAAAAGGAAAATGACCCATTTTCCTTTTCGTTATTCATTTTCCTTTTCAAATTTTTTTTTTCAAAATTTTTTTCTTTTCGATCTTTTTTTTTCGATTTTGAATAGGAAAATGACCCATTTTCCTTTTCGTTTTTCATGTTCCTTTTCGTGTTTCATTTTCTTTTCGATTTTGAATAGGAAAATGACCCATTTTCCTTTTCGTTTTTCATTTTCCTTTTCGATTTTGAATAGGAAAATGACTCATTTTCCTTTTCGTTATTCATTTTCCTTTTCGTTTTTCATTTTCCTTTTCGATTTTGAAAAGGAAAATGACCCATTTTCCTTTTCGTTATTCATTTTCCTTTTCAAATTTTTTTTTTTCAAAATTTTTTTTTTTTCGATTTTGAATAGGAAAATGACCCATTTTCCTTTTCGTTTTTCATTTTCCTTTTCAAATTTTTTTTTTCAAAAAATTTTTTTTTTTCGAATTTTTTTTTTCTTTCGATTTTGAATAGGAAAATGACCCATTTTCCTTTTCGTTTTTCATTTTCCTTTTCGATTTTGAAAAGGAAAATGACCCATTTTCCTTTTCGTTATTCATTTTCCTTTTCAAATTTTTTTTTTTCAAAATTTTTTTTTTTTCGATCTTTTTTTTTCGATTTTGAATAGGAAAATGACCCATTTTCCTTTTTCGTTTTTCATTTTCCTTTTCAAATTTTTTTTTTCAAAAAATTTTTTTTTTCGAATTTTTTTTTTCTTTCGATTTTGAATAGGAAAATGACCCATTTTCCTTTTCGTTTTTCATTTTCCTTTTCGATTTTGAATAGGAAAATGACTCATTTTCCTTTTCGTTATTCATTTTCCTTTTCGTTTTTCATTTTCCTTTTCGTTTTTCATTTTCCTTTTCGATTTTGAATAGGAAAATGACCCATTTTCCTTTTCGTTATTCATTTTCCTTTTCAAATTTTTTTTTTCAAAATTTTTTTTTTTTCGAATTTTTTTTTTTCGATTTTAAATAGGAAAATGACCCATTTTCCTTTTCGTTTTTCATTTTCCTTTTCGATTTTGAATAGGAAAATGACTCATTTTCCTTTTCGTTATTCATTTTCCTTTTCGTTTTTCATTTTCCTTTTCGTTTTTCATTTTCCTTTTCGATTTTGAATAGGAAAATGACCCATTTTCCTTTTCGTTATTCATTTTCCTTTTCAAATTTTTTTTTCAAAAATATTTTTTTTCGATTTTTTTTTTCGATTTTGAATAGGAAAATGACCCATTTTCCTTTTCGTTTTTCATTTTCCTTTTCGATTTTGAAAAGGAAAATGATTCATTTTCCTTTGGGTTTTTCATTTTCCTTTTCGATTTTGAATAGGAAAATGACCCATTTTCCTTTTCGTTTTTCATGTTCCTTTTCGTGTTTCATTTTCCTTTTCGATTTTGAATAGGAAAATGACCCATTTTCCTTTTCGTTTTTCATTTTCCTTTTCGATTTTGAATAGGAAAATGACTCATTTTCCTTTTCGTTATTCATTTTCCTTTTCGTTTTTCACTTTCCTTTTCGATTTTGAAAAGGAAAATGACCCATTTTCCTTTTCGTTATTCATTTTCCTTTTCAAATTTTTTTTTTCAAAATTTTTTTCTTTTCGATCTTTTTTTTTCGATTTTGAATAGGAAAATGACCCATTTTCCTTTTCGTTTTTCATGTTCCTTTTCGTGTTTCATTTTCTTTTCGATTTTGAATAGGAAAATGACCCATTTTCCTTTTCGTTTTTCATTTTCCTTTTCGATTTTGAATAGGAAAATGACTCATTTTCCTTTTCGTTATTCATTTTCCTTTTCGTTTTTCATTTTCCTTTTCGATTTTGAAAAGGAAAATGACCCATTTTCCTTTTCGTTATTCATTTTCCTTTTCAAATTTTTTTTTTTCAAAATTTTTTTTTTTCGATTTTGAATAGGAAAATGACCCATTTTCCTTTTCGTTTTTCATTTTCCTTTTCAAATTTTTTTTTTCAAAAAATTTTTTTTTTTCGAATTTTTTTTTTCTTTCGATTTTGAATAGGAAAATGACCCATTTTCCTTTTCGTTTTTCATTTTCCTTTTCGATTTTGAAAAGGAAAATGACCCATTTTCTTTTTCGTTATTCATTTTCCTTTTCAAATTTTTTTTTTTCAAAATTTTTTTTTTTCGATCTTTTTTTTTCGATTTTGAATATGAAAATGACCCATTTTCCTTTTCGTTTTTCATTTTCCTTTTCAAATTTTTTTTTTCAAAAAATTTTTTTTTTCGAATTTTTTTTTTTCTTTCGATTTTGAATAGGAAAATGACCCATTTTCCTTTTCGTTTTTCATTTTCCTTTTCGATTTTGAATAGGAAAATGACTCATTTTCCTTTTCGTTATTCATTTTCCTTTTCGTTTTTCATTTTCCTTTTCGTTTTTCATTTTCCTTTTCGATTTTGAATAGGAAAATGACCCATTTTCCTTTTCGTTATTCATTTTCCTTTTCAAATTTTTTTTTTCAAAATTTTTTTTTTTTTTCGAATTTTTTTTTTTTTCGATTTTAAATAGGAAAATGACCCATTTTCCTTTTCGTTTTTCATTTTCCTTTTCGATTTTGAATAGGAAAATGACTCATTTTCCTTTTCGTTATTCATTTTCCTTTTCGTTTTTCATTTTCCTTTTCGTTTTTCATTTTCCTTTTCGATTTTGAATAGGAAAATGACCCATTTTCCTTTTCGTTATTCATTTTCCTTTTCAAATTTTTTTTTTTTCAAAAATATTTTTTTTCGATTTTTTTTTTCGATTTTGAATAGGAAAATGACCCATTTTCCTTTTCGTTTTTCATTTTCCTTTTCGATTTTGAATAGGAAAATGATTCATTTTCCTTTGGGTTTTTCATTTTCCTTTTCGATTTTGAATAGGAAAATGACCCATTTTCCTTTTCGTTTTTCATGTTCCTTTTCGTGTTTCATTTTCCTTTTCGATTTTGAATAGGAAAATGACCCATTTTCCTTTTCGTTTTTCATTTTCCTTTTCGATTTTGAATAGGAAAATGACTCATTTTCCTTTTCGTTATTCATTTTCCTTTTTCGTTATTCACTTTCCTTTTCGATTTTGAAAAGGAAAATGACCCATTTTCCTTTTCGTTATTCATTTTCCTTTTCAAATTTTTTTTTTCAAAATTTTTTTTTTCGATCTTTTTTTTTCGATTTTGAATAGGAAAATGACCCATTTTCCTTTTCGTTTTTCATTTTCCTTTTCAAATTTTTTTTTTCAAAAAATTTTTTTTTTCGAATTTTTTTTTTCTTTCGATTTTGAATAGGAAAATGACCCATTTTCCTTTTCGTTTTTCATTTTCCTTTTCGATTTTGAATAGGAAAATGACTATGAATATCCTTAAGGATACCACCAATTTGACTTTTGTTCAGCCAGAGGGTAACTATTATTTCAAAACATCAGATTCATTTCAAATTATCAAACCATGTTCTATTAAACTCAATGACGTTCTAAAATCATCCCCTATTCCTACTATTTCGACATGCAGATCTAAAACCGGCAAAAAATCAACTTGCAAGACCTGTGATATGCTAATTATTTCTCCTGAATTTACCAGTAACTTAAACGGTAAAGTTTACCAAACCCTTTCTCACGACCCTCTGGACTGTTCTACCGGAAATGTCATTTACGGAATTGAGTGTACTTTATGTGGACTGTTGTATGTCGGCGAAACCAAAAATTCATTGCGTTCTCGCATGAATGGTCATAGGTATGACACCAAAAATTCTGATTATCGGGTTTTGTATAACCACTTTAATCAACCTAACCATGACCAATGTTTGAACATGAAAGTCCGGTTTATCGAAAAGATTTACCACGACACCAACAGTCCAAATCTTAGTACACCTCACCGTAAAAAACGAGAGCTTCACTGGATAAAAACTTTAGGTACTGCAATGCCTTATGGATGTAATGATAACATCAAAGGAGTAGGAAATCTTTCTAGCCCTCAATGTAGTGAGGTGAATGTTATGAAACTGTTTGACCCCAATGGTAGACACAAACGTAGTCATGGTCACAAACGATACAAACCAAGATCTGGTGCCAGTCAAACTGACAACAGATCTCTTTCAGACATGTTTGATGATCTGGTTACAAGTCTACAACAACCATTGGGAGTCCATCATGTTCGTACCATTCTCTATTCACTACGAGTCACGAAACTTAAAGACCTACGTGATCTTGGGTTAGAAAAAGCAGGTACTGATCCATTTACTCCTTCTTACAGGCTTACTAGCATTATTTGCGACGTTGCTCTTTTCCGTCTTTTTAAGCCTGTAAGAAGTGAGCCTCTTACTACTGAGGATAGGAAATTTCTCCATATTCCATTTAAGAACAAAGGGATAGATGCTATAAACATTAGCAATATTTTAAATCGTAAGGAAGTTACATCTCAAATTCCTCAATATTTCAAAAATCAGTCAACACCAATTGTTTCCTACCGCTACACTAAAACCATAAGTAGTAAAATTTTCAACCACAAAAAGGCATTGCAGGACCTAAACATTGAAGAATATCTAAAGTCCCCTCTGACATGTGATTGCTATGCTTCTCCCTTTGTCTATGGTCCATCTGGTCATGTCATCACGGGTGATCTTAAGATTATTGAAAATGATTTATTACGTAATGTGGTTTCCCATGGACCTAAATTCAGGGAACCGCAACGTATAAATTGGAAGCATAACTTTAAGATCATCATGGACGCTGTGGAGGACTATGCTAGAGCCTGGATAAAGAGGGAAAAGGACCAAGAACCAGAGCTTGAATCACTGTCGGACTGGGTAAGGACTATCCGATCTCTTGTACGAAGCCGAATAGACAAACTTCGCAAATGTGTGAACCCCCGGCCTTCTTCTGTATTTAGAGATCGTGAAGCTCTCAATTGTCTCTCTTCCTTACATGACAGGTATGTTGTCACGCCAGCAGACAAGGCTTCCAATAATATAGTTTTTGTATGTAAAGCACATTATTACAATTGTCTAATAAAAGAACTAGGCATTGATGGTAATACTTCCGCTAGTGCTACATACACACGGACTACATTTAACATAGATGAAATCATAGCCAACCATAGCTCTTTTATGTCCTCTTTCAATATTCCAATGAAAGAGGAACATAAAGAGTTACCATATTTGTACTGGATACCTAAACTTCACAAAAATCCGTACAAAGAAAGGTATATAGCTGGATCTTCATCATGTTCAACTACAGAGCTGTCCGTTCATTTAACTAAAATCTTGTCTGCTGTCAAAGAAGGTCAACAAGCATACTGCGACACTATTTATAATCGTAGTGGAATTAACCATATGTGGATTTTGAAAAACTCAAAAGATTTGTTAGATCATTTTAAATCTAGATCATTTTCTGAGGTTCACTCTTTGAAAACGTTCGATTTTTCAACTTTATACACTACCTTGCCACACGATAAACTAAAATGTCGCCTGAAAAAACTTCTCGAAAAAGCCTTTTCAAACTCAAGGAATTTTGTTGTTTTGGGTTATAATTCTACATTCTTTTCCAAAACATCTTTCAAAGATAAAATTTGTTACACACTGGAACAAGTTTGCAGTATGCTTGATTTCCTCATTGACAACATATTTGTCACCTTCGGAGGAGAGATTTTTCAACAACAAATCGGCATTCCAATGGGCACAAACTGTGCTCCTCTCCTCGCCGATTTGTTTTTATACTCTTACGAGACTGAATTTCTTCAGGGACTCGTAAAGGACAAGAAGATGAAAGAGGCACGGTCATTTAATCTTACATTCAGATATATTGATGATGTCCTTTCTGTCAATAACACTTCATTTGGTAGTTGGATTCCTTCAATATATCCTCCAGAATTGGAGATTAAAGAGACCACCGAATCTAATTGCTTCACGTCTTTCTTGGATTTGCACCTCGAATTTGACCCAGGTGGTCATCTCAGTACAAAAATTTACGATAAACGAGACGATTTTAATTTTCAAATTATTAATTTTCCTAATCTACAGAGCAATATACCTACCTCTCCTGCATACGGTGTTTATATTTCTCAACTTATTCGATATGCCAGAGCTTGCACACATTTCACAGATTTTTTTATCAGACACCGGTTTCTTCGTGACCGACTTTTGAAGCAGGGCTATAAGAAAATACGTCTCATACGATCACTAAAAAAATTCTTTCTTCGTTATCAGCCACTAGTAGAAAAGTTCAAAATTGAGTTAAAAGATATGATAGTTAATTGTTTTAATTAGTGTTTGACTGGTCTGCTGTACTGAGATGATCACCTCAATATCCCTATTGTGTCTCACAACTATGTTGTGTTCTATGGTCATTACCGGATCCTAAGATCGCAATGGAAGAGGGAGGTTTGGCGCCATAAAACCTGGTTTAACCCACCATTTCGTTTGAAATGCCTGTACCAAGTCAGGACCATTGCGATCCACCAGTTCTCCGGTATGACTGATTCGTTTTTGTCATTTTCTCTGGACTATGAGATTGATCATTCAAGTTCGGTAGTTTTGTTATTACCTTTATTATTCATTTTCCTTTTCGTTTTTCATTTTCCTTTTCGTTTTTCATTTTCCTTTTCGCTTTTGAATAGGAAAATGACCCATTTTCCTTTTCGTTATTCATTTTCCTTTTCAAATTTTTTTTTTCAAAAATTTTTTTTTTTCGAATTTTTTTTTTTTCGATTTTAAATAGGAAAATGACCCATTTTCCTTTTCGTTTTTCATTTTCCTTTTCGATTTTGAATAGGAAAATGACTCATTTTCCTTTTCGTTATTCATTTTCCTTTTCGTTTTTCATTTTCCTTTTCGTTTTTCATTTTCCTTTTCGATTTTGAATAGGAAAATGACCCATTTTCCTTTTCGTTATTCATTTTCCTTTTCAAATTTTTTTTTTCAAAAATATTTTTTTTCGATTTTTTTTTTCGATTTTGAATAGGGAAATGACCCATTTTCCTTTTCGTTTTTCATTTTCCTTTTCGATTTTGAATAGGAAAATGATTCATTTTCCTTTTCGTTTTTCATTTTCCTTTTCGATTTTGAATAGGAAAATGACCCATTTTCCTTTTCGTTATTCATTTTCCTTTTCAAATTTTTTTTTCAAAAATTTTATTTTTCGATTTTTTTTTTCGATTTTGAATAGGAAAATGACCCATTTTCCTTTTCGTTTTTCATTTTCCTTTTCGATTTTGAATAGGAAAATGACTCATTTTCCTTTTCGTTATTCATTTTCCTTTTCGTTTTTCATTTTCGTTTTCGATTTTGAATAGGAAAATGACCCATTTTCCTTTTCGTTATTCATTTTCCTTTTCAATTTTTTTTTCAAAAATTTTTGTTTTCGAATTTTTTTTTTTTCGATTTTGAATAGGAAAATGACCCATTTTCCTTTTCGTTTTTCATTTTCCTTTTCGATTTTGAATAGGAAAATGACTCATTTTCCTTTTCGTTATTCATTTTCCTTTTCGCTTTTCATTTTCCTTTTCGATTTTGAATAGGAAAATGACCCATTTTCCTTTTCGTTATTCATTTCCCTTTTCAATTTTTTTTTTTTAAATTTTTTTTTTTCGATTTTTTTTTTTCGATTTTGAATAGGAAAATGACCCATTTTCCTTTTCGTTTTTCATTTTCCTTATCGATTTTGAATAGGAAAATGACTCATTTCCCTTTTCGTTATTCATTTTCCTTTTCGTTTTTCATTTTCCTTTTCGATTTTGAATAGGAAAATGATCCATTTTCCTTTTCGTTATTCATTTTCCTTTTCAAATTTAAAAAAAAAAAAAAAAAAATTTCGAATTTTTTTTTTTTTCGATTTTGAATAGGAAAATGACCCATTTTCTTTTTAGTTTTCATTTTCCTTTTCGATTTCGAATAGGAAAATGACTCATTTTCCTTTTCGTTATTCATTTTCCTTTTCGTTTTTCATTTTCTTTTTCGATTTTGAATAGGAAAATGACCCATTTTCCTTTTCGATTTTGAATAGGAAAATGACTCATTTTCCTTTTCGTTATTCATTTTCCTTTTCGTTTTTCATTTTCCTTTTCGATTTTGAATAGGAAAATGACCCATTTTCCTTTTCAAATTTTTTTTTTCAATTTTTTTTTTTTCGATTTTTTTTTTTCGATTTTGAATAGGAAAATGACCCATTTTCCTTTTCGTTTTTCATTTTCCTTTTCCAATTTGAATAGGAAAATGACTCATTTTCCTTTTCGTTATTCATTTTCCTTTTCGATTTTGAATAGGAAAATGATCCATTTTCCTTTTCGTTATTCATTTTCCTTTTCAAATTTTTTTTTTTCAAAATTTTTTTTTTCGATTTTTTTTTTATCGATTTTGAATAGGAAAATGACCCATTTTCCTTTTCGATTTTGAAAAGGAAAATGACTCATTTTCCTTTTCGTCTTTCATTTTCCTTTTCGTTTTTCATTTTCCTTTTCGATTTTGAATAGGAAAATGACCCATTTTCCTTTTCGTTATTCATTTTCCTTTTCGATTTTGAATAGGAAAATGACTTATTTTCCTTTTCGTTATTCATTTTCCTTTTCGATTTTGAATAGGAAAATGACCCATTTTCCTTTTCGTTATTCATTTTCCTTTTCAAATTTTTTTTTTTCAAAAATTTTCAAATTTACAAAGGTTATTTTTCAAATTTGTTGACTTTTCAAAACGTTAGAACCCCCCCACCCCCAATTTTAACCCTACTAGTTGTAATGTTACAGTCCCACATCTTTCAACCAAACTTCGATTTGAAATTTTAAACCGCTGTAATTATTCACAGTCTTCTACTGTAAATTGCAGAATATATAACCTAAAAATTGTTAATTTGTGGAAATACATTGTTTTGTTTGTTATCGTAATTTGTTGAATTAATTTCTACTTAGTGTTTCAGCTAGAGTCATAAGAGTTCAAAGTGTTCAAAATGTTTAGGTTCACCAATATGTTATGTACGGAAGCTTATTAGGGACATGCATGAAAAAATTTTCGCCGGGCGAGTTACTATTTCGCCCTGGCCACTTATTATTTCGCCCTGGCCACTTATTATTTCGCCGCGGCGAGTTAATATCTCGCCTCACCGACTTATTATCTCGCCCCGGCGACTTATTATCTCGCTGCGGCGAGTTACTATCTCGCCTCGGCGACTTATTATCTCGCCCCGGCGACTTACTATCTCGCCCCGGCGACTTATTATCTCGCCCCTGCTAAATACTATCTCGCCCCGGCGAGTTACTTTTTCGCCTCGGTGACTTACTATCTCGCCCTGGCGAGTTAACTGTCTCGCCCCGGCGACTTATCCTTTTAAAAAATAGCGGGTAACGAAAGTTTTTGCGCCATTTTTCCCCCGTAAAAATCGGCTAACCCATTACGGAGTTATTGCTCTTTTTGACATCTTTTGCCGATTTTTACTTTTATAACTTCAAAAATCTTCTCTACAACTGCTTGGACAAATGCAACCAAACTTGAAACTTGATATATTTGTTTCTTAGGGTATCCTGCACGGAACTGATGTGGGGATTTTTTATTCTTAGAAATTCATGGCCGCCGATTCTAAAAATAGAACAGCACTTTTTTTAAAATAATGCAAAAATGGTTAGGTTAAGCCACATTCTTTGAGGGGTAAACAATTTCAGAATGATGAAAACTACCTGTGGACAAATTGCCGTAAAAATCTGATAACTGATGCTGGAGTAATTGCCCTTTTTGTCGGTTTTTGCTAATTTTTAGTTTGGCCTTGCTTGGCGTCCGCCATCGTTGTTAGCAACTTTTAAATCATTTTATTCAAAACCAGAAGGCAAAAATGAAGTAAAATTTGGCATAAATGTACCTTAGGGTATTATGCAAAAAGTTTGATTTGGGATTTTTTATCCATCCATTAATATGGTGGCTGTTGCTAAAACTAAATGGAGCCTTCCCCGGAAGGCATATGTCGCCTGCGTATCTATGTTTTCTTGTAAACAGGAAGTAGATGAGTTACGGGCATAAAAACTCTCTATACCATATAAAACACTAGAGGCTGAAGCTGTATGCAAAGTATCAAGTGGTCTGACTGTTGCATGCAGTTACCCGAAAAGTGTGACGAAAATTTTGCGAATATGTTCATTGTATATAAAACGTTTAAACGTATTCGTCAAACAGAAAATAGTTATTTTACGGGCATAAAATTTATATTAACCTTAACGTACTATGGGATGAAGCTACATGCCAAATATCAAGAGGCTGTGGCATGTAGTTGCCCGGAAAACTGCGACGAAAATTTTGCATATATGTTCATTGAAAATAAAACGTTTAGCATTGGTAATGTTCGTCAAACATAAATAGTTTTTTTTTTCGGGCATAAAATCGCTTTACACCTTATAGTACTATGGGATGAAGCTACATGCCAAATATCAAAGGCTGTGGCATATAGTTGTCCGGAAAACTGCGACGAAAATTTTGCATATATGTTCATTGTATATAAAACGTTAAGTTATTCGTCAAACAGGAAGTAGTTATTCTTCGGGCATAAAATCGCTTTACACCTTATAGTACTTTAGGTTGAAGCTACATGCTAAATATCAAGAGGCTGTGGCATAAAGTTGCCTGGAAAACTGCGACGGAAATTTTTGTGAAGCCGCAGGACGACGGATGGAGCCAAAGTAATCCCTATATCATGTTGCATCTGCAACACGTTGCAGGCGACATAAATAGAACATCCTACCTCCAGGGATAAAACTAACTTCAGGGCATAACAACCCAAAAACAATAATAGACGGAAGAAATTTGAAGTCACCATCCTCATTCAGAATGAAAAGATCTACAAAAGTCTCCATTTAAGATTTTATTTGCACAAAACGTTCATATAAGCATACTAGACCAGGTGAGCGATTCAGTCTCCTGGGAGCCTCTAGTTGAATTGATCCGATGAAACCTGCTGCTGTTGCTAAAATAGAGCAGGAGGGTTAAATAACAGGTTTATTGCAAAAAGCTCAAAACGGCCATAGAACTATATCAAAATTCTTGCAAGGGTAAAAAAATAACGAACTTGTGAAGAATCAATCTCAAATATTCATTGCAAAAGACAAATCAAAAGCACTCGCCGGATATATGAATGATCAAAATAGTCCTGACTTGGTAGAGGCGTTCAAATTTGAAACGTTTATGGCGCCAAACCTCCTGTTCAATTACTTTCATATGATCCGGTAGTAACAAAAACACAACATGGTTGTAAATATTAAAACGAAAGAATATGAAATGTGTGCCAGAAAGACACGATTCATATTTATAGACATCATATTGTTTAAAAAAGATCAAAATGAATTTCACTGCGTTTAGCGCTTTTCTGGATAAACCTTCATCAGACAAGCTAGGGGCCGAAAAACTGGAAGACCGGTAACACATACACAGTAGAACATGACATATTGCTGAGTGTGAAAAAAGTCATTATGCATTCCAATGGATGGAGTCGTACTAGTATATGAGGCCCCGTAATTGCCGAGTTGATGTTAACTCCAATGTGTCCTCAGTGCGAGCACTTGACTGCAGTGTTCCACAGGGAAGTTGCAAGCCTCGGGCCGTGGCTTTACCTAACCTATGCAGAAACAATTTTTGACATAGTCCCTCCCTCCATTCAGTGTATGGTTTTGCAGACGATCACACGGCAAACAGACGAGAATTAAACCATCGGTAACAGAGAAACATGTGCCGTTACAGAACGTCAGGACTGTGCAGTGACCATCAATGAATGAATGAACCATAACAAAATAAAATTGAACAATGCAAAAACACAGTTCAGTCTATTTGAAAGTAAGAAACAACTTGAAATAAACATCTGTGAAAACCAAATTAAATCTGAAAACTGAAGTAGGTATCTTAGTGTATTATAGATGAATCTTTGAATTTTAAAGAGCGCATAAAAAGAAAATGTAAAACTCCTGTCAAAAGAAGCCACTGAAACCCTAGTACTATCTTTGGTTATATCTCACTTAGATTACTGTAATATAATATTGTATGGTATTTCACAAACTGAATTGTCAAAACTTGAAATAATTCAATAATGTGTGCTAAACTTGTATTGTGTCGTTCAATGTATGATAGTTTAGTTCTAAACAAGCTCTGTTTGAATTGCATTGGCTTCCAATTAAGGCACGTATTATTTTAAAATCTTAACTTATATGTATAACTGTTCTGTTGGTAATGTACTATTGTATTTAATTGAACTTTTGTCCGTCGTCGTCCGTCGTTCATTAACAATTTCAAAAATCTTCTCCTCTGAAACCACTGAACCAATTTGACTCAACATTGCAGGAATGATTTATGAAATGTTGACAAAAAAAAAAAATAATTTTGAAATGATTCGATTAAAACATGGTCGCTGTTACTAAGAATAGAACATAGGGTATAATCACTTAAAATGGCTTATAACTCAGCTACAATAACAGATAGAAAAAAATTGAGGATTTTAGGCTTTTCAGAATCAAAAGCGCTACGATAGTCTCCATTGGGTCGAAGTTGTCAGATGACCCGTTATAGGCGTTATGACCCTTCTAAGGTCAAGAATAGCGTTTTTTCATGTTTTTGCCCTATAGAATGAAACTACTGCAGAAAGAGAAAAGCTGTTGCTTGCTTAAATGTTCAGCTCATTAAGCTCTACAAAAATCTCCATTGGGTCGAAGTTGTCAGATGACCACTTATAGGGGTCATGGTCCTTTACAGGTCAAAAATAGCGTTTCTTCATTTTTTTGTCCTATAGATTGAAAACTAATGCAGATAAAAAAAATGTTGCTTGCTTATACATGCATCTCTTTACTAGAGCTTCACAAAAGTCTCCATTGAGTATCAGTTGTCAGATGACTCCTTAAAGAAAAGACCCTTATGGCTCAAGGACCCGTGAGCAATTCAGGCTCCTGGGAGCCTCTTGTTTCTCGAAGATTAACCCAGACATACACGATAAATCCGAGGCTTGTGCTACTTGTATCACATTTGGATTTCAAGTGATTTTTCATAGTGATAGGCTGGTACCCCGTTGTTATCCTTATCTGAACAGAATGGAACCGTAAAAGATGGAGAAAAGGTTTTGTTTGCCTTCATGTTCAGCTAATAGAGCTTTACAAAATTGTCCAAGATTTAAAATTGTCAGATGACCACGTTATAAGTGTTATTGTCCCCTTGAAGCCTTATACAGTGAAAGGGTAAAAGATAATGAAAATTATGGTTATGATTGCTTAAATTTCCAGTTAATTAAGCTTTACAGTGGTTACAGGCTGTTGGCAGTGGGAAATATTGATACATTGAGTACGTTGTTATAGCCAGTTGGGAGCCTCATGTTTATAATGTGGATTTCCTATCTCTTGGGTCCAAGTACTTTTAAAGAGGAATATATTACTGCAATGACCAAACAGCTCATTAAAATTAATTGCAGTAGCAGTTTTTATTTGTGATATGGTCTCGTGCTCATTTTGCTCCATATCCTTTCATAATTTTTTAGCCTTATAGAATGTGAACCAACGAATATAAGGAAAAGGTTTTGCATACTTTAATGTTTTGGTAATTGAGCTCTACAAAATTGTCCATTTGGGTGAAATTGTCAGATGGCCCCTTAATTTCCAAAACAAAAAGTGGATTGTACTTTATAGACGGTGTGCTACGATAGAAAATAGTGACAAGCAGTTGCTTGTTTAAAAGCCCATTTAATGAGCACTGCAAAGGTTCAAGATGGATGCTGGCAATGAAAAATATTGATACATTGAGTCCTTGAAGCCAGGTGAGCGATCCAGGCTCCTGGAAATCTGTTTTATGTCGCTTACAACGTGTTTCAAAGCGAAATATAGGAGACACTGTGTCCCAATCCGTAGCTTTGCGTCCTTCATCATGCCTCAACACAAAAACTTCCGTCACAGTTTTCTCAGCAACTACCTTAAAAAACCTCTTGATATTTGTCATGCATTTTTGTCCTATTGTACTATTAGGTATAAAGCGATTTTATGCCCCCAAAAGGCCTACTTCCTGTTTGCCGAGAACTTGATTTTTTTCACATGTAGTGACATTATAAAGAATTTTCATCGAAGTCTTTATTAAGAAGAAAAAAATATGGAATATATGCCAGAGAGACACGATCCCATATACATTTTATACAAGATATTGTAAAAAAAGAACAAAAGGAACTACAGTTATTTAGCATGTATCGCTGTATTATTGTACCATTAGGTGTAAAGCGATTTTATGCCCCAAAAAGTCCTACTTCCTGTTTAATATAATGTAATATTTAACTCGCCGCCGGGAGATCATAAGTCGCCAGGGCGAGAGAATTAACTCGCCGGGGTGAAATAGTAACCCGCCGTGGCGAGATAATAAGTCGCCGAGGCGACGTAACAAGTCGTCACGGCGAGATATTTACTCGCCTAGGCGAGATGATAAGTCGCAGATGCGAGATAGTATCTTGCTGGGGCGAGATAGTAACTTGCCGGGGCGAGAAAATAAGTCGCCAAGGCGAGATAATAAGTCGCCAAGGCGAGATAATAAGTCGCCGAGGCGAGATAGTAAGTCGCCAATGCGAGTTAGTAACTTGCCGGGGCGAGATAAAAAGTCGCCGGGGCGAGATAGTAAGTCGCACGGCGATATTGTAACTTGCCGACGCGAGATAATTACCAAGGCGAGATAGTAACTCGCCGTGGCGAGAATTTTTTTTGTATGCGTGTCTCTAATAAGTTTCCGGAGTTGTGCATGAAGGGACTCATTTCTTTTTATTTCTAACGTAAAAAGGAACTGCTTACTCTTCCGGAGCACCTGAGTTCACTCTTGTTTCGACTGGAGTTCGCATTGTTGATTGATATTCAGTATTTTGTGTTTCCATGTTTTACATGTTGTCTGTTTTTGTCCCGTTCTTGTTGGTGTTTACTGGTTTTGTCTCTGCCCTTTCGGACTTTTGACATTCGGATACCCCATTGATACCTCTGCTTCATTTTGTCCTAATAAGTTGAAAACTTCCAGTCAATCGTGAAACTATCCATCAATGTTCTGTGACTTATCAGGCCATACTACAATCCTGGGTATTTTTTTATAAGTGTGCTTTGCTTTAAAAGTATTACGTTTTCCTACGATGAACTTTTCAGCTTTTGGAATTAAAAAATCGTTTGCTTATCAACGAACTCGTGTTCTGACACTGCATTTTATTCTGCAAACTGAAAATGATTGATCTATAAACGCAAAGAGTAAAATTTTTGAAAAGCATGTTATATATGTAATTCAGTTTTTTAGTTTTGCTTTCATTTTGAACGCGGCGAGTGTGTTGCAACAAGAACGAACTACGTACTTATCCTTCCGGAGCATCTGAGTTCATTCTCGTTACGATTTGAGTTCGCGAAAAGCCGTTGCTGATTGCTTCTCTGTTTTTTTGTTTAGTTTTAACTGATTGTGTATTCGCCTTTTGGGACTATTAACATGTCCCATTGATACTTCGCTGCCGCTATTATTCTGCTATCATGTTCGGTTTGTCGTTGTATTTAACTGGACTTCTCTTTATTTCTTTCTAGCCTGCAATTTGTTGTACATTGTATACAGTTTGACCATTCTACAGTTTCTTCCAATTGATGATCAAGTTATTGATGATTTTATTGAAACAAAAAGGTTTTGACTTGAGGAAAAGTGTATGATACCGGTGTGTCACCCCTTTTACAACGAAAAATAGCAGAACATGTTCTTTTTTTAAATCTTGATTTTCCTATTCTTGAATGATTTGAGTTAAGAAATATGATCATCAAGGTTAAGATCAGATGTGATCTGAAATTATTGTTCATTTGTGCCGGACAATTGAAGCCTTTGGAAGAGGAATTATCATCCGCATAGGTTAAACATAGTCATAATTTGACATCTTAATCGTTTTTTTTTGTTTAACTGTTACGTGTATGTCTATGCTCTTCATATTAAAATGGTATTTGGCAACATTAACCTTTTGGCTAAAGGTCCTAGCCTCTGATCGGTCCAATAATAAAGTTTATAACATCACTATCGAGCTGTCTGTGGTGTTCAATCTCAAAAGACGAAACAATACATAGACACATCAGAGAACTTAAAGATCACGATGGTCCTGACTTAGTACACAGGCATTTCCAGAGAAATGGTTGGTTTAACCAGGTTTTATGATACCAAGCCTTTCTCTTCCGTTGCGACCCGAGCGTACAGTAGTAACAGAAAACACAACACGGTTAAACGTTGTGAGACACACAAGATCAAGAGATAGTAAGGTGATCATCTATGAAAAAAAAACAACCAAAACTAATATTTCATCTGACAATTTTTTGTCCGCAATGGCTGATATCGAGGAAAAACTTTGTAAAGACTGTATCAGACGTATATCGATCTCTATATCTAGTTAAAGGCGGTCAAGGAGACAACGGTGTTGGGTAAAAAGACATAAAATGACATATGTTCACCATATGCTTATGTTGTAAAGGCTACTTAATTAATAGACGTATAAAGAGACGCAACTAGCAAATTTGGGTGACAATTTTGTGACATTTTGATTTTAAACATGTTTGTCTGTTTCAAATGCATATGTATGGAACGCCATAGCTGCCTTATGATGATGTGTTTCATTATGTGATGATACTTCTTCATTATGTGATGATACTTTGTCATTATGTGATGGTACTTTGTCATTATGTGATGGTACTTTGTCATTATGTGATGACACTTCTTCATTATGTGGTGATACTTTGTCATTATGTGATGATACTTTGTCATTATGTGATGGTACTTCTTCATTATGTGGTGATACTTTGTCATTATGTGATGGTACTTTGTCATTATGTGATGGTACTTTGTCATTATGTGATGGTACTTTGTCATTATGTGATGATACTTTGTCATTATGTGATGATACCTTGTCTTTATGAGATCAAAGTTTATTATTATGAACAGCGCTAAAAAATATTCTTTTCTTATGACAAATATTTTGTTCGACACGTAGTTTTTCTGTGTATCCCCCCCCAAAAAAAAGTTTCCTAATGGTTTATTCTCGAATGTCAAATCCATAACCGACACATAATTTATTAAATATTTAAACTTTGTAAACAACATTTTTCTTCTTTAACGGGGTAAGCTTAGTCTGTATATTTGCGTTTGGTAAGATTTTTATTGTCTCCCTTAATATTTTTGATTATTTAATATTCCGATATTGTATAAAGCGGATTTACAAAACTTTACATATACTATTTAGAAACATATTTTGATAATGACATATTAGAGTTATAGATTATTAATTTACACATTTAAAGTTATTTTGCTATTTTAATCACGCAAATACACTTTCATATTTTCATATAAAGTTTTGAGGTTGGCTCAAGGTCGTTTTATTGTAATGCAATACACATCCAATCACTTTGGAATGCGATATACATTATTAATAGGTTAAATGTACTATAACAGAAAGCACCTGTTCTGTGTTACGAAAGAGCTATTTAAACATACTAATTTTACTATATTAATCTTGTTATACTATATTTGATACTTGATTTGTTGTAAATTTCAGAGCAATGTAATATTTGGTAATAAAACGATTGAACCCTACGCAGAGTTTCTTTACCCCCTGAAACAGCCCCTGCAACATTAATTTTTTGGGGGGATACACAGAAAAACTACATGTTGAACAAAATAAGAAATGACTATTTTTTTTTCAGCGCTGTTCATAATAATAAACTTTGATCTCATAAAGACAAAGTATCATCACATAATGAAGAAGTATCATCACATAATGAAGAAGTATCATCACATAATGAAGAAGTATCATCACATAATGACAAAGTATCATCACATAATGAAGAAGTACCATCACATAATGACAAAGTATCATCACATAATGAAGAAGTACCATCACATAATGACAAAGTATCATCACATAATGACAAAGTACCATCACATAATGACAAAGTACCATCATATAATGACAAAGTATCATCACATAATGAAACTCATCATCATAAGGCAGCTATGGCGTTCCATACATATGCATGTAAATCTGTTTACTTTATGTTTGCCACTGTGACAATAACCGTGTCGGGGGCATACCGTTTTATTTATGCACGTTTGTCCGTACGAAAATTTCTGTCAAGCATTTTTCGGAAACCATACATGAGAACTACTCATATTTGAAATTTGGGTGGTTAAGTATGACAAACAGTATTTTCTTAGAAATTTTAAGATCTGTCTGATCTCTACGCCCTATTTATCGGCCGGCCGATATGTGAATTAAATAAAATAAATTGCCTCGGGGTTTGTTTTCACAAACTGTGCAAGAAAATGTTTTAAAATTTGACAGGCTCTTCAGTATACTGAATTGTATGTACTAAGCGATTTCTGGAACTGTCCGACTTCAATTTCCCGTTTGGTACTCGCGTGCTGAGCCGATATGATAATTGGTATACAAATTCCCGTTAAAATTTTCCCAGAAACCGCACATGAGAATGATTCAAAATTTGGTTTTGAAGTTCAGTATAACAAACTATAGGTATTTAAAGGTATTTTAGAGACCTTTTGGTTGTTTCTGACTTCTACTTCATGTTTGACGCTGAACTTAGTATACCCCGCTTCCCTATGAAACGTAGATTTAAAAAAAAAATCAACAGTAAATCTTAAATAAATTACTTTACAACAAACATAGAAAAGAATTATTAATAATGTTTGTAAACAAGTTAAAATTCATAGGAGGATTAATTATGCGAATATTATAAAAAAACATCAGCATTAACGCAGAAACAAATTTAAATTTGTGTATCAGTCCACCTAAATATGTCGGCCAAAGTTTGTCATTAGTCAAAAATTATCTTTATAAGGTAGCAACTATTTGATTTTAATGGGGGAGGGTGGGCTATGGATATTTTCTTCCTGCCTTTTTATTTTCGGAAATAAAAACTAGCCTATTTTTTATGTGCGGTAGCACGCGCATTTTTAGTTTTATTTTCAATCTTTTATAAATTTTTTTAGCAAAAAATACCACCCTGCCTTTTTTAATTCAAAGCACTGTCATGCCATTTTATTTCTGGATGTTTGCCATCCTGCCTTTTTATTTCAAAGTTCACCATAGCCCCTCCCTTTTAACAATCAAATGATCGCTCCCTAACCAGCCAAAGATTATTCTTTCTGGGAAGTTATATTTTCATATACTGTGTTCATATGTTAGAATAAAATCAAATATGAAATCTTGTTGAAATTTGGTTTTGTAACCAAATGAATTAATCTACGCAAAAGAGACTTAATAACAAAAATGATGTTCTACTCTCTACCTGACTTTTAATTAGAATACTACTTAAACTTTAAAAGTTCAAAGATTAAAAATCACTTTAAAAAGCATATTTTTAACATATATCTCCATCGATGACACATGACATTCATATAATACTTTCATGTCCTAAACTGTCCTAACCAAAGTCGTCGTATTTTTATGCTATTTGTTTTTAAGTCAAGAAGGGGGTCTTTTATCGACACTCTAGGATTTGGCTTGAATCATATTAGTAGAGTAGACGGAATGCAAAAAGACGCTTTATTTAAAAGTTTAATGTCCCGAAAGAACATACTCCTGATTTTTGGCTTAAACGAAAGGTACATGCTTCTAGTTTGATTTTTTACTTGTCGTAAGAAGTTCGTATGGTCGAGTTTTTCTAAATATTACGTTAAATAGGGGTACCCTCGATCAACTGTCTTATAGTATGACAATATAACATCATATTCAAAGTAGATAAAAAAGATTTTCACGTTGATTTTGCATTTATTGCCTACAAAATAGACATATCTTGACTACCAATGCAGTAGGCTTACTTAAAGGGAGCATCTTTGTATTCAAATTACGATTTGAAAAACGTCTAAAATATTAGCAAAATCAAGGCGATTTTAACTTACCATTTTAAAACTCTTTAAGCATCATTATTGAAACAAATATGTCGTATTGACACATCTACAAACTAATTGTTCCTCAATTTTTATAGCGATAGGACGAATAGTTTTGATTTTAACGAGGAAAAACTTTTTTTTTAATGTGTCAATTGTGGTCCGGAAATCTTAATTCCGTACTTGTTACGTCTTTTACACTCTAGTTTAAATGCAAATCGTGTATTATGAATTTGCTAGTTTTGTTTCAAATTACGATATTTTTTGTGTTTTTGTGTGGTTTTGATTTGTTAATTTGTTATTGTGTTGATTTCCATTCGAATTCACTCGTTTTCTTGTGTCTTCAGATTTCAAAGGTCAAAAGCACCGTAATAAATGGATTCAGTTAGTAGTCCTGTTAAAATTAGACCATCAAGCCCAAAAAGGGGGTGTTATTCACACGATTGGGACAAATGCATTATTTGTCAAGTTGTATCCGAAGAGCCGACAATCATAATGCGCACTGTTGGTAAAAATACCTTTCTTAATGCTATTTTTAATTGGTCTTGAAATGTACATTTCTTTTTTTGTATTCAAGTTGAATGCGACTCGTCAAGGAATTATTGTGAATAACAGACTAGTACTTCTAGTCAAAAAATGGCTATTCTATGTTTTACTGAACATCGATCACAAAGGGAATTATGACACTATATTAGATAAAGATTAATTAGACATTTCGTTAATTTTCAAGCATAAGTTAACGTTTATCAGGACATATACAATTAGTGCCCTTGTGTCCAAAAGCCATTCTTGAATGATTTGTTGAAGGAATCGCTGAATTCGAGATTGAAAAAAAAATAATCATAATCTGTGAATCAAAATAATGTTACCAAGATTTTGTCAAAAAATTATCAAATTTGCAATTGTCGTTAATGAGATATAGCGAAAATCATCTGTGTTTTTTTCATGACCAGAAATCAAAAATACGATATATTACCAAACTACAAACACTTTTTAGCAGTTTTCATACAAAATAAACTTTTAAAATTGAAGTATCATTATGTGAGGAAGGTTCTGTAAAGTTTTGTGAAATTTGAAGTAGTTATAAAGGAGTTGTTGAGGCTAAGAGTGGGGTACCCCCTCACCTTAGCCTAAAAATTTCCTTACTTTACTATGGCGAATCCTTATTTTTCATTCAATGAATAAGGTAAATAGATATGTTTAACTACAATATGTAACAATACTTTTGCCTAAGTTTTATGAATTTTTAGCACAGATGGCGAATCCGTGGTGGATTAGAACTGTACGGTCCTTGGGTGGCTTTGTTAAGTTTTAGTCAGTATAAAACCACAAAGATTGTCTAGATACAATCTAAAACAAAAATATTACAATTACACATTAAGGGAAAGAAATTACCTGAATTTCGAAACATTCAAAGATGGTTCAAAGGAAAAAAATGGCGATAAGAGTAAAATAATACATTTTGTGTACGGATGACAAAACACTTGTTTCCCTTATCAACGTCCCCTTTCATAATTCTTATCAAAATCTTATAGGTAAAAACAAAAATAACAACATGCGACCACATTTGTGTGAAATTTTCAGCGAGATTTGTGCAATAATGTAGAAGCAATAGCGGTTACAAGAAAGGTACACCTTCGTCCAAATATGCAAAGTCCCTGTTTTCACACGAGTAAACCCCTAATTAGACTCGAATTAATTTTTTTCGTTTTCAACAATCAATGGTGTAATATTCAAAATATTATGTGTAACTTTAATCAAATTCTATAAAGTTCTGTAGGTATTATCAGTCATTCTATATTGGCACCACTGGTATTTTGGGCAGGAGTGTGGACAATTACAATATAAGGCTTGAAGTCCTAAAAAAACGAATAAAGTATGCCTATAAACCTTACTTGCCCTAAATGTATTGAATATAAATGGTAAAAAGCATTAGAACCTTTAACAATGTGTCAACTTAGTTTAGAAGGTTTGTTTTACTCTATTGTTCTTAATATCCCCCCTTTTTAAGGATCTCTTTAACACAGTTTTTAATGATTATATGGCCAAATAACATTTTAGAAAACATATTTGGTATGTCTACTGTAAGACTAACTTGAAACAAAAACAGAAAATTATATTTAAATTAAAAAATAATAGCGCAGAAAATTCCTCCACAAAAAGGGGGGAAATTCGACCTTCATGTAAATTTATTGAATTTTTAATGATAAACGGTAGTACTATCGAAACTTTTTTCAATTAAAATATTTGTTTAGACATTATATCATATATTTCTGATCAGTTGTTTCAATTTTGACCACAAATGAATACGGAAATGAAAAACACTTTTACGATTGTTTTTTTAGTTCTTTTCGTCTATTGACCTTTGACCTTGAATTTCTGAAAACTCGACCAACTCTGATTCTTACGACAAGCATATTTCGATTGCTTAGGTCCTGCTCTTTCCAATGATATATAATATGTGAGTATGTTCGGTGGGGACATTAAATTTTTCAAATCAAGGTGCCGTCTACTCTACTATATGTAGTTTATTTTCAATCTAAGGCCAATTGCAAAACAGTGAGCAGCGACCGCTGGTCACATTGAAGGCTACTGGTTGTTGTTCGGTGTTGATGTTTAAATCGTTGTTAATGTTGAAGCTGTGTCGCGTACACTTATTCCACATCTCATTATCTTTTATGGATGTGCGGTGAACAATGGATAGATAATTTCGCCTCTTTAATCTATTTATACATGTATATGCATGTATTTTGTCGATAGCATAATTCATCGGTGGTGACAAAGTTTAATTCGGTTTTATATTCCTTTTGATATATTATATTCTATTGTTGTCTCTCACCCAAAGTTTTGTTGTCTTTTACTATTCATAGTTATGCGTGAAATGTAAAAGTATTAGAATAAGTCTATGATTTTTTTATACTGCGCTTTTCCATATTGACCAGTTTGTTCGCATTGACCTGTGTGCCTTTCGTAAAGTATTCTTTAATAGCAACTTCGTTCTGTTATTCCGGTATCTCGCTTATAATCTGAAAATAAGTTTTCAGTATTAAAAAAAATATTAGTCTTGCTTGTGCTTTAATATTATCGGCTTCCCCAAAAACTCTTCACAAAGTTTTGCTACATTTCAACAGGTGTTTCTTTGTCGTGTTAACGTTATATACCCTCTTAAAAAACACAACATACAAAAAAAATTGAAATTACATCACATAAAAAAGTCGTGCTTTCTATCATCAGTTGTTGCAATATCAATAAGAATTTTGACTAAGTTGTTGCAAATTTAAAGGGGCCGCTTTTTCTTTAGCTGGTAAAATTTTGTTAAACTATTAGCAATTCGAGGGCGCATGCCATTAAGAATTGTGTCAATCAGTTTGTTTGCAAGACAGCTCTCAAACTGCTATCCTCTGTTTCAAAAGAACGCTGCATGCAATATTTCTTATTATCAGATTTCAATCACACACATCACTCATTTTCCCTTTTAAAATGTACAATTATAACGTAAACGTAAAAATGCCGTTTTTGTCTTCTGAAACCTACCAGTTTGGCACCGTTTCCATAGAATAAAATTTTATTGTAATATTTTGAAAAATATAATATTTTAGAGAACAATTATTTCTAAATCCGAATATTTAGATCAAAACCATTTATCATATTAGGCATTAAATGAGATTTTCCTATGTCCAATGAACGTCGGTATAATTTTAGAGATATTGCAAAAATTAAATATATATGGCTGCCCGTTTTTCAAACTTAAGACATATTATTGTAGACAGGTTCTACTTCATTCATAGTAATATTTTTTGCTGCTAAGCAACGGGTATTCCGGAGATGTCTCCTGAAAAAGCGTGTTTTACGTTACGGCTGCTATAAGTCGACATATCCACCGGGAAAATGGCTTGGAAATTTAAAAAAAAGGTTGCAACTAACATGAAACGAGTTATGTCGCTCAGAAATGAAAGCCCGCATAATTTTGGCAAAGAAATTGCTTATATAATCGTTACTAAATGAAAATTTGTTGACTCAATTTTTTAAATAGAATTAAAACGGTATATGGATATGATTTTCTTGTATTTGACGTTTCGACGTTTTTCGTCCTCGACGATGATGTACTGGGATGATGTGTGTCAAAAGTGTAATATCAGGTTTGAAAAACAAACTTAGATTAAAATGCAAAGAAACCTGTAAAATTTAATTTATCATTTTGCTCTGTTTTGACGTTGACGTTGTATTCGATTTTCAGATTTTCCAGTTTCAGTTTTGATCGCCTTTTGGTTGTCTTATATTGTAAAAAGTGAAACATTTCATAATCAAGGTTAAAATTCTAACATTTCTTTCAAGATAATTTTCACTTTTTATTGTTAAAATTGATGTTCATTGACGGCATTGAAAAATGTTGTTCACTTCAACTGAAGGATACATTTTTCATTCTATTCATATAACAAATTGCAGTCAAACAGTTTCGTGGAACTATGTTAAAATTAAAAAGCCTTGGTATCGTTTCTTTTTGTGGCTTGTATATATGGCCCCTTATTGAAGTTATGGGCATTAAACGGCAGATTTTATCTTGAAACTTGAAAACTGTACAAAACACAAAATATCAATCAAAGCTGTTAAAAAACGGTATATTTGGTTTTGCTATATACTTGTATGCATATTTCAAGAAAAACTTTTAATCAGCATTTAAAGCAAAACATTAGAAGGTCGAAAACCAACAAAAGAAACGAAAGAAAAACAATCGTTTCCAAAAAGCAAAAAGATAGAAGAAGCGATTACTTAGTACATAAATTTTCATCTAAAACTGATTATCGTTGTCAAGTATTTATCTCTTAAAAATAACACAGAGAAGATTCCCAATCTTTGTCTGATGTCCTGTCCTTTTTGAAAAACACAACCAAACATCATCTGTAGCTATCAAAAAATCAAATATCTAACGAGAACATAGTTTAGATACACGTGTATTTTTTTTCTGTTTATGATTTTGCATCAAGGCGTTCAAAATTGTGCTTCGGAGATCTGAATTTTGTTTACTTTATAACTTTAAGAAGAATGTAAAGGAAAATGAAAAACGAAAAGGAAAATGGGTCATTTTCCTATTCAAAATCGAAAAAAAAAAATTCGAAAAAAAAAATTTTGAAAAAAAAAAATTGAAAAGGAAAATGAATAACGAAAAGAAAAATGGGTCATTTTCCTATTCAAAATCGAAAAGGAAAATGAAAAACGAAAAGGAAAATGAATAACAAAAAGGAAAATGAGTCATTTTCCTATTCAAAATCCAAAAGGAAAATGAAAAACGAAAAGGAAAATGGGTCATTTTCCTATTCAAAATCGAAAAGGAAAATGAAAAACGAAAAGGAAAATGGGTCATTTTACTATTCAAAATCGAAAAAAAAAAATTCGAAAAAAAAAATTTAAAAAAAAAAAAATTTGAAAAGGAAAATGAATAACGAAAAGGAAAATGGGTCATTTTCCTATTCAAAATCGAAAAGGAAAATGAAAAACGAAAAGGAAAATGAATAACGAAAAGGAAAATGAGTCATTTTCCTATTCAAAATCGAAAAGGAAAATGAAAAACGAAAAGGAAAATGAATAACGAAAAGGAAAATGAGTCATTTTCCTATTCAAAATCGAAAAGGAAAATGAAAAACGAAAAGGAAAATGGGTCATTTTCCTATTCAAAATCGAAAAAAAAAAAATCGAAAAAAAAAAATTTTGAAAAAAAATTTGAAAAGGAAAATGAATATCGAAAAGGGGGTCATTTTCCTATTCAAAATCGAAAAGGAAAATGAAAAACGAAAAGGAAAATGTATAACGAAAAGGAAAATGAGTCATTTTCCTATTCAAAATCGAAAAGGAAAATGAAAAACGAAAAGGAAAATGAGTCATTTTCCTATTCAAAATAGAAAAGGAAAATGAAAAACGAAAAGGAAAATGGGTCATTTTCCTATTCAAAATCGAAAAAAAAAAAAAAATCGAAAAAAAAAAATTTTGAAAAAAAAATTTGAAAAGGAAAATGAATAACGAAAAGGAAAATGGGTCATTTTCCTATTCAAAATCGAAAAAAAAAATCGAAAAAAAAAATTTTTGAAAAAAAAAATTGAAAAGGAAAATGAATATCGAAAAGGAAAATGGGTCATTTTCCTATTCAAAATCGAAAAGGAAAATAAAAAACGAAAAGGAAAATGAATAACGAAAAGGAAAATGGGTCATTTTCCTATTCAAAATCGAAAAGGAAAATGAAAAACGAAAAGGAAAATGAATAACGAATAGGAAAATGGGTCATTTTCCTATTCAAAATCGAAAAAAAAAAATCGAAAAAAAAAAATTTTGAAAAAAAAAATTTGAAAAGGAAAATGGGTCATTTTCCTATTAAAAATCGAAAAGGAAAATGAAAAACGAAAAGGAAAATGAATAACGAAAAGGAAAATGGGTCATTTTCCTATTCAAAATCGAAAAAAAAAATTCGAAAAAAAAATTTTTTGAAAAAAAAATTTGAAAAGGAAAATGAATAACGAAAAGGAAAATGGGTCATTTTCCTATTCAAAATCGAAAAGGAAAATGGGTCATTTTCCTATTCAAAATCGAAAAGGAAAATGGAAAACGAAAAGGAAAATGAATAACGAAAAGGAAAATGAGTCATTTTCCTATTCAAAATCGAAAAGGAAAATGAAAAACGAAAAGGAAAATGGGTCATTTTCCTATTCAAAATCGAAAAAAAAAATTCGAAAAAAAAAATTTTGAAAAAAAAATTTGAAAAGGAAAATGAAAAACGAAAAGGAAAATGAATAACGAAAAGGAAAATGGGTCATTTTCCTCTTCAAAATCGAAAAAAAAAAATTCGAAAAAAAAAATTTTTTGAAAAAAAAAAATTTGAAAAGGAAAATGAATAACGAAAAGGAAAATGGGTCATTTTCCTATTCAAAATCGAAAAGGAAAATGAAAAACAAAAAGGAAAATGATTAACGAAAAGGAAAATGAGTCAATTCTCTATTCAAAATCGAAAAGGAAAATGAAAAACGAAAAGGAAAATGGGTCATTTTCCTATTCAAAATCGAAAAAAAAAATTTTTGAAAAAAAAAATTTGAAAAGGAAAATGAATATCGAAAAGGAAAATGGGTCATTTTCCTTCCTATTCAAAATCGAAAAGGAAAATGAAAAACGAAAAGGAAAATGTATAACGAGAAGGAAAATGAGTCATTTTCCTATTCAAAATCGAAAAGGAAAATGAAAAACGAAAAGGAAAATGGGTCATTTTCCTATTCAAAATCGAAAAAAAAAATTCGAAAAAAAAAAATTTTTGAAAAAAAAAATTTGAAAAAGAAAATGAATAACTAAAAGGAAAATGGGTCATTTTCCTATTCAAAATCGAAAAGGAAAATGAAAAACGAAAAGGTAAATGAATAACAAAAAGGAAAATGAGTCATTTTCCTATTCAAAATCGAAAAGGAAAATGAAAAACGAAAAGGAAAATGGGTCATTTTCCTATTCAAAATCGAAAAAAAAAAATTCGAAAAAAAAAAATTTTGAAAAAAAAATTTGAAAAGGAAAATGAAAAACGAAAAGGAAAATGGGTCATTTTCCTATTTTACTATTCAAAATCGAAAAGGAAAATGAAAAACGAAAAGGAAAATGAATAACGAAAAGGAAAATGAGTCATTTTCCTATTCAAAATCGAAAAGGAAAATGAAAAACGAAAAGGAAAATTGGTCATTTTCCTATTCAAAATCGAAAAGGAAAATGAAAAACGAAAAGGAAAATGGGTCATTTTCCTATTCAAAATCGAAAAAAAAAATTCGAAAAAAAAAATTTTTGAAAAAAAAAATTTGAAAAGGAAAATGAATAACGAAAAGGAAAATGGGTCATTTTCCTATTCAAAATCGAAAAGGAAAATGAAAAACGAAAAGGAAAATGAATAACGAAAAGGAAAATGAGTCATTTTCCTATTCAAAATCGAAAAGGAAAATGAAAAACGAAAAGGAAAATGGGTCATTTTCCTATTCAAAATCGAAAAAAAAAAATCGAAAAAAAAAAATTTTGAAAAAAAATTTGAAAAGGAAAATGAATATCGAAAAGGGGGTCATTTTCCTATTCAAAATCGAAAAGGAAAATGAAAAACGAAAAGGAAAATGTATAACGAAAAGGAAAATGAGTCATTTTCCTATTCAAAATCGAAAAGGAAAATGAAAAACGAAAAGGAAAATGAGTCATTTTCCTATTCAAAATAGAAAAGGAAAATGAAAAACGAAAAGGAAAATGGGTCATTTTCCTATTCAAAATCGAAAAAAAAAAAATCGAAAAAAAAAAATTTTGAAAAAAAAATTTGAAAAGGAAAATGAATAACGAAAAGGAAAATGGGTCATTTTCCTATTCAAAATCGAAAAAAAAAATCGAAAAAAAAAATTTTTGAAAAAAAAAATTGAAAAGGAAAATGAATATCGAAAAGGAAAATGGGTCATTTTCCTATTCAAAATCGAAAAGGAAAATAAAAAACGAAAAGGAAAATGAATAACGAAAAGGAAAATGGGTCATTTTCCTATTCAAAATCGAAAAGGAAAATGAAAAACGAAAAGGAAAATGAATATCGAAAAGGAAAATGGGTCATTTTCCTATTCAAAATCGAAAAAAAAAAATCGAAAAAAAAAAATTTTGAAAAAAAAAATTTGAAAAGGAAAATGGGTCATTTTCCTATTAAAAATCGAAAAGGAAAATGAAAAACGAAAAGGAAAATGAATAACGAAAAGGAAAATGGGTCATTTTCCTATTCAAAATCGAAAAAAAAAATTCGAAAAAAAAATTTTTTGAAAAAAAAATTTGAAAAGGAAAATGAATAACGAAAAGGAAAATGGGTCATTTTCCTATTCAAAATCGAAAAGGAAAATGGGTCATTTTCCTATTCAAAATCGAAAAGGAAAATGGAAAACGAAAAGGAAAATGAATAACGAAAAGGAAAATGAGTCATTTTCCTATTCAAAATCGAAAAGGAAAATGAAAAACGAAAAGGAAAATGGGTCATTTTCCTATTCAAAATCGAAAAAAAAAATTCGAAAAAAAAAATTTTGAAAAAAAAATTTGAAAAGGAAAATGAAAAACGAAAAGGAAAATGAATAACGAAAAGGAAAATGGGTCATTTTCCTCTTCAAAATCGAAAAAAAAAAATTCGAAAAAAAAAATTTTTTGAAAAAAAAAATTTTGAAAAGGAAAATGAATAACGAAAAGGAAAATGGGTCATTTTCCTATTCAAAATCGAAAAGGAAAATGAAAAACAAAAAGGAAAATGATTAACGAAAAGGAAAATGAGTCAATTCTCTATTCAAAATCGAAAAGGAAAATGAAAAACGAAAAGGAAAATGGGTCATTTTCCTATTCAAAATCGAAAAAAAAAATTTTTGAAAAAAAAAATTTGAAAAGGAAAATGAATATCGAAAAGGAAAATGGGTCATTTTCCTTCCTATTCAAAATCGAAAAGGAAAATGAAAAACGAAAAGGAAAATGTATAACGAGAAGGAAAATGAGTCATTTTCCTATTCAAAATCGAAAAGGAAAATGAAAAACGAAAAGGAAAATGGGTCATTTTCCTATTCAAAATCGAAAAAAAAAAATTCGAAAAAAAAAAATTTTTGAAAAAAAAAATTTGAAAAAGAAAATGAATAACTAAAAGGAAAATGGGTCATTTTCCTATTCAAAATCGAAAAGGAAAATGAAAAACGAAAAGGTAAATGAATAACAAAAAGGAAAATGAGTCATTTTCCTATTCAAAATCGAAAAGGAAAATGAAAAACGAAAAGGAAAATGGGTCATTTTCCTATTCAAAATCGAAAAAAAAAAATTCGAAAAAAAAAAATTTTGAAAAAAAAATTTGAAAAGGAAAATGAAAAACGAAAAGGAAAATGGGTCATTTTCCTATTTTACTATTCAAAATCGAAAAGGAAAATGAAAAACGAAAAGGAAAATGAATAACGAAAAGGAAAATGAGTCATTTTCCTATTCAAAATCGAAAAGGAAAATGAAAAACGAAAAGGAAAATTGGTCATTTTCCTATTCAAAATCGAAAAGGAAAATGAAAAACGAAAAGGAAAATGGGTCATTTTCCTATTCAAAATCGAAAAAAAAAATTCGAAAAAAAAAATTTTTGAAAAAAAAAATTTGAAAAGGAAAATGAATAACGAAAAGGAAAATGGGTCATTTTCCTATTCAAAATCGAAAAGGAAAATGAAAAACGAAAAGGAAAATGAATAACGAAAAGGAAAATGAGTCATTTTCCTATTCAAAATCGAAAAGGAAAATGAAAAACGAAAAGGAAAATGAATATCGAAAAGGAAAATGGGTCATTTTCCTATTCAAAATCGAAAAAAAAAAATCGAAAAAAAAAAATTTTGAAAAAAAAAATTTGAAAAGGAAAATGGGTCATTTTCCTATTAAAAATCGAAAAGGAAAATGAAAAACGAAAAGGAAAATGAATAACGAAAAGGAAAATGGGTCATTTTCCTATTCAAAATCGAAAAAAAAAATTCGAAAAAAAAATTTTTTGAAAAAAAAATTTGAAAAGGAAAATGAATAACGAAAAGGAAAATGGGTCATTTTCCTATTCAAAATCGAAAAGGAAAATGGGTCATTTTCCTATTCAAAATCGAAAAGGAAAATGGAAAACGAAAAGGAAAATGAATAACGAAAAGGAAAATGAGTCATTTTCCTATTCAAAATCGAAAAGGAAAATGAAAAACGAAAAGGAAAATGGGTCATTTTCCTATTCAAAATCGAAAAAAAAAATTCGAAAAAAAAAATTTTGAAAAAAAAAATTTGAAAAGGAAAATGAAAAACGAAAAGGAAAATGAATAACGAAAAGGAAAATGGGTCATTTTCCTCTTCAAAATCGAAAAAAAAAAATTCGAAAAAAAAAATTTTTTGAAAAAAAAAATTTGAAAAGGAAAATGAATAACGAAAAGGAAAATGGGTCATTTTCCTATTCAAAATCGAAAAGGAAAATGAAAAACAAAAAGGAAAATGATTAACGAAAAGGAAAATGAGTCAATTCTCTATTCAAAATCGAAAAGGAAAATGAAAAACGAAAAGGAAAATGGGTCATTTTCCTATTCAAAATCGAAAAAAAAAATTTTTGAAAAAAAAAATTTGAAAAGGAAAATGAATATCGAAAAGGAAAATGGGTCATTTTCCTTCCTATTCAAAATCGAAAAGGAAAATGAAAAACGAAAAGGAAAATGTATAACGAGAAGGAAAATGAGTCATTTTCCTATTCAAAATCGAAAAGGAAAATGAAAAACGAAAAGGAAAATGGGTCATTTTCCTATTCAAAATCGAAAAAAAAAAATTCGAAAAAAAAAAATTTTTGAAAAAAAAAATTTGAAAAAGAAAATGAATAACGAAAAGGAAAATGGGTCATTTTCCTATTCAAAATCGAAAAGGAAAATGAAAAACGAAAAGGTAAATGAATAACAAAAAGGAAAATGAGTCATTTTCCTATTCAAAATCGAAAAGGAAAATGAAAAACGAAAAGGAAAATGGGTCATTTTCCTATTCAAAATCGAAAAAAAAAATTCGAAAAAAAAAAATTTTGAAAAAAAAATTTGAAAAGGAAAATGAAAAACGAAAAGGAAAATGGGTCATTTTCCTATTTTACTATTCAAAATCGAAAAGGAAAATGAAAAACGAAAAGGAAAATGAATAACGAAAAGGAAAATGAGTCATTTTCCTATTCAAAATCGAAAAGGAAAATGAAAAACGAAAAGGAAAATGGGTCATTTTCCTATTCAAAATCGAAAAAAAAAAATTTTGAAAAAAAAAATTTGAAAAGGAAAATGAATATCGAAAAGGAAAATGGGTCATTTTCCTATTCAAAATCGAAAAGGAAAATGAAAAACGAAAAGGAAAATGGGTCATTTTCCTATTTTACTATTCAAAATCGAAAAGGAAAATGAAAAACGAAAAGGAAAATGAATAACGAAAAGGAAAATGAGTCATTTTCCTATTCAAAATCGAAAAGGAAAATGAAAAACGAAAAGGAAAATGGGTCATTTTCCTATTCAAAATCGAAAAAAAAAAAAATTCGAAAAAAAAAATTTTTGAAAAAAAAAATTTGAAAAGGAAAATGAATAACGAAAAGGAAAATGGGTCATTTTCCTATTCAAAATCGAAAAGGAAAATGAAAAACAAAAAGGAAAATGAATAACGAAAAGGAAAATGAGTCATTTTCCTATTCAAAATCGAAAAGGAAAATGAAAAACGAAAAGGAAAATGGGTCATTTTCCTATTCAAAATCGAAAAAAAAAAATTTTGAAAAAAAAAATTTGAAAAGGAAAATGAATATCGAAAAGGAAAATGGGTCATTTTCCTATTCAAAATCGAAAAGGAAAATGAAAAACGAAAAGGAAAATGTATATTTTCCTATTCAAAATCGAAAAGGAAAATGAAAAACGAAAAGGAAAATGGGTCATTTTCCTATTCAAAATCGAAAAAAAAAATTCAAAAAAAAAATTTTTGAAAAAAAAAATTTGAAAAGGAAAATGAATAACGAAAAGGAAAATGGGTCATTTTCCTAATCAAAATCGAAAAGGAAAATGAAAAACGAAAAGGTAAATGAATAACGAAAAGGAAAATGAGTCATTTTCCTATTCAAAATCGAAAAGGAAAATGAAAAACGAAAAGGAAAATGGGTCAATTTCCTATTCAAAATCGAAAAAAAAAAATTCGAAAAAAAAAATTTTTGAAAAAAAAAATTTGAAAAGGAAAATGAATAACGAAAAGGAAAATGGGTCATTTTCCTATTCAAAATTGAAATGGAAAATGAAAAACGAAAAGGTAAATGAATAACGAAAAGGAAAATGAGTCATTTTCCTATTCAAAATCGAAAAGGAAAATGAAAAACGAAAAGGAAAATGGGTCATTTTCCTATTCAAAATCGAAAAAAAAAATTTTGAAAAAAAAAATTTGAAAAGGAAAATGAATATCGAAAAGGAAAATGGGTCATTTTCCTTCCTATTCAAAATCGAAAAGGAAAATGAAAAACGAAAAGGAAAATGTATAACGGAAAGGAAAATGAGTCATTTTCCTATTCAAAATCGAAAAGGAAAATGAAAAACGAAAAGGAAAATGGGTCATTTTCCTATTAAAATCGAAAAAAAAAAATTCGAAAAAAAAAATTTTTGAAAAAAAAAAATTTTAAAAAGAAAATGAATAACGAAAAGGAAAATGGGTCATTTTCCTATTCAAAATCGAAAAGGAAAATGAAAAACGAAAAGGTAAATGAATAACGAAAAGGAAAATGAGTCATTTTCCTATTCAAAATCGAAAAGGAAAATGAAAAACGAAAAGGAAAATGGGTCATTTTCCTATTCAAAATCGAAAAAAAAAAATTCGAAAAAAAAAAATTTTGAAAAAAAAATTTGAAAAGGAAAATGAAAAATGAAAAGGAAAATGGGTCATTTTCCTATTTTCCTATTCAAAATCGAAAAGGAAAATGAAAAACGAAAAGGAAAATGAATAACGAAAAGGAAAATGAGTCATTTTCCTATTCAAAATCGAAAAGGAAAATGAAAAACGAAAAGGAAAATGGGTCATTTTCCTATTCAAAATCGAAAAAAAAAGATTCGAAAAAAAAAATTTTTGAAAAAAAAAATTTGAAAAGGAAAATGAATAACGAAAAGGAAAATGGGTCATTTTCCTATTCAAAATCGAAAAGGAAAATGAAAAACAAAAAGGAAAATGAATAACGAAAAGGAAAATGAGTCATTTTCCTATTCAAAATCGAAAAGGAAAATGAAAAACGAAAAGGAAAATGGGTCATTTTCCTATTCAAAATCGAAAAAAAAAATTTTGAAAAAAAAAATTTGAAAAGGAAAATGAATATCGAAAAGGAAAATGGGTCATTTTCCTATTCAAAATCGAAAAGGAAAATGAAAAACGAAAAGGAAAATGTATATTTTCCTATTCAAAATCGAAAAGGAAAATGAAAAACGAAAAGGAAAATGGGTCATTTTCCTATTCAAAATCGAAAAAAAAAATTCGAAAAAAAAAATTTTTGAAAAAAAAAATTTGAAAAGGAAAATGAATAACGAAAAGGAAAATGGGTCATTTTCCTAATCAAAATCGAAAAGGAAAATGAAAAACGAAAAGGTAAATGAATAACGAAAAGGAAAATGAGTCATTTTCCTATTCAAAATCGAAAAGGAAAATGAAAAACGAAAAGGAAAATGGGTCATTTTCCTATTCAAAATCGAAAAAAAAAAAATTCGAAAAAAAAAATTTTTGAAAAAAAAAATTTGAAAAGGAAAATGAAGAACGAAAAGGAAAATGGGTCATTTTCCTATTCAAAATTGAAAAGGAAAATGAAAAACGAAAAGGTAAATGAATAACGAAAAGGAAAATGAGTCATTTTCCTATTCAAAATCAAAAAGGAAAATGAAAAACGAAAAGGAAAATGGGTCATTTTCCTATTCAAAATCGAAAAAAAAAAAAATCGAAAAAAAAAAATTTTGAAAAAAAAATTTGAAATTCGAAAAAACAAATTTTTGAAAAAAAAAATTTGAAAAACGAAAAACGAAAAACGAAAAGGAAAATCACTTGTGTTAGGTATACGAATGAAATATAAAAGCTCGCGTAGATACATCCCGCAACTTAAAATTAATTCCATTTGAATCGATAGGATGCGATTGTTAGAGACGATGTTATACTATTTTCCACCGTTTTACTGAGCGTACAGACATTTCGAAAACTTCCAAAAAATCAGAATAAGTGACAAAACGATTTTTCTCCATCATATTTTTAGTGAAGTGCAATTTGGTACAATTACTCCATTTGATTGCGTGCTACGCCCGCATACTTGTTGACAATATTCATAGTTTCTTGTTGACAATATTCATAGTTTCTTGTTGACAATATTCATAGTTTCTTGATGGTATTTTTGTACACGAGATAGTTTTTCAATATTCTCAACCACCTTTACTTATACTACATCTTTATCTATTGCCCACTTTTGTTTCCGTGTTGTAGCGTGTATTATGAACCTTGTCGGGAATCACTAGTAGTTTTAGCAAGACTTTTTTGACTGTGGTACTTTTTTATTATATAATGCTGAATGCATATTATTTTTCGGTCCGGTCCTGTTTTGTCATTGAACATCCCTTTCTCTCCTTACAACCTTAATCATGATTTTACGAAATGGTAAAAAATACAACAACCCTAAACCACAAGCAAGGATATCCACATCCAACAATAACCTTCAATCTAATATAACCAGCCACTCTTCCTATACCGTAAATTATGTTCAATACCCATTTCTAAATTAAATAGTATCCGTTTGGAATGTAGTACTATATCTCATGCAAGTCCATTATATGAAGATGCACTCATCATCACTTCTTTTTGTTACTATAAACTGTTTCCAAAAATTGAAAACCCAGAAGACCACATTCGACATTTGATTAAATTAACCTACATTAATAGAGGACTTGACTTCATAAATATATCTAGTATATTTATGGACCCTCATATTCAAGTATTTTTTTAACTATACAATAACTACAACTGATGAAGAATTAGACACGAATATTCCTGACCTAACACAAGTGATTTTCCTTTTCGTTTTTCGTTTTTCGTTTTTCAAATTTTTTTTCAAAATTTTATTTTTCGATTTTTTTTTTTTTTTAGATTTTGAATAGGAAAATGACTTATTTTTCTTTTCGTTATTCATTTTCCTTTTCGTTTTTCATTTTCCTTTTCGATTTTGAATAGGAAAATGGCCCATTTTCCTTTTCGTTATTCATTTTCCTTTTCAAATTTTTTTTTCAAAATTTTTTTTTTTCGATTTTTTTTTTTTTTTCGATTTTGAATAGGAAAATGACCCATTTTCCTTTTCGTTTTTCATTTTCCTTTTCGATTTTGAATAGGAAAATGACTTATTTTTCTTTTCGTTATTCATTTTCCTTTTCGGTTTTCATTTACTTTTTCGATTTTGAATAGGAAAATGGCCCATTTTCCTTTTCGTTATTAATTTTTCTTTTCAAATTTTTTTTTCAAAATTTTTTTTTTTCGATTTTGAATAGGAAAATGACCCATTTTCCTTTTCGTTTTTCATTTTCCTTTTCGATTTTGAATAGTAAAATGACTCATTTTCCTTTTCGTTATTCATTTTCCTTTTCGTTTTTCATTTTCTTTTTCGATTTTGAATAGGAAAATGGTCCATTTTCCTTTTCGTTATTCATTTTCCTTTTCAAATTTTTTTTTTCAAAATTTTTTTTTTCGATTTTTTTTTTCTTTTAGATTTTGAATAGGAAAATGACCCATTTTCCTTTTCGTTTTTCCTTTTCCTTTTCGATTTTGCATAGGAAAATGACTCATTTTCCTTTTCGTTATTCATTTTCCTTTTCGATTTTGAATAGGAAAATGGCCCATTTTCCTTTTCGTTATTCATTTTCCTTTTCAAATTTTTTTTTCAAAAAATTTTTTTTCGATTTTTTTTTTCGATTTTGAATAGGAAAATGACCCATTTTCCTTTTCGTTTTTCATTTTCCTTTTCGATTTTGAATAGGAAAATGACTTATTTTTCTTTTCGTTATTCATTTTCCTTTTCGTTTTTCATTTTCCTTTTCGATTTTGAATAGGAAAATGGCCCATTTTCCTTTTCGTTATTCATTTTCCTTTTCAAATTTTTTTTTTCAAATTTTTTTTTTTTCGATTTTTTTTTTTTTTTTTCGATTTTGAATAGGAAAATGACCCATTTTCCTTTTCGTTTTTCATTTTCCTTTTCGATTTTGAATAGGAAAATGACTCATTTCCTTTTCGTTATTCATTTTCCTTTTCGTTTTTCATTTTCTTTTTCGATTTTGAATAGGAAAATGGTCCATTTTCCTTTTCGTTATTCATTTTCCTTTTCAAAATTTTTTTTTTCAAAATTGTTTTTTTCGATTTTTTTTTTTTTTTTTTTTTAGATTTTGAATAGGGAAATGACCCATTTTCCTTTTCGTTTTTCATTTTCCTTTTCGATTTTGAATAGGAAAATGACTCCTTTTCCTTTTCGTTTTTCATTTTCCTTTTCGTTTTTCATTATCCTTTTCGATTTTGAATAGGAAAATGGCCCATTTTCCTTTTCGTTATTCATTTTCCTTTTCAAATTTTTTTTTCAAAATGTTTTTTTTTCGATTTTTTTTTTCGATTTTGAATAGGAAAATGACCCATTTTCCTTTTCGTTTTTCATTTTCCTTTTCGATTTTGAATAGGAAAATGACTTATTTTTCTTTTCGTCATTCATTTTCCTTTTCGTTTTTCATTTTCCTTTTCGATTTTGAATAGGAAAATGGCCCATTTTCCTTTTCGTTATTCATTTTCCTTTTCAATTTTTTTTTCAAATTTTTTTTTTTTCGATTTTTTTTTTTTTTCGATTTTGAATAGGAAAATGACCCATTTTCCTTTTCGTTTTTCATTTTCCTTTTCGATTTTGAATAGGAAAATGACTCATTTTCCTTTTCGTATTCATTTTTCTTTTCGTTTTTCATTTTCTTTTTTGATTTTGAATAGGAAAATGGTCCATTTTCCTTTTCGTTATTCATTTTCCTTTTCAATTTTTTTTTTTCAAAATTTTTTTTTTAGATTTTTTTTTTTTTTTTTTTTAGATTTTGAATAGGAAAATGACCCATTTTCCTTTTCTTTTTTCATTTTCCTTTTCGATTTTGAATAGGAAAATGACTCATTTTCCTTTTCGTTATTCATTTTCCTTTTCGTTTTTCATTTTCCTTTTCGATTTTGAATAGGAAAATGGCTCATTTTCCTTTTCGTTATTCATTTTCCTTTTCAAATTTTTTTTTCAAAATTTTTTTTTTCGATTTTTTTTTTTTCGATTTTGAATAGGAAAATGACCCATTTTCCTTTTCGTTTTTCATTTTCCTTTTCGATTTTGAATAGGAAAATGACTTATTTTCCTTTTCGTTATTCATTTTCCTTTTCCTTTTTCATTTTCCTTTTCGATTTTGAATAGGAAAATGACTCATTTTCCTTTTCGTTATTCATTTTCCTTTTCGATTTTGAATAGGAAAATGGCCCATTTTCCTTTTCGTTATTCATTTTCCTTTTCAAATTTTTTTTTCAAAAAATTTTTTTTCGATTTTTTTTTTTCGATTTTGAATAGGAAAATGACCCATTTTCCTTTTCGTTTTTATACCCCGCCACACGAAGTGGCAGGGTATTATGTTATACCCTCAGTTTTTTTCGGTGTCTGTCCGTCCGTCCGTCTGTCTGTCCGTCCCCCGAAGGTTTCCGACCAATAACTTGAAAACGCGTCAAAGGATTTGAATGATATTTTGCACAGCTGTTTAGTACAATAAAATACAGGTCAAGTTTGATTTCCAGCATGATCCAATAAATAGTTTTCGAGACAGGCCACTTTGAAAAATCAAATTTCATGAAATTTTGAGTTTCCGACCAATAACTTGAAAACACTTCATGGGATTCAAATGATATTTTGTACAGCTATTGAGTACAATAAAATACAGGTCAAGTTTAATTTCCAGCTTGATATGAAAAATAGTTTTCGAGAAAGGCCACTTTGAAATCATATTTTATGAACTTTTGATATTATAACGTGGCGGGGTATCATTTAATGTCCCATTACATGCCCTATTTTTCATTTTCCTTTTCGATTTTGAATAGGAAAATGACTCATTTCCTTTTCGTTATTCATTTTCCTTTTCGTTTTTCATTTTCTTTTTCGATTTTGAATAGGAAAATGGTCCATTTTCCCTTTCGTTATTCATTTTCCTTTTCAAAATTTTTTTTTTCAATTTTTTTTTTTTTCGATTTTTTTTTTTTTTTCGATTTTGAATAGGAAAATGACCCATTTTCCTTTTCGTTTTTCATTTTCCTTTTCGATTTTGAATAGGAAAATGACTCATTTCTTTTTCGTTATTCATTTTCCTTTTCGTTTTTTTGTTTTTCATTTTCTTTTTCGATTTTGAATAGGAAAATGGTCCATTTTCCTTTTCGTTATTCATTTTCCTTTACAAATTTTTTTTTTCGATTTTTTTTTCGATTTTTAATAGGAAAATGACCCATTTTCCTTTTCGTTTTTCATTTTGCTTTTCGATTTTGAATAGGAAAATGACTCGTTTTCCTTTTCGTTATTCATTTTCCTTTTCGTTTTTCATTTTCCTTTTCGATTTTGAATAGGAAAATGGCTCATTTTCCTTTTCGTTATTCATTTTCCTTTTCAAATTTTTTTTTCAAAATTTTTTTTTCGATTTTTTTTCTTTCGATTTTGAATAGGAAAATGACCCATTTTCCTTTTCGTTTTTCATTTTCCTTTTCGATTTTGAATAGGAAAATGACTTATTTTCCTTTTCGTTTATTCATTTTCCTTTTCCTTTTTCATTTTCCTTTTCGATTTTGAATAGGAAAATGACTCATTTTCCTTTTCGTTATTCATTTTCCTTTTCGATTTTGAATAGGTAAATGTCCCATTTTCCTTTTCGTTATTCATTTTCCTTTTCAGATTTTTTTTTCAAAAATTTTTTTTTCGATTTTTTTGTTCGATTTTGAATAGGAAAATGACCCATTTTCCTTTTCGTTTTTCATTTTCCTTTTCGATTTTGAATAGGAAAATGACTCATTTCCTTTTCGTTATTCATTTTCCTTTTCGTTTTTCATTTTCTTTTTCGATTTTGAATAGGAAAATGGCCCATTTTCCTTTTCGTTATTCATTTTCCTTTTCAAATTTTTTTTTTTTCGATTTTTTTTTTTTTTTTTTTTTTTCGATTTTGAATAGGAAAATGACCCATTTTCCTTTTCGTTTTTCATTTTCCTTTTCGATTTTGAATAGGAAAATGACTCATTTCCTTTTCGTTATTCATTTTCCTTTTCGTTTTTTTGTTTTTCATTTTCTTTTTCGATTTTGAATAGGAAAATGGTCCATTTTCCTTTTCGTTATTCATTTTCCTTTTCAAATTTTTTTTTTCGATTTTTTTTTTTTCGATTTTTTATAGGAAAATGACCCATTTTCCTTTTCGTTTTTCATTTTCCTTTTCGATTTTGAATAGGAAAATGACTCGTTTTCCTTTTCGTTATTCATTTTCCTTTTCGTTTTTCATTTTCCTTTTCGATTTTGAATAGAAAAATGGCCCATTTTCCTTTTCGTTATTCATTTTCCTTTTCAAATTTTTTTTTCAAATTTTTTTTTCGATTTTATTTTTTTAGATTTTGAATAGGAAAATGACCCATTTTCCTTTTCGTTTTTTATTTTCCTTTTCGATTTTGAATAGGAAAATGACTCATTTTCCTTTTCGTTTTTGATTTTCCTTTTCGTTTTTCATTTTCCTTTTCGATTTTGAATAGGAAAATGGCCCCTTTTCCTTTTTGTTATTCATTTTCCTTTTCAAATTTTTTTTTTCAAAAGTTTTTTTTTTCGATTTTTTTTTTTTTTTTAGATTTTGAATAGGAAAATGACTCATTTTTCTTTTCGTTTTTTCATTTTTCTTTTCGATTTTGAATAGGAAAATGACTCATTTTCCTTTTCGTTATCCATTTTCCTTTTCGTTTTTCATTTTCCTTTTCGATTTTGAATAGGAAAATGGCCCATTTTCCTTTTCGTTATTCATTTTTCTTTTCAATTTTTTTTTTCGAAATTTTTGTTTTTGTTTTTGTTTTATTTTGAATAGGAAAATGGCCCACATCCCTTTTTGTTTTTGGGGCCTGGTTGGCCGAGTGGTTTAAGGCGCTGGTTAAATACCACACTATTGATCACAAGCCGATTACCTCTGAGCTGGTTTTCGAGTTCTGTTTGTATTTAACAAAAAGGACTTCCCCAACTGTATGTGATTAGGTTTGTCAGTTACCTGCCCATGGTCGGTGGTTTCCTCCGGGTACTCCGGTTTCCTCCACCATTAAACACTGACCGCCCTACATGGCCAAGGTGCGTTGATAAAGGGTGTTAAACACCAACACACACACACACCTTTTTGATTTTCATTTTACTTTTCAACTTCTTAAGGTAATAAAGTAAACAAAATGCAGGTCTCCAAAGCACAACTTTACAACGCCTTGATGCAAAATCATAAACAGAAAAAAATACACGTGTATCGAAACTATGCTCTCGTTAGATATTTGATTTTTTGTTTGCTGCAGATGATCTTTGATTGTTCTTTCAAAAAGGATGGGACATCAGACAAAGATTGAGAATCTTCTCTCTGTTATTTTTAAGAGATAAATACAAACTGGTATTGTTTTGGTATATTATGGAAACGATTAATCTCTACTGTATTTTAACATTCTAATGCAGTGGTATAGACTATCATAAAAATTAAAATTTAAAATTAAAATAGCGATTTGTCATTTTGTTTCATTTTGATTTGTTTACAATATTGATATTTAATGACCTGATAATCGCAATATATTTTTGTATATTTTAAAACAAAGGTCAACTCACACAAATTGCTTTATGTATACTTTTTTAAGGTAAGCATTTAAGCATGCTAAACCTTTTTCAATTAACTATGGTTTTCAGGCTCAGAAGCAAAAGCAACTACTAGTATTTCTTTATGCTAAAGAAGCAAAGGTACAAATGGGGTGTCCGGATTTTAAAAGTCCGAAAGGGCAGAGACAAAACAAGTTAGCACCAACATGAACGGGACAAAAACAGAGAACATGTAAAACATGGAAACACAAAAATCACTGAATATCAATCAACAACGCGAACTCCAGTCGTAACGAGAGTGAACTCATGTGCTCCAGAAGAGTAAGCACACTCGTCGCGCTGCCAATAATCGATTCAGTTTGTCAAATTCGTTAAAGGAAAACAAAACGAAACCCAATGACAAAGCAACATCTGAGAGATCAAAATCCCATATTTGTCTATAAGCGCATAATTGAATTTTTTTGAGTGGAGAAGTCATAGTTCCTACTAGGTGTCACTTGACAACTCTAATCAGTTTTAGATGAAAATTTATGTACTAAGTAATCCATTCTTCTTTCTTTTTGCTTTTTGGAAACGATTGTTTTTCTTTCGATATATTGTTGGTTTTCGACCTTCTAATGTTTTGCTTTAAATGCTGATTAGAGGTTTTCTTGAAATGTGCATACTAGTATATAGCAAAACCAAATTTACCGTTTGTTTAATAGCTTTGATTGATATTTTGTGTTTTGTACAGTTTTCATGTTACAAGATAAAATCTGCCCTTTAACGCCCATAACTTCAATAAGGGGCCATATATACAAGCCACAAAAAGAAACGATACAAGTTTAATTTTAACATAGTTCCACGAAACTGTTTGACTGCAATTTGTTATATGAATAGAATGAATAATTTACAAGAAGATACAAGAAAATCATATCCGTGCTCGAAATTGGTTCATCATTTATTGCATAGCTAATGCTGAACTGACGCCATTTATGACTTGGACTTGAAAAAAGCAATTGAAGCGTCAGAAAAGTGCTTTTGAAAAATGGCGTTCAAGCAAGGCAAACTCTGAAAGTAGCACACTGTCACTCTTTCATCACGCTATTTAAAGATCATACGATTGGTTTTTTTTCACTTTTAAACTGTTCAATTTTGTAGCTTAAAATGATAAAACTGGTAGTTTTTATTTAAAATCGCGTTAAGTTACTTGTTTAAGAAGTCAGCCTTAAGATCAGTTTAATAATTTTGGTATCGTTTATTTTTGTGCCTAATATATATTTAGTGAGATTTTTTTACGAGCTCAAGTAATTGACCAAGGTCATGATAAAAACGCTTATTTTACCTTTTAAAAATGGAAATAACAAAAAATAACCGAACTGGGATGATCAATCCTAATATCCAAGAAGAAAAGAGGAAAAAACAAGACGAAATACCTCACTATACCTTGACATTTTTATGATTTTTATATTGTTAGCGACCATAACGGTTTTTAGGAAGAGCCTTATGGAGTCATAAAGCTATCTGATTTTCGCGGTTTTTTTTCGTCTAGACAGGGTAAATCGGTCAGTCAATATTGCTACCAGAGGATCTATTACAGAACATTAATCGTGTATTGTATTTTAAATGTTATACGGATTGTCTAAAATAAGCGGTATATATTTATACCCCAACATAAATGCGATATAAATTTGCACTACATATCGTGTATCAATACTTGTTGACGATTAGCATTGTTGGCCTTTGACCTTTGATCAAGTGGGCGGAGCTAAATTACAGATTTCTTAACAAATATGTAAGTGTGCGGAGGAAACAAACAAAACTGATTTGCTATGTTTCAAATTTATGAAACACAGATCGTTCTTTATTTTTAGTGCTTAGATTTAGCTTTGCCTTTTAACGCTTTAGCGCTTTGATTTTGTTTGTAAAGGTCGTAATAGTCAGGCATGTTGTATATTTTGTCCTAAATAGTTAATCTTATGGAAGCCTGTTACATGTAGTGCCAAGCAAGACTTAAATATTTGTTTTTAACAAGATTATTAAATTGCGGCCGCCACTTTGATACATTACGGTCGCTACTTATTATGTTGCGGCCACAAATAATAATATTACTGTCGTCACTAATTATTTTATCGGCCGCCACTTAATATTTATGGTAGCTGCCTCTAAATGTATCTGGTGGCCGGCACCTATTATATAGCGGCCGCAAAATAAATAAAGTGGATGTTGGGACATAATAAGTGGTGGTGGCCATTTACTTAAGTGGCGATTGTGTTAAAATATGTGGTGACCACCAGATAAATAAAGGGGCCGCCGCCATAGTCTAAGTGGCGGTCGCCAGATAAATTATGAGGCGATCGTCACATAATAAATGACAGTTTCATGTTAAAACAAATGTTTAAGTCTACTCATATAATCTTATATAACAATAAGTTGTAGCCATAGGTTCATTTGTAATATTCCTTTCTTTCATACTAATAATTTCTTGGTTCTATCTACACTAGCGCTCGTCATTAATCTCATCACCGCATCCAATATTACAAGAACAAGGAGGGTACTTTATCGTTTCACTATATACTTTCTTAAATAAGAAACGCAACATACCAAGGAACCATTGAAATAAAAACTATTGAATTTCAACTAAACATTGTCGTACGAATGTGACATTTGGTATGGGCATTGAAGAATAATTAATATAACGTGTGGCTTAAGCAAAACTCGCATGTTCTAACTGATGGATACGTAGCGCCAATAGTAGTTATACCGACTAAATGCTTGCATCACGACTTAACTCGTGCTCTTTCTGGTTTCAAAAAAGAACGCTGAGCACGATCTTCTGGCTCTCATTTTCACACACATTGAAGACTCTGCTCCAATACCTTAAGTGTTTAAAAATATCGGGTGGCACTATAGCGATTTCGCATATCTAAATTTTTAAAAAAATATTGAAAGTGAAGGCCTAAGTTAACATCCAGTAATTCTGGTGACCTATGCTTAAAACAGAAGATTTTTGGTTCAAAAACCAGGTGTAAATCGTTTTCTGTTACAACCATTATCAGAACGATAATGCCTCTTTTAGCAGGCTCAATACTAGGTGTGAAATTCGCCCGTACACGGCATTTCGGTTGGAAGAGTTTTGAACAAGGGAATTCCCCTTTAATTTATTTCGAGGGAAGAAATCAGTCCCAAAACAATGTCTGGCTCTGAAATACCATTTTTGTAAAAGAAAATCTTGAAATCATTCCAACAAATGACAAACAGTGTGAAAAGAAAGGTTTAGGGATTTAAAAAAAAAATGGGAAGAGTGTAGTGAATCAAGAGTCAAATGGGTACTTCAGAAGCCTTACCAATACCATAACAAACGTATAACACGAGACATCGATGCTTTTTAAAGAACTTCTGAAAATTCTAATCTTAGGGAAATCGGTTACCATCTGAATAAATTGGATCTGCGCATGCGACAAGCCTAACTGCGCAATAAGAAAGCGCACACCTACTTAATAAAATCCCTTTCCGATCATCTTTTCTTTCTGTATATATACAAATGGTAAAGGTAAATACCGCTGTTTCGACTATACTAATTGGTGTTTTGATGCATGTTTGGTCTTAAGTTTGAAAACTGGGCAGCCATATTTAATTTTTGCGATATCTCTAAAATTATACCGACGTTCATTGGACATAGGAAAAATCTCATGTAATGCCTAATATGATTTTAATCTAAATATTCGGCTTAAGAAATAATTGTTCTCTAAAATATTATAATTTTCAAAATATTACAATAAAATATTACAATGAAATTATATTCTACGGAAACAGTGCCAAACTGGTAGGTCTCAGAAGACAACAAGAGTTAACACTAAAGTATGTCTCGCCTGTCGGCACCATTAAAACACTCATTGAAAGTCTAGCTGGGCCTTCAGAAAAGTTAAGGTCAAGGTCATGTGACAGATGAGAGAATTCCATTTAACCATCACAAAAATGTCTGAAGTGTGTTCTAGATACCATAGTTATTGAGAAACAATAAAAAAGACCAACATTAACTTAGTCATTCAACCATGAAAATGGGATCAAGGTCACATTACATGGTGACGTCAGTTGTGTATACCATACCATAATTCCCAAATATCAGATGCCTATAGCTATGATATTATACTTTTCACTTAAACTGTGTAACCCTCTTGAAATAAAGAATTTACTAACTTACTTACTTACTAACTCATTTTCCACCCGAAAATCATCTAAGTTCATAAAGTCACTGAACAGTGAAAATGGGGTCAAGGTCACACACCAGAACCCCAAATGTCTGTATATCAAATATCAGATGCCTAACTATTATACTTTAAACTAAATTTATTTTCCACAAAAGTTTTTATTTTCCCTAAAATCATCAAAAAAAAAGTCCACAGAGTCACTGAACCACGAAAAATGTGTCAAGGTCACAGAACATGGTGTCTATTGCATAGACCGTAACTCCAGGTGTCTGAATACCAGATATCAGATGCCTAGCTATTATACTTTTTACTTCATGCATTTTCCACAAAAGTCTTACAAAGGTTTTTTTTTGGCCCGAAAAAACATCTAAGTTCACAGAGTGGCTGAACCATTAAATTGGGGTCAAGGTCAAACGGCATGGTGCCAGTTCCATAAACCATAACCCCAACTGTCTGTATACCAAATATTAGATGCCTAGCTTTTATACTTTTCTTGTAATTCATTTTCCACAAAAGTCTTACAAAAAGTTTACGCCGTCGCCACCGCCGCCGCCACCGCCGCCACCGCCGCCGGAAAGTACATGTAATACTTATGTCTCGCCTTCAGCGACTAAAGTCGCAGGCGAGACAAACACGGCATTTTTACGTTTTAATTGTACACTTTACGGGAAAATGAGTGATGTGTGTGATTGAAATCTGATAATAAGAAATCTTGCGCGCAATGTTCTTTTGAAACAGAGGATAGCAGTTTGAGTGCTGTCTTGCAAACAAACTGATTGACACAATTCTTAACGGCATGCGCCCTCGAATTGCTAATAGTTTCACAAAATTTTAGCAAACTAAAGAAAAAGTGGCCCCTTTAAAATTGCAATAACTTAGTCAAAATTCTTATTGCAACAACTGATGATAGAAAGCACGACTTTTTTTATGTGATGTAATTTCTATTTTTTTTTGTGTGTTGTCTTTCTTTTTTGAGAGGGTATATTATAATGTTAACACGACAAAGAAACACCTGTTGAAATGTAGCAAAACTTTGTGCAGAGTTTGTGGGGTAGCCGATAATATTAAAGCACAAGCAGAGCTCATATTTTTGATACTGAAAACTTATTTTCAGATTGTAAGCGAGATACCGGAATAACAGAAAGAAGTTGATATTAAAGAATACTTTACGAAAGGCACACAGGTCAATGCGAACAAACTGGTCAATATGGAAAAGCGCAGTATAAAAAATAATAGACTTGTATTCTAATACTTTTACATTTCACGCATAACTATGAATAGTAAAAGACAAAACTTTGGGTGAGAGACAACTTACAATAGAATATAATATAACAAAAGGAATATCAAACCGAATTAAACTTTGTCGCCACCAATATATTGGGCTATCGACAAAATACATGCATATACATGTATAAATAGATTAAAGAGGCGAAATTATCTATTCAGGCGAAATTGTCTATTTATTGTTCACCACACATCCATAAAAGATAACGAGATGTGGAATAAGTGTAGCGACACAACTTCAACATTGACAACGATTTAAAACATCAACAAAGAACAACAACCAGTGCTTCCTTCAATGTGACCAGCGGTGGCTGCTCACTGTTTTGCAAATGGCCTTAGATTGATAATAAACTACATTTGATTCAAGCCAAATCCTAAGGTATCGATAAAAGACCCCATTCTTGACATAAAAACAAATAGCATAAAAATACGACGACTTTGGTTAGAACATTACTTAGGACATGAAAATATTATATGAGTGTCATGTGTCATCGATGGAGATATATACACTGCGCCATAAGTTAAGCACCACCCTATATATTTTTATAAGTACAATTTCAAAGTTATAATGCAAATGCAAGTAAATGATATGATATAATTTAAATGTGTATTCCTAAAACACACATTTCGAAGTTATGTTACACCAAAGGGTATTCGCCAGTGATAGAAATCTTAAGTGAAAAGACACTTCAAACAGAACATGATTTAACGTCTTAAATGTTTCTTAGAAAAAACTTTGACGAAAAATTCAAATTTTGTCCAGTTTAAGTTGTGTGTTCTTTAAGTTGGCTTGATGTCTTACAGTAAAACATATTGTTAAAACATATTCATTAAAATGATAAAACAAAACCCAGCACAAATTGTTGAAAAGGGGGATAAAGTTTTTCTGGTCAAATTTTTGGCCACAAGCTGAAAAAGGATGCTGCCCTTAGAAAATGGAATTGGTATGGACACTTTTTGCGTCAGAAACTTCAAAATTGAATGTCCTATTAGTTTGTGCGAGCAATGGTGTTTGTTCTCTGTCGAAACATCACTTTTCTAAAATCTCATTTTCTGTAAAATCCATTTTTGAAAGAAAATGTCCTTTCATCACTATAAAAGTTCACCGACATGTTTATCCTTCTCCACACAAAACTGTTACTTAATAAGTGTTATGATCACACAGTTTTTATGACAGAAATGTCTTTCTGGAAACAGTTTTAGCTCATTTTTTGAGTTTAACGAAAAAAAAGACATATTCTGAAAAACCATGAAAAAATTTTTTTTTACTTAAATCTTTGATAAATCTTTTTTAAACAACCTTATTTAATCATCATCGAAAAGTAAAAGTTTTATTTCCATGTGGTTTTAAAGGCAAAATTAGCATTTTGAAATAAGCATGGTCAGAAAGTCGGGAAAAAAGCAGACATTTTTTAGCAGGCCCCAAAAACCTGCAAAACCCATTAAAACTCATATTTGTCGTTTGATGTGACTGACAACGCGACAAATTAAGGAAGAGTCATGTGAAACGTTCTTTGAAAAAAAGTTTTGCTTTTATTCTCTGCTTCTTCTATCGATCTCCGAAACTTGAATTCAGGATCGGGTAAATTCAAACAATACTATGTACCATTATTCTGAAAATCTTTCTTTATTTTCAAGTTTTGTAGGATGCAAACTGCTCTAATACCCAAAGGTTCTTGTGTGCAAAAGATCAGAATATTTCAATAAAATATAAAAAGAGAGTGCCATTTTAAAATGGGTGGTGCTTAACTTTTGGCGGACTGTTTATGTTAAAATATGCTTTTTAAAGGGATTTATAATCTTTGAACTTTTAAAGTTTAAGTAGTTTTCTAATTAAAAGTCAGGTAGAGAGTAGAACATCATTTTTGTAATTTAGTCTCTTTTGCTTAGATTCGTCTATTTGGGTACAATACCAAATTTCAACAAAATTTCATATTTGATTCTAAACATATGAACACAGTATATGAAAACATAATTTCCCAGAAAGAATAATCTTTGGTTGGTTAGGGAGCAATCATTTGATTGTTAAAAGGGGGGGGGGGCTATGGTGAACTTTGAAATAAAATGGCAGGATGGCAAACATCCAGAAATAAAACGGCAGGACAGTGCTTTGAATTAAAAAAGGCAGGATGGTATTTTTTTTTGCTAAAAAATTATAAAAGATTGAAAATAAAACAAAAAATGCGCGCACTACCGCACAAAAAAATAGGCTCGGTTTTTTTTCCAAAAATAAACAGACAGGAAGAAAATATCCATGCACCCCCCTCCCGCATTAAAATTAAATAGTTGCTACCTTATAAAGATAATTTTTGACTAATGACAAACTTTGGCCGACATATTTAGGGGTGTAGGTAATCATCGAGTTCGAGTTTGAGTCAGAGTTAGAGTTCGAGTTAAAGTTTGTTGTAAAGTAATTTATTTAAGATTTACTGTTATTTTTTTTAATTTACGTTTCATAGGGAAGCGGGGTATACTAGTGCAGCGTCAAACATGAAGTAGAAGTCAGAAACAACCAAAAGGTCTCTAAAAATCGTTTGTTATACTGAACTTCGAAACCAAATTTTAAATCATTCTCATGTGCGGCTTCTGGGAAAAGTTTAACGGGAATTTGTATACCAATTTTCATATCGGCTTAGCACGCGAGTACCAAACAGGAAATTGATGTCCGACAGGTCCAGAATTCGCTTCGTACATACAATTCAGTATACTGAAGAGCTTGTCAAATTTTAAAACATTTTTTTGCACAGTTTGTGAAAACAAACCCTGAGGCAATTTATTTTATTTAATTCACATATCGGCCGGCCGATAAATAGGGCTAGAAATCCGACAGATCTAAAAATTTCTAAGAAAATACTATTTGTCATACTTAACCACCCAAATTTCTAATATGGGTAGTTCTCATGTATGGTTTCCGAAAAATGCTTGACTGAAATTTTCGAACGGACAAACGTGCATAAGTAAAACTGTATGCCCCCGACACGGTTATTGTCACAGGGGCAAACATAAAGTAAACAGATTGACATGCATAGGCATTGAAACAGACAAACATGTTTAAAATCAAAATGTCACAAAATTGTCCCCCAAGTTTGCTAGTTGCATCTCTTTAGACGACCATTAATTAAGTAACCATTACAACATCTGCATATGGTGAACATATGTCATTTTATGTTTGTTTACCCAACACCGTAGTCTCCTTGGCCGCTTTTCAGTAGATATACGTCTGATACAGTCTTTACAATTTTTTCCTCGATATCAGCCAGTGCAGAAAAAAAAATTGTCAGATGAAATGGATCGTGATTGTTTTAATTAGTTTTAGTTGTTTGATTTTCTGAGATGATCACCTTACTATCTCTATATCTTGTGTGTCTCACAACGTTTAACCGTGTTGTGTTTTCTGTTACTACTATACGCTCGGGTCGGAATAAGAGAAAGGCTTGGTATCTTATAGTCTGGTTAAACCAACCATTTCTCTGGAAATGCCTCTGGAAAGTCAGGACCATCATGATCTTCAAGTTCTCTGATGTGTCTCTGTATTGTTTCGTCTTTTCTTCTTGGGCATTTGAGATTGAACATCACCGCTCGATAGTTATGTTATAACCTTTATTAATGGACTGATCAGAGGCTCGGACCTTTAGCCAAAAGGTTGATGTTGCAAAATACCATTTTAATTTGAAGAGCATATAAATACACGTAACAGTCAAACAAAAAAAAAAACGATTAAGAGGTCAATTATGACTCTGTTTAACCTATGCGGATGATAATTCCTCTTCCAAAGGCTTAGATTGCCCGGCAAAAATGAACAATAATTTCAGTTCACATCTGATCTATAGCTTAAACCAAACTTAATAGATAGACATTCTATAAGATGCTGGTAATCATATTTCTTAACTCAGATCATTCAAGAATAGGAAAATCAAGATTTAAAAAAAAGAACATGTTATATAATTTTTCGTTGTAAAATGGGTATCGTACACTTTTCATCACGTCAAAACCTTTTTGTTTCAATAAAATCATAAATAACTTGATCACCAATTTGAAGAAACTGTAAATTATCAAACTGTATACAATGTACAACAAATTGCAGGCTAGAAAGAAATAAAGAGTAGTCCAGTTAAATACAACGACAAACCGAACATGATAGTAGAATAATAGCGGCAGCGAAGTATCAATGGGACATGTTAATGGTCCCAACAGTCGAATACACAATCAGTTAAAACTAATAAAAAACAACAGAGAAGCAATCAGCAACGGCTTTTCGCGAACTCAAATCGCAGCGAGAATGAACCCAGATGCTTCGGAAGGATAATTACGTAGTTCCTGCTTGTTGCAACACACTCGCCGCGTTCATAACGGTCAATTACAAATGAAAGCAAAAAAAAAAAAAACTGAATTACATATATAACATGCATTTAAAAAATTTTACTCTTTGCGCTTATAGATCAATCATTTTCAGTTTGCAGAATAAAATGCAGTGTCAGAACATGAGTTCGTTGATACGCAAACGATTTTTTATTTCCAAAAGCTGAAATGTTCATCGTAGGAAAACGTAATACTTTTAAAGCAAAGCACACTTATAGAAAATACCCAGGATTGGTGTATGGCTGATAAGTCACAGAACACTGATGGATAGTTTCACGATTGACTGGAAGTTTTCAACCTATTAGGACAAAATTACGTTAAAAATAAAAATGAGTCCCTACATGGACAACTCCGGAAACTTATCAGGAACACGCATACAAAAAAAATTCTCGCCACGGCGAGTTACTATCTCGCCTTGGCGACTTATTATCTCGCATCGGCAAGTGACTATCTCGCCTTGCGACTTACTATCTCGCCCCGGCGACTTTTTGTCTTGCTACGGCAAGTTACTATCTCGCCCCGGCAAGTTACTTTCTCGCATCGGCGACTTATTATCTCGCCTCGGCGACTACTATCTCGCCTTGGCGACTTATTATCTCACCCCGACAAGTTACCATCTCGCCCCAGCAAGATACTATCTCGCCCCGGCGACTTACTATCTCGCCTCGGCGACTTATTATCTCGCCTCGGCGAGTAAATATCTCGCCGTGGCGACTTGTTATCTCGCCTCGGCGAGTTACTATTTCACCCCGGCGAGTTAACTCTCTCGCCCTGGCGACTCATGTATAAAATGTATATGGGATCGTGTCTCTCTGATATATATTCCATAAAGACTTCGATGAAAATTCTCTATAAGGTCACTAAATGTGAAAACAATCAAGTTCTCGGCAAACAGGAAGTAGGCCTTTTTGGGGCATAAACATGTACCTAATAGTACAATAGGACAAAAATGCATGACAAATATCAAGAGGTTTATTAATGTACTTGCTGAGAAAACCAGACGGAAGTTTTTGTGTGGAGGCATGATGAAGGACACAAAGCGACGGATTGTGCCACAGTGACTCCTTTATTTCGCTTTGAAACACGTTGCAAGCGACATAAAATAGATTTCCAGGAGCCTGGATCGCTCACCTGGCTTCAAGGACTCAATGTATCAATATTTTGCATTGCCAGCATCCGACTTGAACCTTTGTAGTGCTCATTAAATGGACTTTTAAACAAGCAACTGCTAGTCACTATTTTCTGTCGTAGCACACCGCCTATAAAGTACAATCCACTTTTTGCTTTGGAAATTATGGGGCCATCTGACAATATCACCCAAATAGACTATTTTGTAGAGCTCAATTACCAAAACATTTAAGTATGCAAAACCTTTTCCCTATGTTCTTTGGTTCACATTCTTAAGACTAAAAATTATTTAAGGATATGGAGCAAAATGAACACGAGACCATATCAGAAATATTAACTGCAACTGCAATTAATTTTAATGAGCTGTTTGGTCATTGCGGTAATATATTCCTCTTTAAAAGTACTTGGACCCCAGAGATAGGAAATCCACATTATAAACATGAGGCTCCCAGCTGGCTATAACAACATACTCAATGTATCAATATTTCTCATTGCCAACAGCCTGGAACCATTGTAAAGCTTAATTAACTGGAAATTTAAGCAATCAAAACCTTAATTTTCATTATCTTTTATCCTTTCAATGTATAAGGCTAAAAGAGGACAATAACACTTATAACGGGGTCATCTGACAATTTTAATTCTTGGACAATTTTGTTTAACTCTATTAGCTGAACATGAAGGCAAACACAATCTTTTCTCCAACTTTTACGGTTCCATTCTGTTCAGATAAGGATGACAACGAGGTACCAGTCTATCGCTATGAAAAATCACTTGAAATCCAAATGTGATACAAATAGCACAAGCCTCGGATTTATCGTGTATGTCTGGGATAATATACGAGAAACAAGAGGCTCCCAGGAGTCTGAATTGCTCACCTGGTCCTTGAGCCATAAGGGTCTTTTCTTTAAAGAGTCATCTGACAACTGATACTCAATGGAGACTTTTGTGAAGCTTTAGTAAAGAGATGCATGTATAAGCAAGCAACATCTGTTTTTTCTCTGCATTAGTTTTCAATCTATAGGACACAAAAAAAACGCTATTTTTGACCTGTAAAGGGCCATGACCCCTTAAAGTGGTCATCTGACAACTTCGACCCAAAGGAGATTTTTGTTGAGCTTAATGAGCTGAACATTTAAGCAAGCAACAGCTTTTCTCTATCTGCAGTAGTTTTCATTCTATAGGGCAAAAACATGAAAAACGCTATTCTTGACCTTGAAAGGGCCATAACGCCTATAAGGGGTCATCTGACAACTTCGACCCAATGGAGACTATCGTAGAGCTTTTGATTCTGAAGAGCCTAAGATCCTTCAGATTTTGTCTATATGTTATTGTTGCTGATTTATAAGCCGTTTTAAGTGATTTTACCCTATGTTCTAATTTTAGTACCAGCGGCCATGTTTCTTATCGAATCATTTCAAAATTAGGATCGTTTTTTTGTCAACGTTTCATAAATCATTCCTGCAAAGTTTGAGTTAAATTGGTTAAGTGGTTTCAGGGAAGATTTTTGAAATTGTTAACGGACGACGGACGACGACGGACAAAAGTTCAATCAAATACAATAGTACATTATGAACAGAACAGTTATACATATAAGTTAAGATTTTAAAATAATACGTGCCTTAATTGGAAGTCAATGCAATTCAAACAGAGCTTGTCATACATAGAACGACACAATACAAGTTTAGCACACATTTTTTGAATTCCTTCAAGTTTTGACAATTCAGTTTGTGAAATACCATACAATATACGATATTCAATGTCTCCGCTCAATTTTAACCTCATTATCTTGCGATTCTACATCAGTCACGAGGTGGTATACTCTTGTCCATGAAATATGGCTTGAGTATATCCATAAGCACCGTCCCTTGGTGACTCTTGTAGAATTGTAACTATAGTATATACTTTTAATCCTAGTATATTAAATAAACAGAGGGCACCCAAAATGAAAAAAATATATATATAGTTATTTACAAACCTCTCGTTCTCTAGACCTTATTTTATAAATGAACAACCTCGCCGGGGTCATATATTGGCAAATTAATGATATTTTATTTTTTTTTATATTTGTTTTGTCTATTTGTCTCATTACAGCTCTTCTTATGTCTATGTATGTTTGAAATCATGATTGTTTATAATTGTAATAGCCCCCTGTGGGACCATAATTGGTAAATGAATATCTTATCTTATCTTATCTTATAATACTACAGTTATCTAAGTGAGATATAACCAAAGATAGTACTAGGGTTTCAGTGGCTTCTTTTGACAGATACTTTCTAATACTTTTGATCTTAAATAATTTATCATAGCAGTTTTACATTTTCTTTTTATGTGCTCTTTAAAATTCAAAGATTCATCTAAAAATACACTAAGATACCTAATACAGTTTTCAGATTTAATTTGGTTTTCACAGATGTTTATTTCTTTCGTGTTACATTTGTCAAGTTGTTTCTTACTTCCAAAAAGAATGAACTCTGCTTTTTCATTGTTCATTTTTAATTTGTTATGGTTCATCCATTCATTGATGGTCACTGCACAGTCCTGACGTTCTGTAACGGCACTTTTTCCTCTGTTACCAACGTTTTAACTCTCGTCTGTTTGCCGTGTGATCGTCTGCAAAAACACTGAAATGGAGGGAGGGACTATGTCAAAAATTGTTTCTGCGTAGGTTAGGTAAAGCCACGGCCTGAGGCAACTTCCCTGTGGAACACTGCAGTCAAGTGCTCGCACTGAGGACACATTGGAGTTTACATCAACTCGGCAATTACGGGGCCTCATATACTAGTACGACTCCATCGAATGCAGATCTGCAAACCGCATACTGACATTTTATAACATTCAGCAATATGTCATGGTCTACTGTGTATGTGTTACCGGTCTTCCAGTTTTTCGACCCCTAGCCTGTCTGATGAAGGTTTATCCAGAAAAGCGCTTCACACGCAGTGAAATTCATTTTGATCTTTTTTAAATATGATGTCTATATGTGAATCGTGTCTTTCTGGCACACATTCCATATTTCGTTTTAATATTTACAACCATGTTGTGTTTTTGTTACTACCAGATCATATGAATGCAATTGAACAGGGAGGTTTAGCGCCATAAACGTTTCAAATTTGAACGCCTATACCAAGTCAGGACTATTTTGATCATCCATATCTCCGGCGAGTGCTCCTTGATTTGTCTTTTGCAATGAATATTTGAGATTGATTCTTCACAAGTTCGTTATTTTTTTACCCTTGCAAGAATTTTGATATAGTTCTATGGCCGTTTTAAGCTTTTTGCAATAAACCTGTTATTTAACCCTCCTGTTCTATTTTAGCAACAGCAGCAGGTTTCATCGGATCAATTTAACTAGAGCCTGAATCGCTCACCTGGTCTAGTATTCTTATATGAACGTTTAGTGCAAATAAAATCTTAGATGGAGACTTTTGTAGAATTTTTCATTCTGAATGAGGATGGTGACTTCAAATTTCTCCCGTCTTTTATTTTTTTTTTGGGTTGCTATGCCCTTAAGTTAGTTTTATCCCCTATGTTCTATTTATGTCGCCTGCAACGTCTTGCAGAAGCGACATATAGGGATTACTTTGGCACCATCCGTCGTCCTGCGGTTTCACAAAAATTTCCGTCGCAGTTTTCCGGGCAACTACATGCCACAGCCTTTGATATTTGGCATGTAGCTTCATCCCATAGTACTATAATGTGTAAAGCAAGGTTATGCCCGAAAAATAACTACCTCCTGTTTGATGAATACTTAACGTTTTATATAAAATGAACATATATGCAAAATTTTCGTCGTAGTTTTCCGGGCAACTACATGCCAGAGCTTCTTGATATTTGACATGTAGCTTCATCCCATAATACTTTAAGGTGTAAAGCTATTTTATGCCCGAAAAAAAAAAACATTTATGTTTGGCCAACATGCAAAATTTTCGTCGCAGTTTTCCGGGCAACTACATGCCACAGCCTCTTGATATTTGGCATGTAGCTTCATCCCTAGTACTGTCAGGTTTAAAGCAATTTTATGCCAGAAAAATAGCTACTTCCTGTTTGACGAATACTTTTAAACGTTTTATATACAATGAACGTATACGCAAAATTTTCGACACACTTTTCGGGTAACTGCATGCAACAGACCACTTTACGTTTTATATACAATAAACATATACGCAAAATTTTCGTCACACTTTTCGGGTAACTGCATGCAACGGTCAGACCACTTGATACTTTGTATGCAGCTTCAGCCTATAGTGTTTTATATGGTATAGAGAGTTGTTATGCCAGTAACTCATTTACTTCCTGTTTACAAGAAAAAATAGATACGCAGGCGACACATGCCTTCCGGGGAAGGCAACAGTCACCATATTTGTGGATGGATAAAAAATCCCAAATAAAACTTTTTGAATAATACCCTAAGGTACATTTATGCCAAAGTTTACTTCATTTTTGCCTTCTGGTTTTGTGTAAGATGATTTAAAAGTTGCTAACAACGATGGCGGACGCCAAGCAATGACAAACTAAAAATTTGCAAAGACCAACAAAAAGGGCAATAACTCCAGCATCGGTTATCAGATTTTACGGAAATTTGTCCACAGGTAGTTTTCATCATTCTGAAATTTTTTACCCCTCCAAGAATTTGGCTTAGCCTTAACACTTTTGAGTTATTTGCAAAAAAGTGCTGTTTGACCCAATGTTCTATATTTTTAGAAACGGCGGCCATGAATTTCTAAGTATAAGAAATATCTACACATTTGTGAGATAGTAACTCGCCGTGGCGAGATAGTATTTCGCCGGGGCGAGATGATAGACGCCGGGGCGAGAAAGTAAGTTGCCGGGGCGAGATAATAAGTCGCCGAGGCGAGATAGTAACTCGCCGCAGCGATATAATAAGTCGCCGGGGCGAGATAATAAGCCGCCGAGGCAAAATAGTAACTCGCCGCGGCGAGATAATAAGTCGCCAGGGCAAAATAGTAACTCGCCGCGGCGAGAATTTTTTTTATCATCTGTGTCCCTAATAAGCTTCCGTACACAACATATTGGTGAACCCAAACATTTTGAACATTTTGAACTCGTATGAATCTAGCTGAAACACTAACTTAATTCAACAAATTACGATAAAAACAAACCAATGTATTTCCAAAGTTAACAATTTTTAGGTTATATATTCTGCAATTTACAGTGGAAGACTGTGAATAATTACAGTGGTTAAAAATTTCAAATCGAAGCTTGGTTGAAAGAAATATCTACACATTTGTGGGACTGCAACTACTAGGGTTAAAAGGGGAGGGGGGGTTCTAACGTTCTGATTAGTCAAAGAATTTTAAAAAATAACCTTGAGAGATAAATGGGCCATTTTCCTATTCAAAATCGAAAAGGAAAATGAAAAACGAAAAGAAAAATGGGTCATTTTCATATTCAAAATCTAAAAAAAAAAAAAAAATCGAAAAAAAAAATTTTGAAACAAAAAATTTGAAAAGGAAAAGGAATAACGAAAAGGAAAATGGGTCATTTTCCTATTCAAAATCGAAAAGGAAAATGAAAAACGAAAAGGAAAATGAAAAACGAAAAGAAAAATGGGTCATTTTCATATTCAAAATCTAAAAAAAAAAAAAAAATCGAAAAAAAAAATTTTGAAACAAAAAATTTGAAAAGGAAAAGGAATAACGAAAAGGAAAATGGGTCATTTTCCTATTCAAAATCGAAAAGGAAAATGAATAACGAAAAGGAAAATGGGCCATTTTCCTATTCAAAATCGAAAAGGAAAATGAAAAACGAAAAGGAAAATGAATAACGAAAAGGAAAATGAGTCATTTTCCTATTCAAAATCGAAAAGGAAAATGGGTCATTTTCCTATTCAAAATCTAAAAAAACAAAAATCAAAAAAAAAATTTTGAAAAAAAAAAATTGAAGAGGAAAATGAATAACGAAAAGGAAAATGGGCCATTTTCCTATTCAAAATCGAAAAGGAAAATGAAAAACGAAAAGGAAAATGAATAACGAAAAGGAAAATGAGTCATTTTCCTATTCAAAATCGAAAAGGAAAATGAAAAACGAAAAGGAAAATGGGTCATTTTCCTATTCAAAATCGAAAAAAAAAAAAAAAAAATCGAAAAAAAAAAAAAATTTCAAAAAAAAAATTTGAAAAGGATAATGAATAACGAAAAGGAAAATGGGCCATTTTCCTATTCAAAATCGAAAAGGAAAATGAAAAACGAAAAGGAAAATGAATAACGAAAAGAAAAATAAGTCATTTTCCTATTCAAAATCGAAAAGGAAAATGAAAAACGAAAAGGAAAATGGGTCATTTTCCTATTCAAAATCGAAAAAAAAAAAAATCGAAAAAAAAAAGTTTGAAAAAACAATTTGAAAAGGAAAATGAATAACGAAAAGGAAAATGGGCCATTTTCCTATTCAAAATCGAAAAGGAAAATGAAAAACGAAAAGGAAAATGAGTCATTTTCCTATTCAAAATCGAAAAGGAAAATGAAAAATGAAAAGAAAAGGAAAATGGGTCATTTTCCTATTCAAAATCGAAAAAAAAAATCGAAAAAAAAAATGTTTGAAAAAACAATTTGAAAAGGAAAATGAATAACGAAAAGGAAAATGGGCCATTTTCCTATTCAAAATCAAAAAGGAAAATGAAAAACGAAAAGGAAAATGGGTCATTTTCCTATTCAAAATCTCTACAAAAAAAGTCGAATAAAAAAATTTTTAAAAAAAAATTTGAAAAGGAAAATGAATAACGAACAGGAAAATGGGCCATTTTCCTATTCAAAATCGAAAAGGAAAATGAAAAACGAAAAGGAAAATGGGTCATTTTCCTATTCAAAATCGAAAAGGAAAATGAAAAACGAAAAGGAAAATGGGTCATTTTCCTATTCAAAATCGAAAAAAAAAAAAAATCGAAAATAAAAATGTTTGAAAAAAAAATTTGAAAAGGAAAATGTATAACGAAAAGGAAAATGGACCATTTTCCTATATTTTCCTATTCAAAATCCAAAAGGACAATGAAAAACGAAAAGGAAAATGAGTCATTTTCCTATTCAAAATCGAAAAGGAAAATGAAAAACAAAAAGGAAAATGGGTCATTTTCCTATTCAAAATCGAAAAAAAAATCGAAAAAAAAAAATTTGAAAAAAAAAATTTGAAAAGGAAAATGAATAACAAAAAGGAAAATGGGCCATTTTCCTATTCAAAATCGAAAACAAAAATGAAAAACGAAAGGGAAAATAAAAAACGAAAAGGAAATGAGTCATTTTCCTATTCAAAATCGAAAAGGAAAATAAAAAACGAAAAGGAAAATGGGTCATTTTCCTATTCAAAATCTAAAAAAACAAAAATCGAAAAAAACAATTTTGAAAAAAAAAAAATTGAAAAGGAAAATGAATAACGAAAAGGAAAATGGGCCATTTTCCTATTCAAAATCGAAAAGGAAAATGAATAACGAAAAGGAAAAAAAGTCCTTTTCCTATTCAAAATCGAAATGGAAAATGAAAAACGAAAAGGAAAATGGGTCATTTTCCTATTCAAAATCGAAAAAAAAAAATCGAAAAAAAAAAATTTTGAAAAAAAAAATTGAAAAGGAAAATGAATAACGAAAAGGAAAATGAGCCATTTTCCTATTCAAAATCGAAAAGGAAAATGAAAAACGAAAAGGAAAATGAATAACGAAAAGGAAAATGAGTCATTTTCCTATTCAAAATCGAAAAGGAAAATGAAAAACGAAAAGGAAAATGGGTCATTTTCCTATTCAAAGTCTAAAAAAAAAAAATCGAAAAAAAAAAAATTTGAAAAAAAAATTTGAAAAGGAAAATGAATAACGAAAAGGAAAATGGGCAATTTTCCTATTCAAAATCGAAAAGGAAAATGAAAAACGAAAAGGAAAATGAATAACGAAAAGGAAAATGAGTCATTTTCCTATTCAAAATCGAAAAGGAAAATGAAAAACGAAAAGGAAAATGGGTCGTTTTCCTATTCAAAATCTAAAAAAACAAAAATCGAAAAAAAAAAATTGAAAAGGAAAATGAATAACGAACAGGAAAATGGGCCATTTTCCTATTCAAAATCGAAAAGGAAAATGAAAAACGAAAAGGAAAAATGAATAACGAAAAGGAAAATGAGTCATTTTCCTTTTCAAAATCGAAAAGGAAAATGAAAAACGAAAAGGAAAATGGGTCATTTTCCTATTCAAAATCGAAAAAAAAAAAAAAAATCGAAAAAAAAAAAAATTTCAAAAAAAAAATTTGAAAAGGATAATGAATAACGAAAAGGAAAATGGGCCATTTTCCTATTCAAAATCGAAAAGGAAAATGAAAAACGAAAAGGAAAATGAATAACGAAAAGAAAAATAAGTCATTTTCCTATTCAAAATCGAAAAGGAAAATGAAAAACGAAAAGGAAAATGGGTCATTTTCCTATTCAAAATCGAAAAAAAAAAATCGAAAAAAAAAAGTTTGAAAAAACAATTTGAAAAGGAAAATGAATAACGAAAAGGAAAATGGGCCATTTTCCTATTCAAAATCGAAAAGGAAAATGAAAAACGAAAAGGAAAATGAGTCATTTTCCTATTCAAAATCGAAAAGGAAAATGAAAAATGAAAAGAAAAGGAAAATGGGTCATTTTCCTATTCAAAATCGAAAAAAAAAATCGAAAAAAAAAATGTTTGAAAAAACAATTTGAAAAGGAAAATGAATAACGAAAAGGAAAATGGGCCATTTTCCTATTCAAAATCAAAAAGGAAAATGAAAAACGAAAAGGAAAATGGGTCATTTTCCTATTCAAAATCTCTACAAAAAAAAGTCGAATAAAAAAATTTTTAAAAAAAAATTTGAAAAGGAAAATGAATAACGAACAGGAAAATGGGCCATTTTCCTATTCAAAATCGAAAAGGAAAATGAAAAACGAAAAGGAAAAATGAATAACGAAAAGGAAAATGGGTCATTTTCCTATTCAAAATCGAAAAGGAAAATGAAAAACGAAAAGGAAAATGGGTCATTTTCCTATTCAAAATCGAAAAAAAAAAAATCGAAAATAAAAATGTTTGAAAAAAAAATTTGAAAAGGAAAATGTATAACGAAAAGGAAAATGGACCATTTTCCTATATTTTCCTATTCAAAATCCAAAAGGACAATGAAAAACGAAAAGGAAAATGAGTCATTTTCCTATTCAAAATCGAAAACAAAAATGAAAAACGAAAGGGAAAATAAAAAACGAAAAGGAAATGAGTCATTTTCCTATTCAAAATCGAAAAGGAAAATAAAAAACGAAAAGGAAAATGGGTCATTTTCCTATTAAAAATCTAAAAAAAAAATCGAAAAAAAAAATATTGAAAAAAATATTTGAAAAGGAAAATGAATAACGAAAAGGAAAATGGGCCATTTTCCTATTCAAAATCGAAAAAGAAAATGAAAAACGAAAAGGAAAATGAATAACGAAAAGGAAAATGAGTCATTTTCCTATTCAAAATCGAAAAGGAAAATGGGTCATTTTCCTATTCAAAATCTAAAAAAACAAAAATCGAAAAAAACAATTTTGAAAAAAAAAAAAATTGAAAAGGAAAATGAATAACGAAAAGGAAAATGGGCCATTTTCCTATTCAAAATCGAAAAGGAAAATGAATAACGAAAAGGAAAAAAAGTCCTTTTCCTATTCAAAATCGAAATGGAAAATGAAAAACGAAAAGGAAAATGGGTCATTTTCCTATTCAAAATCGAAAAAAAAAAATCGAAAAAAAAAAATTTTGAAAAAAAAAAATTGAAAAGGAAAATGAATAACGAAAAGGAAAATGAGCCATTTTCCTATTCAAAATCGAAAAGGAAAATGAAAAACGAAAAGGAAAATGAATAACGAAAAGGAAAATGAGTCATTTTCCTATTCAAAATCGAAAAGGAAAATGAAAAACGAAAAGGAAAATGGGTCATTTTCCTATTCAAAGTCTAAAAAAAAAATCGAAAAAAAAAATTTGAAAAAAAAATTTGAAAAGGAAAATGAATAACGAAAAGGAAAATGGGCCATTTTCCTATTCAAAATCGAAAAGGAAAATGAAAAACGAAAAGGAAAATGAATAACGAAAAGGAAAATGAGTCATTTTCCTATTCAAAATCGAAAAGGAAAATGAAAAACGAAAAGGAAAATGTGTCGTTTTCCTATTCAAAATCTAAAAAAACAAAAATCGAAAAAAAAAAAATTGAAAAGGAAAATGAATAACGAACAGGAAAATGGGCCATTTTCCTATTCAAAATCGAAAAGGAAAATGAAAAACGAAAAGGAAAAATGAATAACGAAAAGGAAAATGAGTCATTTTCCTTTTCAAAATCGAAAAGGAAAATGAAAAACGAAAAGGAAAATGGGTCATTTTCCTATTCAAAATCGAAAAAAAAAAATCGAAAATAAAAATGTTTGAAAAAAAAATTTGAAAAGGAAAATGAATAACGAAAAGGAAAATGGACCATTTTCCTATATTTTTCTATTCAAAATCCAAAAGGACAATGAAAAACGAAAAGGAAAATGAATAACGAAAAGTAAAATGAGTCATTTTCCTATTCAAAATCGAAAAGGAAAATGAAAAACAAAAAGGAAAATGGGTCATTTTCCTATTCAAAATCGATAAAAAAAAAATGAAAAAAAAATTTGAAAAGGAAAATGAATAACGAAAAGGAAAATGGGCCATTTTCCTATTCAAAATCGAAAAGGAAAATGAAAAACGAAAAGGAAAATGAATTACGAAAAGGAAAATGAGTCATTTTCCTATTCAAAATCGAAAAGGAAAATGAAAAACGAAAAGGAAAATGGGTCATTTTCCTATTCAAAATCGAAAAAAAAAATCGAAAAAAAAAATCGAAAAAAAAAAGTTTGAAAAAACAATTTGAAAAGGAAAATGAATAACGAAAAGGAAAATGGGCCATTTTCCTATTCAAAATCGAAAAGGAAAATGAAAAACGAAAAGGAAAATGAGTCATTTTCCTATTCAAAATCGAAAAGGAAAATGAAAAATGAAAAGAAAAGGAAAATGGGTCATTTTCCTATTCAAAATCGAAAAAAAAAATGTTTGAAAAAACAATTTGAAAAGGAAAATGAATAACGAAAAGGAAAATGGGCCATTTTCCTATTCAAAATCAAAAAGGAAAATGAAAAACGAAAAGGAAAATGGGTCATTTTCCTATTCAAAATCTCTACAAAAAAAAGTCGAATAAAAAATTTTTTTTAAAAAAATTTGAAAAGGAAAATGAATAACGAACAGGAAAATGGGCCATTTTCCTATTCAAAATCGAAAAGGAAAATGAAAAACGAAAAGGAAAAATGAATAACGAAAAGGAAAATGGGTCATTTTCCTATTCAAAATCGAAAAGGAAAATGAAAAACGAAAAGGAAAATGGGTCATTTTCCTATTCAAAATCGAAAAAAAAAAATCGAAAATAAAAATGTTTGAAAAAAAAATTTGAAAAGGAAAATGTATAACGAAAAGGAAAATGGACCATTTTCCTATATTTTCCTATTCAAAATCCAAAAGGACAATGAAAAACGAAAAGGAAAATGAGTCATTTTCCTATTCAAAATCGAAAAGGAAAATGAAAAACAAAAAGGAAAATGGGTATTCAAAATCGAAAAAAAAATCGAAAAAAAAAAATTTGAAAAAAAAAATTTGAAAAGGAAAATGAATAACAAAAAGGAAAATGGGCCATTTTCCTATTCAAAATCGAAAACAAAAATGAAAAACGAAAGGGAAAATAAAAAACGAAAAGGAAATGAGTCAGTTTCCTATTCAAAATCGAAAAGGAAAATAAAAAACGAAAAGGAAAATGGGTCATTTTCCTATTAAAAATCTAAAAAAAAAAATCGAAAAAAAAAATATTGAAAAAAATATTTGAAAAGGAAAATGAATAACGAAAAGGAAAATGGGCCATTTTCCTATTCAAAATCGAAAAAGAAAATGAAAAACGAAAAGGAAAATGAATAACGAAAAGGAAAATGAGTCATTTTCCTATTCAAAATCGAAAAGGAAAATGAATAACGAAAAGGAAAAAAAGTCCTTTTCCTATTCAAAATCGAAATGGAAAATGAAAAACGAAAAGGAAAATGGGTCATTTTCCTATTCAAAATCGAAAAAAAAAATCGAAAAAAAAAATTTTGAAAAAAAAAAATTGAAAAGGAAAATGAATAACGAAAAGGAAAATGAGCCATTTTCCTATTCAAAATCGAAAAGGAAAATGAAAAACGAAAAGGAAAATGAATAACGAAAAGGAAAATGAGTCATTTTCCTATTCAAAATCGAAAAGGAAAATGAAAAACGAAAAGGAAAATGGGTCATTTTCCTATTCAAAGTCTAAAAAAAAAAATCGAAAAAAAAAAAATTTGAAAAAAAAATTTGAAAAGGAAAATGAATAACGAAAAGGAAAATGGGCCATTTTCCTATTCAAAATCGAAAAGGAAAATGAAAAACGAAAAGGAAAATGAATAACGAAAAGGAAAATGAGTCATTTTCCTATTCAAAATCGAAAAGGAAAATGAAAAACGAAAAGGAAAATTGGTCGTTTTCCTATTCAAAATCTAAAAAAACAAAAATCGAAAAAAAAAAAATTGAAAAGGAAAATGAATAACGAACAGGAAAATGGGCCATTTTCCTATTCAAAATCGAAAAGGAAAATGAAAAACGAAAAGGAAAAATGAATAACGAAAAGGAAAATGAGTCATTTTCCTTTTCAAAATCGAAAAGGAAAATGAAAAACGAAAAGGAAAATGGGTCATTTTCCTATTCAAAATCGAAAAAAAAAAAAATCGAAAATAAAAATGTTTGAAAAAAAAATTTGAAAAGGAAAATGAATAACGAAAAGGAAAATGGACCATTTTCCTATATTTTTCTATTCAAAATCCAAAAGGACAATGAAAAACGAAAAGGAAAATGAATAACGAAAAGTAAAATGAGTCATTTTCCTATTCAAAATCGAAAAGGAAAATGAAAAACAAAAAGGAAAATGGGTCATTTTCCTATTCAAAATCGATAAAAAAAAATGAAAAAAAAATTTGAAAAGGAAAATGAATAACGAAAAGGAAAATGGGCCATTTTCCTATTCAAAATCGAAAAGGAAAATGAAAAACGAAAAGGAAAATGAATTACGAAAAGGAAAATGAGTCATTTTCCTATTCAAAATCGAAAAGGAAAATGAAAAACGAAAAGGAAAATGAGTCATTTTCCTATTCAAAATCTAAAAAAAAAAAATCGAAAAAAAAACTTTTGAAAAAAAAATTTGAAAAGGAAAATGAATAACAAAAAGGAAAATGGGCCATTTTCCTATTCAAAATCGAAAAGAAAAATGAAAAACGAAAGGGAAAATAAAAAACGAAAAGGAAATGAGTCATTTTCCTATTCAAAATCGAAAAGGAAAATAAAAAACGTAAAGGAAAATGGGTCATTTTCCTATTCAAAATCTAAAAAAAAAATCGAGAAAAAAAATTGAAAAAAAAATTTGAAAAGGAAAATGAATAACGAAAAGGAAAATGGGCCATTTTCCTATTCAAAATCGAAAAGGAAAATGAAAAACGAAAAGGAAAATGAATAACGAAAAGGAAAATGAGTCATTTTCCTATTCAAAATCGAAAAGGAAAATGAAAAACGAAAAGGAAAATGGGTCGTTTTCCTATTCAAAATCTAAAAAAACAAAAATCGAAAAAAAAAATCTGAATAGGAAAATGAATAACGAAAAGGAAAATGGGCCATTTTCCTATTCAAAATCGAAAAGGAAAATGAAAAACGAAAAGGAATATGAATAACGAAAAGGAAAATGAGTCATTTTCCTATTCAAAATCGAAAAGGAAAATGAAAAACGAAAAGGAAAATGGGTCATTTTTCTATTCAAAATCAAAAAAAAAAAAAAAAAAAAAAAAAATTCAAAAAAAAAATTTGAAAAGGAAAATGAATAACGAAAAGGAAAATGGGCCATTTTCCTATTCAAAATCGAAAAGGAAAATGAAAAACGAAAAGGAAAATGAATAACGAAAAGGAAAATGAGTCATTTTCCTATTCAAAATCGAAAAGGAAAATGAAAAACGAAAAGGAAAATGGGTCATTTTCCTATTCAAAATCGAAAAAAAAAAATCGAAAAAAAAAATTTTGAAAAAAAAAATGTGAAAAGGAAAATGAATAACGAAAAGGAAAATGAGCCATTTTCCTATTCAAAATCGAAAAGGAAAATGAAAAACGAAAAGGAAAATGAATAACGAAAAGGAAAATGAGTCATTTTCCTATTCAAAATCGAAAAGGAAAATGAAAAACGAAAAGGAAAATGGGTCATTTTCCTATTCAAAATCTAAAAAAAAAAATGGAAAAAAAAATTTTGAAAAAACAAAATTGAAAAACGAAAAACGAAAAACGAAAAGGAAAATCACTTGTGTTAGGTATATTCCTTTGTCATGCGACTGTGCTAAATCTGATTTCAGATATGCTCCTTGTGATCATGTTGTTACCGGAGACCTTTCAATCGTCAATGACCCAGAGGTTATGAATTTCTTGAAAAAATGACCAAAGTTTAGACCACCCACTAAAATTAATTGGAATTCCTGCCTAAACTGTATCAAAACTTCCCTTCTCTCTTATTGCAAATCTTGGATCAGGAGAGAAGGGACCGATTCGAAATCTCTAGACCGTTTTATTAATAAATTTATGACAATTCAACTCAGAATCAGCCAATTTCAAAATTCATTTGTAGATTTTAGGCCTAATACTTACCTTAATCGAATAAAGTCAAAAATCCGTTTACTTGGTTTGCGATACGTGTTTGTTCCCGCCGATAAAGCAGCTAACAATGTCGTTGTGGTATGAAGAAAGTATTACCTCGAGGTTTTAATGCACGAAATTAAAAATTCGAACACTTTCGTTCCCGTGCATTCGACAGAATCAGGTATCATAGGCGATCATATCATAGCGACCACAGCACTTCGAGTTGCCCCGACATACTTTAAGTTACCTACTATGTACTGGATACCAAAATTGCACAAAAATCCATATAAATCTCGTTTTATCTCTGCTTCAAGTAAGTGTTATTTAACCCATATTTCCAAAGTTCTATCTCTTACTTTAACTACTATGAAGGAATTTATTATTCAATACTGTGAAAGGGTATTCGAAAACAGTGGAATTAATTATTTTTGGAGCGTTAAAAATTCTCTTGATGTTTTGGACAAGCTTCGTGCATTTGAAAATACTTTCCATACCGTTGATAGTTACGATTTTTCTACTTTATATACTAACCTTCCGCATAATCTGATTAAAAAGAAATTTGAATATTTGGTTAAATGGTGTTTTGACAAATCTAAAAGTGATTATATCTGTTCTAGAGTTTCAAAATCATTTAGTAAATCATTTTTTAGTAACGAGACTCAAAAAGGTTACATTAACTGGACTGATGCAGAAACTATTACTGCTCTAAATTATTAGTGGCATCTTCAAATTTGATTCTGTTCGACTGTTAGGCAGAAAAATCTGTTCCTGTTTGTCAGAACGGCAGAAGGTTTTGAGATGACAGAAATTTAACTATACGTGGTAATATCGTAAACAAAATATTTGTTTATTTCTCCTATCTTCGTACTAGTGGAAACAAAGAAACTGTGCATCCCGTAAAAGATTAATACATTTAACATTTTACCTTTTTATCCTGGAGATCATAAAGAACTTTAAGAGATGCCTCTGGTCACGTTATTACTGATGACCTGAACATCGTGGAAAATGACTTACTTCGCGATGTCCTGGCTAAATGACCAAAATATCGTGAGCCAAGACGCATCAACTAGAACCATGATTTTTTAAAAAGATATGGATTCAGTTGAAGACTATGCCAGAAAATGGGCCAAGAAAGAAAAGGAGAAAGAAAATGACGTTTTGTCGGAGTGGGTTAGAGCTGTGGGGTCATTGAGTTTGAAAAGAATCACTTATGAGCATAAAGCAACATCCATTTTTAACAACGCTAATGTTGCAGAAACACTTTCCACCATAAATGACAAATATGGTGTTGTACCTGCAGACAAAGCACTAAATAACATAATTTGTGTGTGCAAGAAACACTATATTGACTGCTTGACAGCTATATTAGGGGTTGGTTGTATTAGCAATAGCACTACATACACAGCTACAACACTGTCCAAGGAGGAAATTATTGACAATCACAAATCTGTCATTTCCTCCTTCGGACTCTCTGTTGGTGCTGACAATGATGACATTCCATCCCTGTATTGGGTTCCTTAATTACATAAAAATCCATACAAACAGCGCTTCGTTGCGGGGTCATCAAAATGTAGCACCAAACCTCTTTCAGTTCTGTTGACTTCAATACTAATGACAATAAAATCCAGCCTCCAAAAATATGACGATATATACGATTCTAGTTATTCTAGAAATGGTGTCGATCAAATGTGGATCCTGAAGAATTCGATAGAACTATTGAGTTTCTTAGCTTCGAAATCAGTTTCATCAAGCAACAGCATCAAAACTTTTGATTTCTCCACTCTTTACACTTTTATTCCGTATGAACAACTCAAATCACGATTGGCACAGCTGTTTCGAAATGAATGGAAAACGCAGGTACAAATATCTGGTACAACATGTAGTCGATTACAGTAGGACTTACTTTGTCATCAATGAGTCTAAGAAAAAGAACAAATATACCGACATGCTAAATTTTCTTACGGACAACATATTTGTTCAGTTTTGTGGACGTGTTTTTCAGCAAACAATAGGGATTCCAATGGGCACTAAATGAGCACCTTTGCTTGCTGATAAATTTCTACATTCATATGAAGCAGACTTCTTACAATCTCTTCTAGACAAAAAAGATCGTAGACTAGCTCTCTCTTTTAAGGTTCCGTAATATTGATGATGTCCTTTCACTAAACAATTCTTGTTTTTGGTGACTTTCATATATCTCGTATATCCTCAGGAACTTTAGATAAAAGACACAACGGATTCTAGGAAGTCTGCTTCAAATTTAAATCTACATCTCGAAATTGACTCTCAACGAAGATTTTCAACAAAGCTCTATGTTAAACGTGATGACTTCAACTTTCCAATCGTCAACTTTCCCTTTTTGTGTAGCAACATTCCGTCCGCTCCTGCTTATGGAGTCTTCGTATCACAGTTTATCCGTTACTCCATAGCTTGCGGGAATTGCATCGATTTCCTTGGCAGAGCGTCACGTTTGACATAGAAATTGCTGACACAGGGTTATGTTGCTCAACGGTTGCTGTCTACACTCAAGAAATTTTACGATAGACACCGTTCACTGGTAGACAATTATGGGATTTCTATCTCTCAAATTAGTGCAGATGTTGGTTTGTCGTAGAAATTTGTTTTGAATTCCTTTACCGGATTTGACAAACTGAATTTGAAATTAGCAACACGACGGGTGTGCTATAGCAGGCAGGAACCGCTGACTCTTCCGGAGCACCTGAGTTCACTCTTGTTACGATCTGAGTTCGTGTTGTTGATTTCCGTTCGGTTGATTTTGTGTTTTGTGTTTCTTTGTGCTGTTCGTTTTTGTGTTTACCGGCTTCGTCGTTGCCCATTTGGACTTTTGAGACTCGAATGCCCCATTGGTGCCTCTTTGCTTCTTTCACAAAACCACAATTAAAAATATTACACAGTTTTTAAAACCCATTTCCATAGCTGGATTTTACCAGAAACCATTAATTCCTTTTATGGTTGAAAACTAGCACTCTATGTTTTGCACACTGGAGTGATATATATTTTCTGTTTTTCATTAGTATATAAATAAATTTTAGAAAATTATCTCGGAGAAAACCATGCAAAATCCTAAATTTTGTCAGGAAGCAACATTTTTATAGTGTGTTACTTTAAGCCTCTAATGGAAGACTTCATTTGGCAATTTTTTTTTCTGAAAAAATTCAAAATGGCCGACCTACGGGCCTAACCAGTATAACTGCATTTCTTGGCCAAATTAATTTATTGAAAACAAATCTTCAACCATTCCAAGGTTTATTTTGTCGTTAATGTCTTCTGATCATCAAAAATTAAACATGAAATCGTGTAACGGTCATACCTTGGCTTTTAATTGCAAAAGAAATTTTGGAAATCAAAATTTTTATTACGCAGCACCCTAGGGGGTAAAAATAGCAATTTGCCAAATTGTTCAAAATTACCAAAATGCTTGGGTTTTAAATTTTAATTTTGTCAAAGGCAGACCTCTTAAATGAAATTCTCTCTAATATTCAAAAATGTAATGCTTTCATAGTAAACATGTTAAACCTGAAACCATGGATCATGTATTATAACTTCTGTACAAGTCTTTGAAGTGGGTTGGTTTCGATTTTGGTAGAAAAATTCAAATATTTTGATAACTTTTGACAAAACATGAAAGTGTTTAATTTTAAACAAAATGCATTTTTAACAAGTGGCATGATAGTTTGTTAGAATAAGAATAGCTCTACATGTCTTGACTTTGCACAAAATGCAGCGAACGGAAAAGGCCCAAGACAAAATTGACAACAAGCAAATTTGTAAACATCATTTTTATGAAGAACAAAGAGGGTTCTTTTAGATATATAATCAAGACATGTAGAGCTATTCTTATTCTAACAAACTATTATATCACTTGTTAAAATTTTCACAAAAAATTTGCGCCGATATTATATATATATCAATAAATCTATTTGTAAATATTAAATGTAATATTTTTTTTTTTGGTTTATAGAAGCCATAAACTAAATCAAAATACTTTGTATTAAGTTTGCTTTTATCGAATAAGATGAAATGCACAAAATCAATTAAACACCAAAACATGGAACAACATGAAAATAAGATTGTTTTCAAATGAAATAAAGATTTGATTAACATTAGTAAAAAGTATTTCCTAATTTAATTCTAGGTCCAAAAAACGTAATGATCTGTAATAGTTATACCATGAAATAAGGTGTTTCTGGATAAGAAACCCCGAGGACCGGAGTTCCGAGTGGGTTTCTTATCCAGAAACACCGTATACCGAATAGTATAACTAATTTATACCCCAGTAAACTTAGAACAAAACTTTTGAAAGAAGCAATAAAATGTGGCTTTAATTATAAAACTGAGTCTGTAAACATATTTCTATTTTTTTTCTTCCCCACACAGGGGCCTCTTTAATTCAAGATATTAAGCAACTGATATATGATTTTAGGATTAAAACAGATTAGTAAACTTGTTAAACAGATAAATTACTTTACAAATGTATCATGCTAATTGAAACAGTGAACACCTCTAAACTAAATATCTTTAAAATTCATTCAGTTTTTATTTGACCATCAGGGAAGACGGTGTGCTTTGACTGCTGTCCCTTTGAATAATCATTAATTTCTGAGAGCAGGTAATTATAGTTGAGGAAATTGCGTATTTGAAGAAAATTTATTTCATTTTAATTTGATATTTTCTATTTTGATATGCAGTACGATGTCCCTTAGCGTGGGGTTCGATTAAGTCTTTTTCTCATCTACTTCCTGTTTGCCGACTTGCTTATTTTTTTGCATAAATGGTCAATTATGGACAATTTTCTTAACAGATTTCTCAGCAACCTCTTATTTCATCCTTTTGATATTTGGTAATCAACATAGGTCCCATGCCATTGAATTAATTTCAGGTCTATTGTCTACTTACTTCCTGTTTAACGAAATCTAGCCAATTGTATCTTTGACCCATGATGCCCCATCTTCGAAAGTTATTGGGGCATATAGTCGTCGGATACGTTTGTTCGTCCGTTTGTTAGTCTGTCCGTCCGTCCGTTTGTTAGTCCGTCTCTTATGATGCCAAATATGGGCATTATTTCTATTGGACATATATATTCTTGCTTTGTTTTGTTTATTTATTTTCGCTTTTTTAATGTTTTGTTTTATTTTGTCTGTGTTTTTTGTTTTGCTACTTTTCAATTAGAATGATTTTAAACCTTATAAAGTGAACTGTTTTCATTTCCTTCTCAGATACCCTGGGCTGGCTATTACAGAAGTTTCTTTGCGTGAGAAGCTCTTTTGTTCTATGAAAATGAGGTGTATTCACAAGCGCAAAAGCAGGGGTATCCGGAAACCCCTGTTTTGCCATTGTGAGTTAAGCCTATTGTTCTTAGAACCAAAAGGTAATTCATACAAAGAAACTTTCTGAAAATGAAAGTTCGACTTTAAACAATAGAACTGGGGTGTAAAAATCATGAAAGTCTGAATAGAATTCATATAAATGAATTTTATACCGAACACATAAGAACAAATTGACCAATGAAATGCAAAAATCACCGTACACGAATTCATACTTTAGTTTGACTTGCTGACTGATGTTTGGTTGTTTTGTTTGTTATTCTGTTAACTGATTTATAATGTTATACTCCTTTGCGCTAATTGATTTCACCTTTGTTATTTCTGGACTTTCAAATAATTAATTTCCGTCTCATTATTATTTTTTTAAATGATTAAACCATTAACCATTATGACTAAGCAACACACCATTTTGCCTTAGCTACAAAGGAAAATGATTTAACCTTAAACAAAACGTTCATTAAACATCACACGGTAACAAATAAATAAATGATAATGATACAGTATTTGCTTTCAATTCCCCTGGTTTCGGTTTCGATTTCGGTTTCGGATTCTGCTTCAGCTTATAGTGAAAATGTTTAAAAGAAATGTCAATATCAAAAATGAAAAAAAAAACCTAAGAAAATGGAAGACCACAAAATTTTCGACCTGGTACAGTTTAAGTTAAACTAGATTTGATGGACCCAAACACCCCTAAATCTATAAACATTCTCAAGGAAGGAGGCAAAAGCAAATTCATGGCATTTTAAAACTATAATTATAGGTAACAAGAGGCTCCCAGGAGCCTGAATCGCTCACCTGGTCTTGATGTCAACCCTATAAAGAACTTTGTAGAGCTAAATAAGCTGAACATTTAAGCAAGCAACAGCTTTTCTCTTTCAGCAATAGTTTATATTCTGTAGGCCAAAATGTGCAAAATGTTATTTATATTAAGGGCCATCTGAACACTTTTACTCTATAGAGACTTTTGTTAAGAGCTTAATGAACTGAACATTTAAGCAAGCAACCACTTTTCTTTATCTGCTATAGTTTTCATTCTATAGGCCAAAAACACTATTTTTCGCCTTTAAGGGGCTGTAACCCCTATAAGGGGTCATCTGACAACTTTGACCCTATGGAGACTTTTGTAGAGCTAAATGAGCTGAACATTTAAGCAAGCAACAGCTTTTCTCTATCTGCAATAGTTTTCATTCTATAAGCCAAAATCATGAAAAACCGCTATTTTTCACCTTTAAAGGGCTGTAACCCCTGTAAGGGATCATCTGACAACTTCGACCAAATGGAGACTTCCGTAGAACTTTTAATCCTGAAGCAGTAGGGTGGCATCAGATTTCATCTATCTCTTATACTTTTTGATTTACAAGCCAAAAACAGTAGTCTGACCCCCCTGGTCTATTTTTAGTAACGGTGGCCATGTTTTTTGGCGGATCAAAAATCGAAACACAAGTTTGGTGCAGGACACCCTAAGGATCATTCATACCAAGTTTCATTAAATTCTGTTCAGTAGTTTCAGAGGAGAAGATTTTTGAAAATTGTTAACAGACGACGACAGACGACAGACGACAGACGACGACAGACGACAGACGACGACGGACGCCAAGTGATGGCAATAGCTCACATGGACCTTCGGTCCAGGTGAGCTTAAAACCGTAAAAATTGTGTTTTTAGAGCTTTATCTTCTTAACTTTTCTCCAATTCCAAATACAGATTTCATTTTATGCAGCTAAAACAATAATCATCATTTTACCTCCAAAGAGCATATTAACGCAACAACTCAGTGGCAAATTATGGAGACTTGTGAAATAAAAATGAAATGAAAGTTGTAGCGAGCAACAGTCTTTCTCTATCTGCATTTGCTTCAAGAAAAGGAACATTTACAATTGGGAAAGAATTGTCATCACGTTTATCATATTCTTTGGTGTGTAATTTTCAATTGACAATGCTTAAATGGACATCTATCCCTGGTCGAGTTAGATAACAACCATGCCATTTTTTCCTTGGACATTTTTTTCATGAAGACGACACACAACTTATCAGTCGATTTCATAAAAAAATAATGGAGTACATGTATACGAGTCATTTTCATTTTAAAAATATCATAGCCTTTCGGGCATGGTTTAATCTAAATGACATTAAATTGAAAGTTCATTCTTGTTTTTATTGAAGCAAAGTCCCCACGGCCAAACGATCCTGTCATTGTCAGACAGTATTGGTCTACACTTTTGTCCGTCAGGAGATATCATAAGTATCAGGCAATTGGCACCTGATGCCAGGTAGATATTACCATTGCCGTCAACAGTAACACAGACAGGATAATCGATCAGTGCTGTGTCCTCATGCTCCCATTTCTTCTCTCCTGTGATGGAATAACATCAAAACCTTGTTTGTCTGTCCTTGTATAAATAAATGACCACCAAACACATTACAATACGAGCACCTGTCATGTCTATGTCAATCCTGCATGTCTATCCTGTATAATTGTTTCACTTCTTCCTGTAGACATCTCAACCGAAATGACGCCTATGTTATCTACAAAGCTGTATAACATTTCATCGTGATAGGACAATCCACTACACGATCCTATATCAAACATCTTCTCAAAAGTGCCGGAATTCACGTCTATTATCTGTACACCACTGCCTGTAGACACAGTGATAGATCTGTCATCTATGACTGTCATGTCTCGAAGATAGCTACCTCTGATGGGGATTTCTTTCTCTGTTGTACCATATTCGGTTAGAATGATAACACGACTGTTTCCTTCATCAGCACTGACAACTTTGTCATTTTGAAGTGTAGAACAACAAAATGTTTCATTTGATCCTTGGCTGTTGAACTTAGATTTTGATTTGACAGTGGCATCTTCAAATTTGATTCTGTTCCTCGATTTGGTCGCAATGTGATGACTGTTACACTCTTCACACAACAAGTTGTCGCACTCATGGCACCAGAATTTGGCAGGGGTCGATTTGGCACCAACTTCACTCTGTCTACATGTGATGAATGACGCCATCTTCAGGTGACACAATTCTGTTGAAGAAACAAAATACACAAAGTAGACGTTTATCATATACTTCGCGATAAACCCGTTATTCATAGAGAAACTGTAAAAAATGGAGGGGTTTCATAGACGTCTTTATGAAAAACACAATGTGTTAGATTTTCTCAGAGAAAATAATGAAGCACAATCTATAACAGAAACATGGGACCTGTGGACTTCGGGATGCTCTAAGTGTTTTGAAATTGTGTATATAAAGATAATAAGAAAATTACCGAATTTGGGGGACCAATCTCAATGTCCAAGAGAAAAGACAAAACATAGAAGACACACAGGAAAATGTATACATTGCAATGGTCCTGACTTGGTACGGGCATTCAAAATGAAAATGATGGGTTAAACCAGGTTTTATGGCGCTCCAAAACTCCCTCTCCCATTGAAAAGTGTGGGTTCCACATTAGCAGGGCCGAGGATAAAAAAAATCCACTGAAAATTGAATACCACCTCTTATCTATGGCTTACATAAAAGAACTACCAAAGAAGAAAAGAGATACCAATTGGGCATCTAAGTGTGAAAAGTCCGAAAGGGCAAAGACAAAACCAGTAAACACGAACGAAAACAGCAAAAAGATACAGACAACATAGAAACACATAAAACACAAAAACAACTTAACAGCAAATTAGGTAATTACAAAACAGACCACTATGACAAACCAACATCTGCACTCATCTGAGGGATAGAAATCCCATATTTGTCTATGAACATGATGTCTTCCATATAATTTCGTAAGTGAGACAACAACCGGGAAGCAGCATAACCCTGTGTTCTAGCAATTTTAGTGTCGCTCTACCGAGAAAATCTGTATAAATCCCACAAGCTCTGGATTAACGAATCAATTGTGATATATAAATTCCATAAGCTGGAGTTGACAGAATGTTGCTACACAAGAAGGGAAAGTTGAAGTCATCATATCTGTCATAGATCTTTGTTGAACGGCTTTTCGAGATGTGTATCTAATTGAGGAGATTCAGATCATATCCATTACCGACAATGTTCTGTCATTCATTTCTGCGTCATTTTTACTGGTTCTATGGGCTACTGAGTTCTGATCATTTTACACTTTTGAGAACGGCATTTATGTTTAAATTTTCGGAAAAATTTCGAGCCTGGATTTTTTTTTTTTTTTGCCCGCGCAATATTTTTTTATTTTTAGAGCAACTATAATTTTTCTAGCCAAAAATACCATCCTGATTTTTTTAATCAAAGCACTGTCCTGCCTTTTTATTTCTGGATTTTTGCCATTCTGCCTTTTTATTTCAAATTTCACCATAGCCCCCCCCCCCCATAAAATCAAATGGTCGCTCCCTAATTGCGAGTAACTTCAAATCCTGAATTGTAGATGTGTTCTTGAATAATTTCAAAACATCTTTATCGACTTGGTTTTGTAAAAATTTGGTAAAATAAAGCGAAAAAATGTCATTCTTGTACACAATTTGTATCACTGATTTTGTAGGTTTTTGCAATTTCAGACGACAATAAATGGGTCAAATGTTAAAAAGAAGTAACTAAACCGAGTTACGAATCGGGACATCTGTACAGACAGTTCCAATTTTCAGACAAATATAGTGCTGACAGAAAAAGGTGAAATGTCATGAAAAATCATCATTTTCATAGGCCATGGTTTTTGATAAGATATCTGACTGATTATGAAGCAGACTTCCTAAAAACCGTTGTGTTCTTTATCTCAAATTCCTGGGAATATATGATATGTAGAAGGATAGTATTTATCGAGAAACACAGCAAAACTTAACAGCAACAACAATAAGAACTCAAGTCATAATGAAAATAAACTCAGATGTTCCAGAAAAGTAAGCCATTCCTGATTGCTATAGCACACATGTCACGCTGCCAATGGTCAATTCAGTGTGTCAAATACGAAGGAAGACAGAACAAAACCCTTAGACAAATCAACGTCAGCACTCATATGAGAGATATGAATTCCATATATGTCAATGAGCGCACTATGTCATCCGTAAAATTTCTTGAGTGAAGACAATTATGATAACCGAGCAAGCTTTAGAGTACAGAATCAATTGTGATATGTAAACTCACAAGCTGGAGCGGACGGAATGTTGCTACACAATAAGGGAAAGTTGACAATGTGAAAGTTAAAGCCATCATGTTTGTCAAAGAGCTTTATTAAAGGTCTTCCTTGAGAGTTTTTTTAGATGTAGATCTATATATGAAACAGACCTCTAAGAATCCGTTGTGTTTTATCCCAAGTTCCTGAGGATATATGAGATGGAGAAACTCACCAAATCGAGAATTGTTCAGTAAAAGGACATCATCAATAGAACGGAAAGTGAGGTTAAAAGAGAAAGCTATTGCCAAGAAGTGATTGAAAGAAGTCTGCTTCATATGAATGAAGAAACAAATCAGCAAGCAAAAGTGCACAATTAGCGCCCATTGAAATCCCAATTGTTTGCTGAGAAAAAAACGTCCACCAAATTGAACAAATATGTTGTCAATATTATAGGAAAGTTGAGCATGTCGATTATATGACCCGCTGTTGTTTGTTCTTTTTCTCTAGACTCGTTGATGACAAAGTAAGTTTTTGTGTAATCAACTACCAGATATTTGTACCTGTGTTTTCTTGTCTTTTTGAAAAAAATCTGCGTTGAATCAGTTGTGCCAATCGTGATTTGAGATGTTTGTGTGGAATAAAAGTATATACAGTGTTGAGAAATTGAACGTCTTGATGCTGTTGCAAGATAAACCCGATTTAGAGTTTTAGGTCCACTTTGATTGACACTTTTTATAGAATAACAACAATCGAAATATTTTCTGGAAGCCCGATGTTATTGCAGTCAGTATTGCAGTAAACAGCACTGAAAGAGGTTTGCTTGTTTATTGTGATGACCCCGCAATGAAACGCTGTTTATATGGAATTTTTATGTAATTAAAGAATCCAATAGAGTGATGGAAAATCAGCAATTACACCAAGAGGCTGGTTGAACACGGGTATTATTTAATTGTTTAAAAATTGTGTATGTTGGTCTATCTTAGGCAGGTCTAGGATCTTAAGTTGGTCTAAGGTCATTTGGACTTCTGTCAAAGATTATTTTGAAAATGCTCCCTTTAACTGCTTTGTTGTATGTTTAATGTCCAGTCGACAGTATTTCAGTCATAATCAGAACAGGAACGAATTGAAACAACAATTTGAATTGTGAAGACCACCAAGGACACAACACTCATAACACGATCCTTGTATGCCGTGCAAAAAGGGCCAATGTGCGACCACGAACCAAAAGGAAAATGAACCAACTCACAAGACCAATCTGGATACCTTACCTATGGTAACTGACAATGAGGAATCTTGACATTAAATGCGTGAGGTCAAACTAGTTGGAACACTTACCTGCGTGGGAAATAGCCAACACTGGCCCAGTTTCACATAAACAACCATTATCTGTCGAAAATACAATGCCGAATTCTGGTTGAGTCTACACACTATGGGATGCAAAAAATTGGAGATGGTGGGAAACAAAGGAAGAGTAAATTATGAAGACTAATTGAAAAAAGGAAGAGGCGCACTACTTGGCGGTCCACAACGTGATCTTTTTCTAGCATGAATATATGACACTCTCAACAAACACTGGCCCACTATAGTCAACGGTCAGGGCTTCCGTATTAAAGACCTGAAAACTCTGAGGACGAAGAAGAATCTGTGGAACAACAACTGTGTTTCTTGGTATCATAGACCAGTTATTGAGAAACAGACTTAACCAAAAATATTTATAAAAATAAAGATCAAACAATATTACCAGAGTCATTAAAAGTGTAAACCAATAACTTGGAGGCAGGGTGTACAAAGAAGTCTAAGCCTCACCGCTATACCTACATGTTATGTCTCGCCTTCCGTGACTATTCGCCCCTCCCTTTTTCAAGTTAAACGGTCGGTCCTTTAACCAGTTGTTAAATCGTTACATTTTTTAGGGTGGGGAGGGGCTATGATGTAAAAGTGAAAGGGAGTTCTTAGCATTTTAGTGTTTGTATGAATAAAGCTAGGACATCAAAGGAAATGAGATTTTTTTTTTAAAGTTTTATATCGCAGACATTTCAACAACAACAACAAACTCTTTTCCGTACTCTCTTGTATTTATATTATGTGGTCGAAATTACTAGATATGGATCAACAATTCCAATGTTATGTTTACTATTAGTGTTTGTTCAGTGTTGTCATTAGTAAAAAAACAGACAAAAATTATAGTAGAATCTACTAGCTACGGTACATATGTCATAAAGTGAATAGAATAGAATATTTTATATTTTTCAGTATTAACCAGTTTTACATGTAAAGGATTTAAAATACTTTAAATTTGCAATACTTAAAAAAACTTAATCTTTTGTCCAACAGGCACTTCCATGTTAAAGGGAAAAATCAATCAATATTTTGTTCAAAATGGGAGGAAAACCTGTATGTATATTTCTGACTGAAACAGCATATTTATTTATAATCTGTGATGTGCTTTTTAGGAGAAATCTTCCTGTCTGTTATAGCACACCCGTCGCGCTACCAATTTCCAATTCGGTGTGTCAAATCTGGTAAAGGAAGACAAAAAAAAACAAAAAAAAACAAACAAAAATACTCTATGACAAACCAACATCTGCTAGAAACCATATTTGTCTATGAGTGCTTGATCTCTCCCATAAAACTTCTTGGAAAACAACAGCAACCGAGGACCAACATAACCCTGTGTCAACAATCTTAATGTCAAACATGACGCTCTGCCAAGGAAATCGATGACATTCCCGCAAGTTATTAATACTTTTAAAATGGCTGACATAATACTTCATTATTCAGTTTTAAGTGCAGTTGCACCGGGCACATGAACTTATTCTTAGTTTCTGTTCTGTCACACATTTTGTGTTCCAGTTGTTATCTATATATTTATAGTTATTTTCTTCATCACTTGTGAAATTGGATAACTTCAACTATCACCGTTTCTAACTCCTGTTTGGGCTTTGATCACTTCTCTAGATTTTTCGTCTCCTACATCATTGATCCGCGAAGGAACCCTAATGAAAGGATATTAAACCGTTTCCTTCCCCTTTGTCAGTTCTCCCCGCGCCATGAAAAAGGAAAATTAAAACAGGACGCTATCTGTGATTCGTGGCAATTCACGGCTATTTTATCACATCATTACCACATCTGTTGTTGCTTGAATAAATGTCAACCTTCGACTAGAGTTATTCTCCAAGGCCCAACAATTGGTTATCGGTACATCTATCCGGGAGAGCCGGAATAGTAAAATAGTCCCGTACAACGCCAGTTACAGAAGTGTCGCTGCAGTTTACGCCAGGAGACGTCCGCAGAAGACCAGAAAAGACTTGTATCCTTTTATACAAACCTTTTATGAGTTCTCGCAAGAGAGACACACCATTTTCTTGGTTCCTGTAGTGTGCTGCGGCCGTAGAAGCGCCCACACACCAACCTTTGTAGACCCGTCACACCACAGTTTTTGTGTGACACACACCAATAGATTTGATATACCTGCTCTGGGTGAATAATAAACCCAGCTCAGTTTTTCCTTAACTGAAGAAGCTAGATAGAACACCGTGATATAACGTGTTCTACACGTACAAAATCACACCCCAAAGCTAGTGCCAAGCCAGATAGCACACATACGTTTTTTAAACGTTATTTTATAAAACTCAGCTGATAAACAAATAAACAGTCAAATCACACTTTCGAGATTTTTCTCGTAACAACAAAGTGATTGTGACATGATGAGTGACACAGGTGACAACGTCACCATACAACCAACTGAGCCAGATCAACACTCAGACATACGATCTGACAATACAGAGAAAAGAGTCAGAACTCTTAATGAAAAGGGCATGGACGTCTACATTGAAAGACGCGAGAAATACGCCCAAGACATAGAGCTGCTTTGGAGCATGTTAAATGCCTACCTGCAGGAGGTCGATACCCCTCCAGATAATGTACGAGGTTGCCTCGCATTACAAGAAAAGATAGCCCAGTCTGCTAGTAGATATGAACGTCAAGTTGACGCATTCATAGAATTTATGAAGAACACTAGGGCCGAGAAAAGCAGTCGAGACCTCCAGGCTTTCACTACCCTGGCTGATATAAGACGGCAAACATTAGACACAGCGATGTCAACCCTACGGGACATCACCAATGCGTTTGGTCCCGCGTCACCAGCAAAACATCAGCCGCAAGGACAGCCTATTTCAGGCCAACAGAATGTCACTGTGCTAGAACCACATGGGTCTGTAAAACAAGAACGCAACTCAGTTAGATCAAAGCCAAATAGCGGATGCAAATCCGTAGGTGGCTCAAAATCCAGCAGCTCGTCAAGCGCTTCAAGAAACAAGCGTGCTAAAGCCGATGCTGCCAAGGCCAAAATAGCCTTTCTAGCTAAACAAACTGCTCTAACGAAACAAGAGGCTCTTCTAGAGGAGCACGAGTTGCAGCGGAAGGCTAGCCACAAAGCCGAAATAGACCAACAAAAGGCAGAAGTTGAGCGACAAAAGGCGGAAATCGAGCAACGCAGAATAGAAATGGAACGAGCCTACGCCATGGAAGCAGCTGCTGCTGTACGAAAAAAGTTGGAGCTACAAGCCGACAAAACACTGCTAGAAGCTCATATGGAAGCAGCTATGGCTGAAGCTGAAGCGAGAGCGTTCGAGGACGACAGTAGTCAAAATATCGACGACGAACCATACATTGGCATCGACCTACCATTACCGATGGCTGACCCGATCCGACGGGTACACGACTACGTTAGTCAACACTCTAGTACTCATGCGATGGATGAAAATCCAGCCGACGTCGGGACCAACACATATCCGACGCACTCCGACAATACAAGGAAAGTAACGGTTTTCGAACCGCCTGCTACAACTGAAGCACCTAGGAAGATAGGACCACCATCCATGGCATCGACACCTTTCCGACGAGAAACCGACGACGTCGACACCACTAGCAATACTTATGGCCTCAATCGGGATGCTCCCGTATTCGTGCCAACCACTCAAAATCGGCATCACTTATCGACAACATCGTCGTCGACGCAAGAACACCGTTCCGACAACAAGGATTCAACATCCGAAGAATTAACTAAGTTCCTACTGAGAAAGGACCTACTACTCTCCCGTCTTACCCACTTTGATGACAAGGCCGAGTCCTATGCAGTTTGGAAGGCCGAATTCAAAGGCGTTGTGGAGGAGCTAGAAATATCCAACTCCGAAGAGCTCATTCTCCTCAAGAAATGGCTCGGGAATAAGTCTGCACAATATGCAGCGAGTATCAAAGCAGCGAATATCGACAATCCGGCAAGAGGCTTACACTGTCTTTGGGAACGCCTAGACGAACGTTATGGCGCATTACAGTTCACAGAGCACGCACTCAGACAGAAATTGGAAGCCTTCCCTAAGTTAACGAACAAAGATACCGAACGATTCTACGACTTGTACGATCTCCTATCTCACATTCAATGCCTGAAACGGAACCCGAACTTCCGCGATCTGCTAGGATATTTCGATACATCATCGGGACAACAACCTATATTAGCCAAGCTCCCGTATGGACTCCAGGAAAAGTGGACTATAAGAGCTTCAAAGTACATGAATGAACGCCACGTTCCATTTGCACCATTCTCAGAGTTGACTGATTTTATAAACGAAATCGCTAAAATCAAAAACAATCCTTGCTTCAATTACGATATGGGCAGTCTATATGCACCCAAGCCCCAATCGCAGACTACAAAGGAGAAAGTCAACGTATACAAGACATCTACTGACACGAGTACGGAGCAGAGCTCCGCAGACATTTCTACTTACGGGTCTACGAGACTAGAAAACGACAACCCGATCAACTTGAAGGAACGTTGCATCATACATAAGGGCAAACATTCGCTAAACGAATGTAACGGCTTCAGGGCGAAACCAATTGAGGAGCGCATTAAATTGCTGAAGGAACACAACATATGCTTTAAGTGCTGCGAGTCCGACACGCACTTTAAAGCCAACTGTCAAGAAAGAGTTGTTTGCAACGAATGCGAGAGCACACGTCACCCGACAGCTCTTCACATTTCCAACTCAGACCAACGACCAGCGAGTTTTTCTCGTGAATCCTCACAAAACAATGGCGGGGAGCAAAAGGCTCCAAAGGCTAACAACACCAAAGACACCGTACAGGTTACATGCACCGAACTATGCAGTTCAACGTACAGCGGGAAATCTTGTGCAAAGATATTGCCAGTAGACGTGTTTTCCAAACACGATAGATCCACCGTACATCGCATGTACGCAATAATTGACGACCAAAGTAGTCATACGTTGGCTACAACTGAATTCTTCAATCTCTTTGACGTCAAAGGACCCTACGAGAATTACGATCTTTCGACCTGCTCAGGACGCACACTGATGTCAGGAAGGAAAGCGAACAACCTTATGATAAAGTCAATTGGAGACGATTTTGAAACAAATCTGTCGACAGTCGTCGAATGCAACGACATTCCGAAAAACAGGTCCGAGATACCGACACCTGAAGTTGCGTCGCAACATCCACATCTGCGAGATATAGCTGAGTATATCCCAACAATCGATGACAACCGCAAGATTCTACTCCTCATCGGGAGATCGGTCCCGGCTGTACATCACACTCTTGACCAAAGGATAGGATCACACTTTGAACCATTCGCACAGAAGCTACCGTTAGGTTGGGTCATCATAGGCGAAACTTGTCTGGACCGACAACATAGACCACCGGATATCAACGTTAAGAAAACCTGCGTTATGCAGATTGGCCGACCCTCATCATTGCAACAATATCCGAACCAGTTTCACGTAACCGAGTATCGTGATAACTTTCCACACAAGCAAAATGTTGCGGCCTCGATCGTATTGGACCTCTCAGAGAAACCGCCTGATTGGAATAAACCGCCAGAATACGAAGGCGACGTCGTGAATTTCATCACGCCTGAAGACAACAGATCGCCGAACTGGATCTGTTAGACAGAATGCTAACGCTTATAGTTATTTGCACCGTGTGCAAACTACGTATTTTGTAAATATATTGTGACAATTCATTGTTTTGGACATTTCCTTCTGTAATCGTCAATACCAGACCGACACACCATTCTTGGGACACGTTGTTCCTCTCCACGCCGTGCGTGGCAACGCTGGATAATCCCATTGGGCAACGCTGGAAGCCAGACAACGTTGGAGCTACCTCACGATCGGCGTATCAAGAAAACATTCCGTGGAGGAACTGTACATCGTACACACCTTATACTTGGATTCTTATATGACATTTGGATTTATGTGTTTATACATTAATGTGAAAGTAATGGTGATATACCCCTGGATATCAGACGGGGAGTGTTCTGTCACACATTTTGTGTTCCAGTTGTTATCTATATATTTATAGTTATTTTCTTCATCACTTGTGAAATTGGATAACTTCAACTATCACCGTTTCTAACTCCTGTTTGGGCTTTGATCACTTCTCTAGATTTTTCGTCTCCTACATCATTGATCCGCGAAGGAACCCTAATGAAAGGATATTAAACCGTTTCCTTCCCCTTTGTCAGTTCTCCCCGCGCCATGAAAAAGGAAAATTAAAACAGGACGCTATCTGTGATTCGTGGCAATTCACGGCTATTTTATCACATCATTACCACATCTGTTGTTGCTTGAATAAATGTCAACCTTCGACTAGAGTTATTCTCCAAGGCCCAACAATTGGTTATCGGTACATCTATCCGGGAGAGCCGGAATAGTTTCAGTTGATGTCCAGCATACTGTCGACAGATATTAACAATATTACATGGTTAAATTTACCATGCCCGTTCCAAGTCAGGTCCATTGCGATCTTTAATTTCTTTTGCGTGTTTTTGTGTGTGTCTTTTTTGTCCTTTCTTTTTCAATACAAGGGATAAGTCGTCCCCGTTCGATTACTTTATCATTTATATTCATTTCAAGAAGTAGGTGTTCCAGAGTTCAATTGCAGATTCCTTTCGTGGCAGGAAAATATGAATCGATATAAATCCTCCATAAAATAGAATTAGGGGTACATAGTGAAAAAGGTGTCCGCCCTTGTTTCCGTTCTACCTCTTTACTTAATACTCCTAAACCACTCAATGGATTTTCTTGAAACTTTTAAAATGATTGTGTGGCACAATTCAGAGTACGCACTAACTATTTAAAATTATGTCTGACTGAATATTGGGTAGCAGAGTCAACTGGGTGTTAAAGTTTAAAAATATCAGGGACCAAGATGCAGAAATGATTTATTCAATAAAGAAATATTTACTGTGCACAATAATTTATATATATGACAAGTAACAACAAAGACATAACTTTTAAAACAATTTGAAAACATGATCATGTTGAAATGAGGAAATGATTAAAAAACTATGAATTTTACGGGGTATTACATGTATTACCGCCTATCGTGCCTCGGTGGCAAACGGAAGACTGTCCTAAAATTAACGGTGTATGATTTTTGTCAAAGAAGAGGACAGTGGGAGAAAAGGTAGCCGACAGACTAGGGTTAGACGACTGTCTAACCTTTTCTCCTATTGCCATTTTCTTTGTAAAAATGTAACGTTTATTTTTTACAGTCCCATTTAAATAGCCCCGTGAATTTTGAACAATATGAAACTAGGAAAATCCAAGATTGTTGGTAAGTAGTGAGGAAATGATTAGTCTAGCTGCTTGGTTAAATTTCCGCCCCTACGCACCTCTCCTTCAAAATAAATGGTTCCCACTCCAAACCCCATATTTCTCACCAATCAATCAATAGGAAGTGTATGATCGTGACTATAAGCTAAGACTGAGTCTCTGCAGCGACTGTTAACTAGAGACACGCCTTGTGCCTTTAGTCGTCCAGCTCAAGACACACCACCGCCAGAGTTGACTGTCCCATTTACAGTTGAACCGGGGACAGGAACTGTCTCTCCCACCTCGGGGAGTTTCTGTCAGAATTGTTTTTTATGTATTTGTAGGTGAGGTAACAATTTAGATATAAATAAAGATTTTGTTAACATATCCAGGAAAGCTTTTTATGAATATTTTGTTTACCGGATTAATATTTTTATACCCGCGCTAGCGAAAGCGCGTGGATAATGTTTTGCTGTTCGATGAACGTACGTACGTAGTACGTCCGTCCGTACGTATGGCGTTAACGTCCAGGATATATCTCTGTAACCACTAGGAGTAGAAAGATGAAACTTGGGTCATTGATTGCATTGTGGGTAGGGACTGTGTCGAAGGTTTCGGAATTTTGATATGGCCTCTAGGGGCTGGGCTGCATAGGTAGCCTAAGGGCATATTATTCCTTCGTCATGCAACACCTCCCAGGTTATTTGGAATATCGAACTGAAACTTGGCTCAGTAGTTGCATTATGAATGTAGATTCTGCCGAAGGTTTTGGAATTTTGATATGGCCCTAGGGGCTGGGCAGAATAGGTAGACTAAGGGCACATTATTTCTTCGTCAAGCAACTCCTCCCAGGTTATTTGGAATACCGAACTGAAACTTGGCTCAGTAGTTGCACTATGGATGTAGATTCTGCTGAAGGTTTCTGAATTTTGTTATGGTCCTTAGGGGCCTGGCTGTATAGGTAGCCTATAAGGGCACATTATTCCTTCGTCAAGCAGCTCCTCCCAGGTTATTTGGAATACGGAACTGAAACTTAGCTCAGCAGTTGCACTATGGGTGTAGATTCTGCTGAAATTTTTGGAATTTCGATAATGCCCTTAGGAGTTGGGCTGCAAAGATAGCCTAAGGGCGCATTATTCCTTCGTCATGCATAATTCTTTACATTACTATCACTTCCACTACCAGGGAAAAGTCTCATATTAATGCATATACATTAGATAGTACTAGTAATGCTCATTATAGTCATAGATTATTTCTTTCAATTATTTGCCCTTATACTATCAAACACCAGAGTAGCGCGGGGATATGCAGCGTTGCTGCTTCGACTAGTTTAAAATGCTTCCATGTCTAAACCAAAAGTATGTCCCAGTGAGGAATCGAACCTCAATCTCCTAATTAATACATATAATTAATTAGGTGTAATTTACCATTATACCACTGGAACTTACTACATGCAGCTGCTGCACACCTATCTGTGTTAAAATCATGTTGTTGTTTTTTGTTTGTTTTTTTTTTATTATTAATTCATCTAAATAAAACAGGTGTTTACAAATCAGTTTTAGATAAGGATTTATGGAATGGAGTACCTATTGTAACTCTTAAGCCCCATTTACATGCACAAATTATGCATATGTATGTATATATACACATGTGCATATTTACTCACGTATGTAGAAGCAAATGTGCTAACCATTTACATGAGTTTTATGCTTAGTGTGTATTTTTTACTAAATAATTAAAAAGTTTGCTCGGTCCATCTTGAACCTTGTCACACTGGTGCACCTACCACTAATCTATAAATCTATCTCAGTATATTTATGTAACTGTTCCATATATTCTGTTTACACTGTAAAAATGTATTGTTCCAAATCATATATGTCATTTTTTGTCATTGCCCCTTGAAGGACCTTTAATTGGAATACAGATATTGGTATTGGTATTATAAACTATATGTAAACGAAGTGATCTCATTTCAGTCATTTTGTATACGGTAACCCCTAACTCGAATAATTCAAGCCCTATCCGTCTTCGGCGGAACAGGTTAATGTAGCGACTGAAAGGAGCGAAATATAACGGCTGTATCATTTGGGTTAGTATACCCCATGATTTGCTTATAAGGGGATACATTTCTTTAAAAAATGTGGTTTAGGGCTTAACACCCCTTTCGTTGCATAAATACTATTGAGGATGCCCAGTTTTATCAGTAGAGGAAACGGCAGTACCAATAAGAAACCTTTAGTCTTACTCGGAACAATAACACCCACCTCACCTGCTCACTAGCATATATGTGTGTTTAATTCAGAGCTATTCGATATGAAAGGGCTTGATCTATTTTTTTTCAGATTCTTTTACTCAACGCCATTATGTCCATAGTCGGCTTTTAGACCACGGTTTTTACCAAAAAAAAATGTGTCTCAAACGGTCTATTATACTTATTATAGTCAAAGGCTTTATACTGCCACATCTCTTATTCAGGCATATGTGTACATTTATGTTTTATTGTTTGTCAGTGTATTGTAACTGGTAATAATCCTTGTATTTTGGATTTATGACCAATAAATTGATTTGATTTGATTTATAAAAAGTTTTTTTTTTATATCACCACATGGCTTGTAGCGAAATTCAACATTTGTCTATACATAAGCACCTATGATTTAACCCACCATTTCTTTTTTAAATGTCTATACCAAGCCAGGATCATTGCTGTGTTCACTTTCTTGGCAGGTGTTTGCTTTATTTTGTCTTTTCACGGCTCTTTTATTTAAGAGTTAAATGAAATAGATTCGGAGATTTATAATTCCCAAGTCTGTGATGTTTTGGATTTTTAGACATTAGATATTTGAAGTGCATGTCCCTTTTTCATCCACAGCAAACACTATGGAATGTTACGATGACCGAATATATTCTTTTTTTTTTTAAACTCTAATTATTTTTTTGCCAGTTTCTCGATTTTTAAGTGTTTGAAACACTAACACTTGGAGCATGGACTTTATATATGACCCCTTTTTTCTCTTATGCACCTAAATAAATAAAACATCAATAAAATGATTTAATAAGTCATTTTAAAACATATTTTATCCGGCAAAATATTACTGTTTTATAATATCAATTTTTTTCATCAATCTTGAGCGCCGGGATATTAAAAGAGGGGGGTCTTAAAACGAAGGGGGTCATGTACAAAATCCATGCTCCAAGTGCCAGTGATATATGGAACGCCAAATTAACATTTATTCAATTAATTGTACCTATCTTCAAATAATTGAAGATATGTTCAATTGAATTATACCTATCTTAAATTGAATTATACCTATCTTCAATTCAATTATAGATATCTTCAATTCAATTATACCTATCTTCAATTCAATTGTACCTAGGTACAATTCAATTGTACCTAGGTACAATTCAGAACAATTAAAGATATCTTCAATTCAATTGTACCTATCTTCAAATAATTAAAGATATCTTCATATCAATTGAACCTATCTTCAAATGAATTATACCTAGGTGCAATTTAATTGCACCTAGGTATAATTCAATTGTACCTATCTTCAAATGAATTGAAGATATCTTTAATTCATTTGAAGATAGGTCTAATTCCAACATCTCCATAATTCATTTGGAGATATCTCCAATTCATTTGAAGATATCTTCAATTCAATTACACCTATCTTCAATTGAAATATACCTATCTTCAATTCAATTATAGATATAGAGACAATTGAATTGAAGATAGGTTTAATCAATCAATAGGAAGTGTATGATCGTGACTATAAGTTAGACTGAGTCTCTGCAGCGACTGTCAACTAGAGACACGCTTTGTGCCTTTAGTCGTCCAGCTCAAGACACACCACCGCCAGAGTTGACTGTCCCATTTACAGTTGAACCGGGGACAGGACCTGTCTCTCCCACCTCGGGGAGTTTCTGTCGGACTTGTTTTTATGTATTTGTAGGTGTTGTAGGTGAGGGAACAATTTAGATATAAATAAAGATTTTGTTAACATATCCAGGAAAGCTTTTTATTAATATTTTGTTTACCGGATTGATATTTTTATCCCCGCGCTAGCGAAAGCGCGGGGATAATGTTTTGCTGTTCGATGTACGTACGTACGTAGTACGTCCGTCCGTACGTATGGCGTTAATGTCCAGGATATATCTCTGTAACCACTAGGAGTAGAAAGATGAAACTTGGGTCATTGATTGCATTGTGGGTAGGGACTGTGCCGAAGGTTTCGGAATTTTGATATGGCCTCTAGGGGCTGGGCTGCATAGGTAGCCTAAGGGCACATTATTCCTTCGTCACGCAACTCCTCCCATGTTATTTGGAATACCGAAAAGAAACTTAGCTCAGTAGTTGCACTATGGATGTAGATTCTGCCGAAGGTTTCGGAATTTTGATATGGCCCCTAGGGGCTGGGCAGCATAAGAAGCCTAAGGGCATATTCCTTCGTCACGCAACTCCTTTCAGGTTATTTGGAATACCGAACTAAAACTTGGCTCAGTAGTTGTACTGTGGATGTAGATTCTGCCGAAGGTTTCGGAACTTTGATATGGCCCCTAGGGGCTGGGCTGCATAGGTAGCCTAAGGGCACATTATTCCTTCGTCACACAACTCCTCCCAGGTTATTTGGAATACCGAAAAGAAACTTGGTTCAGTAGTTGCACTGTGGATGTAGATTCTGCCAAAGGTTTTGGAATTTTGATATGGCCCCTAGGGGCTGGGCTGCATAGGTAGCCTAAGGGCACATAATTCCTTCGTCATGCAACACCTCCCAGGTTATTTGGAATATCGAGCTGAAACTTGACTCAGTAGTTGCATTATGAATGTAGATTCTGTCGAAGGTTTTGGAATTTTGATATGGCCCTAGGGGCTGGGCAGAATAGGTAGACTAAGGGCACATTATTCCTTCGTCAAGCAACTCATCCCAGGTTATTTGGAATACCGAACTGAAACTTGGCTCAGTAGTTGCACTATGAATGTAGATTCTGCTGAAGGTTTCTGAATTTTGATATGGTCCTTAGGGATGGGCTGTATATGTAGCCTAAGGGCACATTATTCCTTCGTCAAGCAGCTCCTCCCAGGTTATTTGGAATACGGAACTGAAACTTAGCTCAGCAGTTGCACTATGGGTGTAGATTCTGGAATTTCGATAATGCCCTTAGGAGTTGGGCTGCAAAGATAGCCTAAGGGCGCATTATTCCTTCGTCATGCATAATTCTTTACATTACTATCACTCCCACTACCAGGGAAAAGTCTCATATTAATGCATATACATTTGATAGTACTAGTAATGCTCATTATAGTCATATATTATTTCTTTCAATTATTTGCCCTTATACTATCAAACACCAGAGTAGCGCGGGGATATGCAGCGTTGCTGCTTCGACTAGTTTAAAATGCTTCCATGTCTAAACCAAAAGTATGTCCCAGTGAGGAATCGAACCTCAATCTCCTAATTAATATGTATAATTAATTAGGTGTAATTTACCATTATACCACTGGAACTTACTACATGCAGCTGCTGCACACCTATCTGTGTTAAAAACATGTTGTTGGGTTTTTTTTGGTTTTTTATTATTAATTCATCTAAATAAAACAGGTGTTTACAAATCAGTTTTAGATTGGGATTTATGGAATGGAGTACCTATTGTAACTCTTAAGCCCCATTTACATGCACAAATTATGCATATGTATGTATATATACACATGTGCATATTTACTCACGTATGTAGAAGCAAATGTGCTAACCATTTACATGAGTTTTATGCTTAGTGTGTATTTTTTACTAAATAATTAAAAAGTTTGCTCGGTCCATCTTGAACCTTGTCACACTGGTGCACCTACCACTAATCTATAAATCTATCTCAGTATATTTATGTAACTGTTCCATATATTCTGTTTACACTGTAAAAATGTATTGTTCCAAATCATATATGTCATTTTTTGTCATTGCCCCTTGAAGGACCTTTAATTGGAATACAGATATTGGTATTGGTATTATAAACTATATGTAAACGAAGTGATCTCATTTCAGTCATTTTGTATACGGTAACCCCTAACTCGAATAATTCAAGCCCTATCCGTCTTCGGCGGAACAGGTTAATGTAGCGACTGAAAGGAGCGAAATATAACGGCTGTATCATTTGGGTTAGTATACCCCATGATTTGCTTATAAGGGGATACATTTCTTTAAAAAATGTGGTTTAGGGCTTAACACCCCTTTCGTTGCATAAATACTATTGAGGATGCCCAGTTTTATCAGTAGAGGAAACGGCAGTACCAATAAGAAACCTTTAGTCTTACTCGGAACAATAACACCCACCTCACCTGCTCACTAGCATATATGTGTGTTTAATTCAGAGCTATTCGATATGAAAGGGCTTGATCTATTTTTTTTCAGATTCTTTTACTCAACGCCATTATGTCCATAGTCGGCTTTTAGACCACGGTTTTTACCAAAAAAAAATGTGTCTCAAACGGTCTATTATACTTATTATAGTCAAAGGCTTTATACTGCCACATCTCTTATTCAGGCATATGTGTACATTTATGTTTTATTGTTTGTCAGTGTATTGTAACTGGTAATAATCCTTGTATTTTGGATTTATGACCAATAAATTGATTTGATTTGATTTATAAAAAGTTTTTTTTTTATATCACCACATGGCTTGTAGCGAAATTCAACATTTGTCTATACATAAGCACCTATGATTTAACCCACCATTTCTTTTTTAAATGTCTATACCAAGCCAGGATCATTGCTGTGTTCACTTTCTTGGCAGGTGTTTGCTTTATTTTGTCTTTTCACGGCTCTTTTATTTAAGAGTTAAATGAAATAGATTCGGAGATTTATAATTCCCAAGTCTGTGATGTTTTGGATTTTTAGACATTAGATATTTGAAGTGCATGTCCCTTTTTCATCCACAGCAAACACTATGGAATGTTACGATGACCGAATATATTCTTTTTTTTTTTAAACTCTAATTATTTTTTTGCCAGTTTCTCGATTTTTAAGTGTTTGAAACACTAACACTTGGAGCATGGACTTTATATATGACCCCTTTTTTCTCTTATGCACCTAAATAAATAAAACATCAATAAAATGATTTAATAAGTCATTTTAAAACATATTTTATCCGGCAAAATATTACTGTTTTATAATATCAATTTTTTTCATCAATCTTGAGCGCCGGGATATTAAAAGAGGGGGGTCTTAAAACGAAGGGGGTCATGTACAAAATCCATGCTCCAAGTGCCAGTGATATATGGAACGCCAAATTAACATTTATTCAATTAATTGTACCTATCTTCAAATAATTGAAGATATGTTCAATTGAATTATACCTATCTTAAATTGAATTATACCTATCTTCAATTCAATTATAGATATCTTCAATTCAATTATACCTATCTTCAATTCAATTGTACCTAGGTACAATTCAATTGTACCTAGGTACAATTCAGAACAATTAAAGATATCTTCAATTCAATTGTACCTATCTTCAAATAATTAAAGATATCTTCATATCAATTGAACCTATCTTCAAATGAATTATACCTAGGTGCAATTTAATTGCACCTAGGTATAATTCAATTGTACCTATCTTCAAATGAATTGAAGATATCTTTAATTCATTTGAAGATAGGTCTAATTCCAACATCTCCATAATTCATTTGGAGATATCTCCAATTCATTTGAAGATATCTTCAATTCAATTACACCTATCTTCAATTGAAATATACCTATCTTCAATTCAATTATAGATATAGAGACAATTGAATTGAAGATAGGTTTAATCAATCAATAGGAAGTGTATGATCGTGACTATAAGCTAGACTGAGTCTCTGCAGCGACTGTCAACTAGAGACACGCTTTGTGCCTTTAGTCGTCCAGCTCAAGACACACCACCGCCAGAGTTGACTGTCCCATTTACAGTTGAACCGGGGACAGGACCTGTCTCTCCCACCTCGGGGAGTTTCTGTCGGACTTGTTTTTATGTATTTGTAGGTGTTGTAGGTGAGGGAACAATTTAGATATAAATAAAGATTTTGTTAACATATCCAGGAAAGCTTTTTATTAATATTTTGTTTACCGGATTGATATTTTTATCCCCGCGCTAGCGAAAGCGCGGGGATAATGTTTTGCTGTTCGATGTACGTACGTACGTAGTACGTCCGTCCGTACGTATGGCGTTAATGTCCAGGATATATCTCTGTAACCACTAGGAGTAGAAAGATGAAACTTGGGTCATTGATTGCATTGTGGGTAGGGACTGTGCCGAAGGTTTCGGAATTTTGATATGGCCTCTAGGGGCTGGGCTGCATAGGTAGCCTAAGGGCACATTATTCCTTCGTCACGCAACTCCTCCCATGTTATTTGGAATACCGAAAAGAAACTTAGCTCAGTAGTTGCACTATGGATGTAGATTCTGCCGAAGGTTTCGGAATTTTGATATGGCCCCTAGGGGCTGGGCAGCATAAGAAGCCTAAGGGCATATTCCTTCGTCACGCAACTCCTTTCAGGTTATTTGGAATACCGAACTAAAACTTGGCTCAGTAGTTGTACTGTGGATGTAGATTCTGCCGAAGGTTTCGGAACTTTGATATGGCCCCTAGGGGCTGGGCTGCATAGGTAGCCTAAGGGCACATTATTCCTTCGTCACACAACTCCTCCCAGGTTATTTGGAATACCGAAAAGAAACTTGGTTCAGTAGTTGCACTGTGGATGTAGATTCTGCCAAAGGTTTTGGAATTTTGATATGGCCCCTAGGGGCTGGGCTGCATAGGTAGCCTAAGGGCACATAATTCCTTCGTCATGCAACACCTCCCAGGTTATTTGGAATATCGAGCTGAAACTTGACTCAGTAGTTGCATTATGAATGTAGATTCTGTCGAAGGTTTTGGAATTTTGATATGGCCCTAGGGGCTGGGCAGAATAGGTAGACTAAGGGCACATTATTCCTTCGTCAAGCAACTCATCCCAGGTTATTTGGAATACCGAACTGAAACTTGGCTCAGTAGTTGCACTATGAATGTAGATTCTGCTGAAGGTTTCTGAATTTTGATATGGTCCTTAGGGATGGGCTGTATAGGTAGCCTAAGGGCACATTATTCCTTCGTCAAGCAGCTCCTCCCAGGTTATTTGGAATACGGAACTGAAACTTAGCTCAGCAGTTGCACTATGGGTGTAGATTCTGGAATTTCGATAATGCCCTTAGGAGTTGGGCTGCAAAGATAGCCTAAGGGCGCATTATTCCTTCGTCATGCATAATTCTTTACATTACTATCACTCCCACTACCAGGGAAAAGTCTCATATTAATGCATATACATTTGATAGTACTAGTAATGCTCATTATAGTCATATATTATTTCTTTCAATTATTTGCCCTTATACTATCAAACACCAGAGTAGCGCGGGGATATGCAGCGTTGCTGCTTCGACTAGTTTAAAATGCTTCCATGTCTAAACCAAAAGTATGTCCCAGTGAGGAATCGAACCTCAATCTCCTAATTAATATGTATAATTAATTAGGTGTAATTTACCATTATACCACTGGAACTTACTACATGCAGCTGCTGCACACCTATCTGTGTTAAAATCATGTTGTTGGGTTTTTTTTTGGTTTTTTATTATTAATTCATCTAAATAAAACAGGTGTTTACAAATCAGTTTTAGATTGGGATTTATGGAATGGAGTACCTATTGTAACTCTTAAGCCCCATTTACATGCACAAATTATGCATATGTATGTATATATACACATGTGCATATTTACTCACGTATGTAGAAGCAAATGTGCTAACCATTTACATGAGTTTTATGCTTAGTGTGTATTTTTTACTAAATAATTAAAAAGTTTGCTCGGTCCATCTTGAACCTTGTCACACTGGTGCACCTACCACTAATCTATAAATCTATCTCAGTATATTTATGTAACTGTTCCATATATTCTGTTTACACTGTAAAAATGTATTGTTCCAAATCATATATGTCATTTTTTGTCATTGCCCCTTGAAGGACCTTTAATTGGAATACAGATATTGGTATTGGTATTATAAACTATATGTAAACGAAGTGATCTCATTTCAGTCATTTTGTATACGGTAACCCCTAACTCGAATAATTCAAGCCCTATCCGTCTTCGGCGGAACAGGTTAATGTAGCGACTGAAAGGAGCGAAATATAACGGCTGTATCATTTGGGTTAGTATACCCCATGATTTGCTTATAAGGGGATACATTTCTTTAAAAAATGTGGTTTAGGGCTTAACACCCCTTTCGTTGCATAAATACTATTGAGGATGCCCAGTTTTATCAGTAGAGGAAACGGCAGTACCAATAAGAAACCTTTAGTCTTACTCGGAACAATAACACCCACCTCACCTGCTCACTAGCATATATGTGTGTTTAATTCAGAGCTATTCGATATGAAAGGGCTTGATCTATTTTTTTTCAGATTCTTTTACTCAACGCCATTATGTCCATAGTCGGCTTTTAGACCACGGTTTTTACCAAAAAAAAATGTGTCTCAAACGGTCTATTATACTTATTATAGTCAAAGGCTTTATACTGCCACATCTCTTATTCAGGCATATGTGTACATTTATGTTTTATTGTTTGTCAGTGTATTGTAACTGGTAATAATCCTTGTATTTTGGATTTATGACCAATAAATTGATTTGATTTGATTTATAAAAAGTTTTTTTTTTTATATCACCACATGGCTTGTAGCGAAATTCAACATTTGTCTATACATAAGCACCTATCTTCAATTCAATTATAGATATCTTCAATTCAATTATACCTATCTTCAATTCAATTGTACCTAGGTACAATTCAGAACAATTAAAGATATCTTCAATTCAATTGTACCTATCTTCAATTCAATTAAACCTATCTTCAATTGAATTGAACCTATCTTCAATCGAATTGAACCTATCTTCAATTGAATTAAACCTATCTTCAATTCAATTGTCTCTATATCTATAATTGAATTGAAGATAGGTATATTTCAATTGAAGATAGGTGTAATTGAATTGAAGATATCTTCAAATGAATTGGAGATATCTCCAAATGAATTATGGAGATGTTGGAATTAGACCTATCTTCAAATGAATTAAAGATATCTTCAATTCATTTGAAGATAGGTACAATTGAATTATACCTAGGTGCAATTAAATTGCACCTAGGTATAATTCATTTGAAGATAGGTTCAATTGATATGAAGATATCTTTAATTATTTGAAGATAGGTACAATTGAATTGAAGATATCTTCAATTTATTTGAAGATATCTTCAAATGATTGAAGATATCTTCAATTATTTGAAGATAGGTACAATTAATTGAATATATGTTAATTTGGCGTTCCATAGTGATACACCACCTTTTGATAAAATTTTACTTCATAACAAAACATTTTAATCAGTCTTAACTTAAGTAGAAATGTAATCAAAAACTGTTTCCCAATACACTATGGATCACTATGGGAATCAAGTAATCAAAAACTCAAACCTCGGTAATTATTAAATATTTGCTCTTGTAATCAAGTAATCACCTTTAAAATGGCCTGGGAATCATGTAATCAAAAACCCCATGAGAAGGCAAATACCAATTTTATAAAAAAATTAAAGCGCCCGCTGTCACTACTTCTGTCTTATCAATTCGTCCAATGAAAATCGTTCTTACATAATTGACAAACAATACACAAGGAACTTTTTTTATCAACAGAGAAAATGAAGTTGAAGTAGTTTTGAAGTACACACATCCCCTATTATGTTAACAGGAAACAGAGGACAAGATGAAATTCAAAACGGAGATTGTAGCTTCTCAGGTTTCTTTGAAGATTCGAGACCGAAGCGGAATCAAAACACTCGCAGGGCAATCAAAGACACGCGAACGTCAGAGAGAGCACCTCATCTGGCAATGGGAAGTAATGGAACCAAACAAGAAAACGTGACAGAAGAAACAGATGACCGTGACGACACACTTGTCACACGTGTTACCAATGTAGCACCAGTAACAGTACCAAATGCCATTCCTTTCAAGGGAAAAAGACAGGTTAGAGCATGATCCACATTTATTACCCCCTTTTTGCCTTGCTTGGCCCCAAGAATTATAAATTGCTTGGTCCTACATACTTCCATAATTTATAAAGGTAGGTACATATGTGCGCCCTGAAGGGTCTACTTTGTGGGGTGCTCAATATATGAAAAGGGTGGAATTTTCAGACATTGCATATATATATGATAAATTAAGGTATACTTTACACAAATGTCATATGCATGATATATCAATAGAAAAAGAGTGACTGAGCATCCACGTTTTGCCTCCTTGTAACTCTAACTGTACATGCATTTGATAACTTTTACCATTCAAACTTTGATTTTAATAGAATATTTATAAAAAATGTAAAGTTTAAGCATACATGTATTCTGTGTAATTTCAAATGCATTAAAAATATATCCCCCTCCCCCCATGGGTTTTATGGGGTGCCCTGCCGGATGCCATTGAAGAAATTGAATCCGCCGCCTGAAATTTAATTGCGCTACATGTAGGTTAGGATCACCCTGGTGCATTGTGGTGTCAGTATTAATATTAATTTGGGTTAAATTGGATATAAATGTATACATGTACCTGGATCGCGAGTTCCAAAATAGCCGCCATTTTACCTCAATTTTACTGGAAAACTTGTACCTACTCTGTGATAAATAAAACAGGAAAACCTTATCTTTTCTCTCCAATCCCTTGGAAATGTTTGTTTTTATATTTCTGTAATCATTACAAATTGATGAACAAAATTTTTTATTCAATTTTCTTTCAAATTTTCCTAAAGTAAATCGGTAAACATGTTGCTTCCATTGCTCCCAATGTTCTGACGTCAGATCTTACCTCAGTTGACCTTTGACATTTGGACATTCTAATATCCGGAATGTACTCGCGATTGGTCTATTAGCTTAAAATTTTAATGAAATTATTTCATTTTTACTACTTTTAAACATCAACTTCATAACGAAGTTCAGGATAAAATTAGTTATAATGACTACACAACAGTACATGTTCATGTACATTATAGACAAATCAAATAGTACTTTTCAACATAGATAAAAAAAAAATGACAGAATTTGTATTCTGAGTGAGAGCTTTTCCAAGTGCTAGACTCAAATTTTCATTTCCCCCCATTACGAGTAGCTTTTGTAGCTCCATCATACATGTATCAAATATGTCAAAGGAACTACATCATTCCAGTAACCTCAAGAGCTATTACAGCTACCTCAAGAGTATGTTTTGGTAGCTGTGTACATGTAAGCATAATCTTGTGATTTTGGTCTTTAGCTTAAGGTGTCTCGGGGCTATTAAAATTCTACTATAGATTTTTTTCGTTTTTGGCACATTGATAGACCTTAATGCATAGATGAAAAATATCAAATAAAAAGAGGGGGTCACCGTTCATTTTAAAGCTCTAGCAGCTTTCTAAAAATAGCAAAATTTCAATATTTTTATATAAAATATGTAGGGAGAAAACCTATAGAGGCACCTAAAGAAGAATTCCTACTATAGAATCAGCTCAAAATCTGAAGGAAAGTCCCTTTTCTAAAGCTCTTCGAAATTTAATGAAAAAAACATAGGGTCACCGTTCATTTTTTCAAGATATTCATGAAAATTGAAAATTTTCCTATTTATTCTATACAAATTATCTCCCTTTGATTTAGTACGGGAAATTCTAAAAATGATTAAAAAGACCTTTTTTGTATTACAATTGCTTGTAATTTGTTAAAATATATTATAATATATAGTTTTTGTCTGCAATATCCAGTTAATTTATCAATTTTATACAAAACACCAATATGTGCAAAAAGATGCTCAGTAGAAAAGCATCGAGCCACCTTAACGTAGGTCATGTACATGTAGGTGCAAATTGTCCTACGTACATTATATAATGCCTTATATATATGTACATGTATTTCAGAAGTAAGCCTATTTTTTTTAGAAATAAAACCCATTGAACATGTTTAATTACCTGTTAATGTACAATATTAGACAGAAAATAATACCTACATGTATATATACATGTACATGTATTTTTGTAGCTGTTCTCTTAAAATTGCACTCTTGGTCTAGTTTTGGTATGAGTGGATACAGGGATCGCAACACTTAATTTATTTTGAAAAAGGTCTTTTTAGTGTTATTTTGGGGGAAAATGACATTTGGGAGTCAGAATTAGGGGTAAAGGTGAAATTTTGGGGAATTCTGCATGATTTTGAAATTTGAATTTCCATTTTGAAAGAGTCTTTTTAAAGGACCCTAAGGAATGTTTGAAAAATCCATGGGTACATGTCATGCATTTACGTGTAGTATTGTGATAAGATTTGAATTTTCCTATACATGTACATGTAGCTATTATAATTGTATATATGATATACATTTTGTAAATATAACAATAAACTGACGCTTGACTATACTTTGTGACGCCAGTACTTAGAGAGCTGTACATAGACTGTGTCTCATTTTACTTTGTCAATGCCTAAGGCCACACCAAGTTAGTTAATAGATTTTACTTTGCCACACCAAGTTTGTTAATAGATTTTACTTTGTCAATGCCTAAGGCCACACCAAGTTAGTAAATAGATTTTAGTTTGTCTATGCCTATAAGGCCACACCAAGTTAGTTAATAGATTATGCCTAAGGCCACACCAAGTTAGTTGATAGATTTTAGTTTGTCTATGCCTAAGGCCACACCAAGTTAGTTAATAGATTTTTTATAGTTTGTCTATGCCTATAAGGCCACACCAAGTTAGTTAATAGATTTTAGTTTGTCTTTGTCTATAACATGTATAAGGCCACACCAAGTTAGTTAATTGGTTTTAGTTTGTCTATCATCTTAAGTCCACACCAAGTTAGTTAATAGGTTTTAAAATTGTCTATGTCGAAGGCCACACCAAGTTACTTAATAGATTCTGCTCCACTTATGTTAAAAAATAATTAGAAGGGCAGTTGGAAGCTTTTATCTTCTAATTTTTATCCACTTCCATAAAATCTCCATAAAACTGAAAGATACATTTAAAATAAAAATTACCATAGTATGGGATAATAATCAACATTTTAATTTGAATTCACATCTAATAAAGATGAATTTCCTCTGTTCTAGAATTTCATTGAAAAAATATTTAAATCAAGTGAAATATATATAAAACAACAGCAGTATTTTCAATACATGTAATAGTAGACAGCCTTTACAAAGTATTTTCTTTTTTTTACTTGACTGAAAGTGGGCATGGACAAATTAAAACTAGAAAGCTGGATACATGTAAAATACATGTATATGTTTGTCCAGTCATATTAGTGTTTTCACTAGATTTTTTTTAAAGGAGGCAAAATATTGGTGAATAGCTGGCAATCTTTCTAAAGACATAAAAGAATGATATGGCATACGTGTAATTGACAGCAAATTTCACTGAATATTATAACTCATTTAAGTAATTTTGATTTGATTAAAATACTAGTACTTTCCCTTGACAAAATGTTGTGCCTCATTTATATTGGACTATGCAAACTGCAGACTCACTAACTTTTATTTTGTCATTCCTTAATTTTTTTTTCATTTCCGACTTTCGTGAAACATATATAAAATGTATTGTGCTACATGTATTAATGAATTTTAGTCACAGCTAGGTCAATGAGCAATGATGAGCAAATCCGAATGGAAAGTAGATTTAAGTAGTTAGTTCTAAAGAAGCTTGAGAATTATAGGTTCTTACATAAGTTCTTGGAAAAGACCGGCTGATCTTTCAAGAGTGATAGAATTTTTCAGTCTTTTTGCGAGGGGAGCGCAGCGGAACGAGTCAAAAGACCCAAAAAATTCTTTCACGAGTGAAAGATCATTGCCGGTTTTCCAAGAACGCGTGTAAGTACCTATTTCTTCCGTAAAATCATTTTTTTATATTCTGAAACCTTAGGTAACTTTATTTTAAAAACCGAAAGTTTAGAATAACATTGCATTCCATTGGTCGACATCATCGATCAATATCAGTACCGACGAATATAATTGGTTAATTGACCAGTGCGAGATGGCTGCATGTGCTCGCATCTCAACCTGGTCATCTCACACTGAAAGGAGTCATTTACGGAAGAAATGTAAATTCTTGGCTGCATGTCTACAAAAGCCACAGCATAAGCTGAACAAAACCATATTCAACTTCAATGTATATGTACATCATGTACATGTATCATCAATGGGTGAGTTGGCCCTTCAAGTCACATGAAAAGTCATTGTCATTTTTAATTTTAATCAAGCTACATGTATGATATGATTATGGAATGTACACAGTGAATAACATTAGGCTCAACGGTCAATATCAGTTGATTTCTGGTCCTTGAAAATTTGGAAATTGGTCCTTTAAAGTTATTAAAAAGTCCTTGAATTTTGTGGTAAAAATGTGAATGAACCCCGTTTTAAATCCTGTATTAATGCAATTCTTGGAAAAGGAAAAACAAATCTTATAATGCAATTCTCAGAAAAACTATGAATTCGTATTAAATGATATAGGAAGGATTTTAATGATTTCGCTCTGTAAATATTGGAAAATTAAACTTACAACAAAGTTCCAGGAAATAATTTTTGCTATGCCCCATTATGTTTCGTCTATTCAAGACTCATCAGAGACTCTCTACCCAAAATATTGAAAATGCCAAACACTATATGAATATGAAGAGCATAGAACATGTCAGAATCCAAATTTAGATAAACATATTTCCTGGGTAGGAAAAAACATAGTTTTTTTTACATTTTGAAATTCACTTTGGGAATGATGGTGTAACATGTATGTATCTTAATGGTGGGTGCATTTTGATGCCTACTTTCTCAAATTACATTATAATACATGTAATGTTTATATAAATTTGATATGCTTGCAATCAATTAATTATCAATAAAAATCTTGGTTACCTATCAAAGTCAAGTGGCTCGTTTATGTCTTTTACGCCAGTGATTTGACCATTATTTCCTAAAATCTCCTTTTTTAGCTCACCTGACCCGAAGGGTCATGTGAGCTATTGTCATCACTTGGCGTCCGTCGTCCGTCCGTCGTCCGTCCGTCGTCCGTCGTCCGTCGTCCGTAAACTTTTTAAAACGTTAACTCCTCTGACACCATAAGTCCAATTGCAACCAAACTTGGTATGGTTGTTCATTAGCATTCGGTGCTTAGAACTGATGTGGGGATTTTTGATTCGTCGTAAAACATGGCCGCCATGGCTAAAAATAGAACATAGGGGTAAAATGCAGTTTTTTGCAAATAACTCAAAAACGGCTACAGATATCAAAATTCTGGCATAGGGTAAAAGTGATCAGCACCTCAAGATCTACCTACCCTGAAATTTTGAAGAAAATCAAACGACCCATGTAGGAGTTATTGCCCTTTTTGTGGATTTTTTGCAAATTTTGCACCTGTTTAACTCAATATCTTGAAAACTATACTAGATATTTGAGAAATTTAAATTGCATATTGTTAAGCACATCAAGATCTACAAAATATGTAACAGGGTCAACGTTGTAGGACCTTTCCTTTTAGGAGTTATTGCCCTTAGAACGTCAAAATTTAGCATTTTAACAGCATTTCCTCATTACATTGAAAACGTTAACTCCTCTGACACTTTAAGTCCAAATGGAACCAAACTTGGTATAGTTGTTTATTAGCATTAGGTGTATAGAACTGATGTGGGGATTTTTGATTGGTCCTAAAACATGGCCGCTGTGGCTAAAAATAGAACATAGGGGTAAATGGCAGTTTTTTGCAAATAACTCTAAAACGGTGACAGATTTCAAAATTTTGATTGGGAATAAAAGTGATCAGCACCTCAAGATCTACCAGCTCTGAAATTTTGAAGAAAATCCAACAACCCATGTAGGAGTTATTGCCCTTTTTGTGGATTTTTTGCAAATTTTGCACCTGTTTAGCTCAATATCTTGAAAACTATACTAGATATTTGAGAAATTTAAATTGCATATTGTTAAGCACTTCAAGATCTACAAAATATGTAACAGGGTCAACGTTGTAGGACCTTTCCTTTTAGGAGTTATTGCCCTTAGAACGTCAAAATTTAGCATTTTAACAGCATTTCCTCATTACATTGAAAACATTAACTCCTCTGACACTTTAAGTCCAAATGGAACCAAACTTTGTATAGTTGTTTATTAGCATTAGGTGTATAGAACTGATGTAGGGATTTTTGATTGGTCGTAAAACATGGCCGCTGTGGCTAAAAATAGAACATAGGGGTAAATGGCAGTTTTTTGCAAATAACTCTAAAACGGTAACAGATTTAAAAATTTTGATTGGGAATAAAAGTGATCAGCACCTCAAGATCTACCAGCTCTGAAATTTTGAAGAAAATCCAACTACCCATGTAGGAGTTATTGTCCTTTTGTGGATTTTTTGCAAATTTTGCACCTGTTTAGCTCAATATCTTGAAAACTATACAAGATATTTGAGAAATTTAAATTGCATATTGTTAAGCACATCAAGATCTACAAAATTTGTAATAGGGTCAACGTTGTAGGACCTTTCCTATGAGGAGTTATTGCCCTTGGAACGTCAAAATTGAGCATTTTAACTGCATTTCCTTATATTGAAAATGTTAACTCCTCTGACACTTTAAGTCCAAATGGAACCAAACTTGGTATTATTGTTTATTATTTTTAGGTGTATAGAACTGTTGTGGGGATTTTTGATTGGTTGTAAAACATGGCCGCTCTGGCTAAAAATAGAACATTAGGTTAAACTGCATTTTTTTGCAAATAACTCAAAAAGGGTTACAGATTTTTAGATTTTGATTGAGAACAAAAGTGATCAGCACATTTAGATCCACCATATTGTCAGATGACCCCCTTATAAATCTTATGACCCTTTCAACCTTAAATAGATTTTGCCTTATAACCTTTACTTCAGGCACATATGTCAGGTGAGCGATTCAGGCTCCTGGGAGCCTCTTGTTTGTAAAATTGCCTAAGTCAAAATATTTTCTAAATATTTACTTGAAAATTACTTCATAAATTATTTTAACGTGATAAATGTTTTAAGTCTAAATCTATTCCAATTATTAACGTGCTTTGTCTTAAATCTTCACAGTGGAGTATTATTTATAGACACATTATTTAATATTTTCTAATGAAATGAAAATGTACCAAGATAAGTTTTAATTGTACATTGTTGTGCATGACTCAGATGGGGGAAACTATGAAAATGAGCCTTCAGGTGTCGAAGCTAAGCTCAATAAATCATCATGATTCATGTTCTTACCTCACCTCTGCATTGCCATCAGCTCTTTTTGTTCTGACATAACTCTATCCTGAGGCAGGAACATGATACAAGTTTATAACATGTACATGTATGTATGTATTGCATGCATGCATCATTGAGACAGATGAAAAAAAGCACATCTAGATGGAATTTTGATGTAAATAAAAGTGAAAAATGAAAATGAAAAACAAAATGAAAGTCCATGTATGCTTAACAAATTTTAATTTAGTACAACAGTGGCAGATCAAAAACAGTTGTTTTAGGGGTTAAACACCCTTTTGGGGGGAATTTTTGGGTTGATTTTTTTTTATACCACCTACCCCACCATTTTTTGCTGGACATCAAATGGAACTGCTCTTTAAACAATTTAAGATGACATTTGCATCATATTTATGTACATTTGTACATTGTACAAAAAATGTACATGTATCTGAATTCATGTCTCATCAACAGTGATTGCTTCAAGGTGTTGTTAAGTAAATACATGTACAGTGTCTTCCATTGTCTGCTGTGCAAAATTTTTGTAATCAAAGACTTTGTAAAAAAAACTTTGCTTGTTGAACTTGAACAGCAAATTTCTCAACAGAATTGGCAAGTCCAGAGATATACAACTCACAGTGGCACTGATTTAGATTTTTTTAAAGAGGAGGTGTACTTTCAACAGAAATAAGTTAGGTTTACAGACAAGTTATGAATTTTAACAGGGGTTTAAATTAACATTTTAGATCAAAAGGTCCAGGACTTTTTGTAGTTCTACTTGGAAAGTCCAAAAGATGTTGAAAGAAAGTCCTCAATAGAAGATATTGTAGACACATGCAGGTCCAGGACATTTTTAAATAGAATTTCAAAGGTCCTGAATCAAAAATTAAAGGTCCCGGACCTTGAACCAATGCTTATTTGAACCTCTGTAAAACCTGCACAAAAATTGCAAAATTTCATGAGATAAAGGGAAATTCCGTAAACCCCAGAATCACCTTTGAAGTTATACTGTAAAACAAAAAATGAATTTATGGTTTCAATATACATATTGCAATGTATACGAAGTGCATGATTTTATAATATTATAAGTACATGTACACCAAATATCAGGCTGAAGTAGATTTCAATGTTAACATCACTAACATGTGTAAAGTACTTAAAGTGAGATATTCAGATGTGTGGAACTTTATGGAGAAATAAAATTTTATACATGTACCTTGATGTAACCTATGAACATCTTTTTCTTTACATGTACATGTAGTAATAGATGTGCACATTTTGTACCCATATGTATTCTTTAAGATATGTTCAGTAAGTCTCACCTTTGAAGAGCTTCAACAATAAGTCAGATAAACCTTACATACATGTACATTTACATGTAGTTTGTTTCTCTTCCATATAAAGAAAAACAAATTGCTGATATCCTGTTGATTTGTAATGGAGGATCATATAGCAACTACATGTACATGTATTTCTTTATCTAAGGATGTATACGTACATGTAGGAGTTTATTCAAGGAACATTTAGTATATGTAACACAGTGATAAGATAAAAAAAAGTTTATGTTTAAAATGTGTAAACATGCATATAGATATTACTGATCATAAGTACATGTAAGAAAAAGGTGAAATAAGATGCAGGTTTTATTAAAGTGATATGGATAACTTCTGAGAATTAGTTCTTCCTTGAATTTGAAATGGCTGATAATGATATGGTAGGTCCTTGTATTTGTCTAGCTAATAATATAGGAAGATGTAAATGTACAACAAATGTTTTATTGTCAATTTTATGCTAAGGTCTGACATCACCTTTCTTGTTAAGTTTAATATGTAATCAGATTTGATGATAAAATAAATGTGTATAATAAATGATAAACTTAAGTTTAGCACTTGCAGTGTTTTCACATACATGTACATTACAGTTCAGTAAGAGACTTTCCATGAGTGAATTCAGACTTAGACATAAAACTCTTTAGACCTTACTACCACTGGCGTGATACCACTAAGCCAGACCTGGAAAAAGCAATAAATCTGCTGTTCTTGTCAGGGTTTGCGATCTTAATTTTCTGTCATAATGATAAAAATATAAATATTTCATCAACTGAATTTAAGGTTTTACAGACCCCTTAGACTGTGAAATATAACACCTTACCACTGAAAGAGTGGGAATGTCTATGACAGGTGTCAGTCTGATATGGAAGGTGTCTTGGTGTTCTGTGTAAAAATGTACCTGTATGTAGTTCAAATTAAAAAATTAAGCAATTTGTACATTACATGTATGTCCCCATCCCTCTTTAGTGTGGAAACATTTTTTTTTTGTCACATCCATCTGAATCTGAATCATTTTCAGCACAATTCTTCTGAAATTACTAAACAGAATTTAACGAAATTTGGTACATGTATGTAGCTAAATGTCAGAAGGTTTGCATATTATTAGAAAGTTTTCAACGTCAAGATTTTTAGAAGCTATGGCCAATTGAAATTTGATTATAGAACTTTTACTGAAAATCCTCATAAGTCGTCTTTTACCAAACTTCATTTTGTACTCAAAAGAACTTTAACAAACTTTGTTAGCTCACCTGACCCGAAGGGTCATGTGAGCTATTGTCATCACTTGGCGTCCGTCGTCCGTCGTCCGTCGTCTGTCGTCCGTCGTCCGTAAACTTTTTAAAACGTTAACTCCTCTGACACCATAAGTCCAATTGCAACCAAACTTGGTATGGTTGTTCATTAGCATTCGGTGCTTAGAACTGATGTGGGGATTTTTGATTCGTCGTAAAACATGGCCGCCATGGCTAAAAATAGAACATAGGGGTAAAATGCAGTTTTTTGCAAATAACTCAAAAACGGCTACAGATATCAAAATTCTGGCATAGGGTAAAAGTGATCAGCACCTCAAGATCTACCTACCCTGAAATTTTGAAGAAAATCCAACAACCCATGTAGGAGTTATTGCCCTTTTTATGGATTTTTTGCAAATTTTGCACCTGTTTAGCTCAATATCTTGAAAACTATACAAGATATTTGAGAAATTTAAATTGCATATTGTTAAGCACATCAAGATCTACAAAATATGTAACAGGGTCAACGTTGTAGGACCTTTCCTTTTAGGAGTTATTGCCCTTAGAACGTCAAAATTTAGCATTTTAACAGCATTTCCTCATAACATTGAAAACGTTAACTCCTCTGACACTTCAAGTCCAATGGGAACCAAACTTGGTATAGTTGTTTATTAGCATTAGCTGTATAGAACTGATGTGGGGATTTTTGATTGGTTGTAAAACATGGCTGCTGTGGCTAAAAATAGAACATAGAGGTAAATGGCAGTTTTTTGCAAATAACTCTAAAACGGTGACAGATTTCAAAATTTTGATTGGGAACAAAAGCGATCAGCACCTCAAGATCTACCAGCTCTGAAATTTTGAAGAAAATCCAACAACCCATGTAGGAGTTCTTGCCCTTTTTGTGGATTTTTTGCAAATTTTGCACCTGTTTAGCTCAATATCTTGAAAACTATACTAGATATTTGAGAAATTTAAATTGCATATTGTTAAGCGCATCAAGATCTACAAAATTTGTAACAGGGTCAACGTTGTAGGACCTTTCCTTTGAGGAGTTGTTGCCCTTAGAACGTCAAAATTTAGCATTTTAACAGCATTTCCTCATTACATTAAAAAACGTTAACTCCTCTGACACTTGAAGTCCAAATGGAACCAAACTTGGTATAGTTGTTTATTAGCATTAGGTGTATAAAACTGATGTGGGGATTTTTGATTGGTCGTAAAACATGGCCGCTGTGGCTAAAAATAGAACATAGGGGTAAATGGCAGTTTTTTTGCAAATAACTCTAAAACAGTGAAAGATTTCAAAATTTTGATTGGGAACAAAAGTGATCAGCACCTCAAGAGCTACCAGCTCTGAAATTTTGAAGAAAATCCAACAACCCATGTAGGAGTTATTGCCCTTTTTGTGGATTTTTTGCAAATTTTGCACCTGTTTAGCTCAATATCTTGAAAACTATACAAGATATTTGAGAAATTTAAATTGCATATTGTTAAGCGCATCAAGATCTACAAAATTTGAAACAGGGTCAACGTTGTAGGACCTTTCCTTTGAGGAGTTATTGCCCTTGGAACGTCAAAATTGAGCATTTTAACTGCATTTCCTTATATTGAAAATGTTAACTCCTCTGACACTTTAAGTCCAAAAGGAACCAAACTTGGTATTATTGTTTATTATTATTAGGTGTATAGAACTGTTGTGGGGATTTTTGATTGGTTGTAAAATATGGCCGCTGTGGCTAAAAATAGAACATTAGGTTAAACTGCATTTTTTTGCAAATAACTCAAAAAGGGTGACAGATTTTTAGATTTTGATTGAGAACAAAAGTGATCAGCACCTTTAGATCCACCATATTGTCAGATGACCCCCTTATTAATCTTATGACCCTTTCAACGTTAAATCGATTTTGCCATATAACCTTTACTTCAGGCACATATGTCAGGTGAGCGATTCAGGCTCCTGGGAGCCTCTTGTATATATACATGTTTGCACATGACCTATTACATTGTACAGACTTCCTGTTGACAGACCTTAACATAATATAGCTACTCCAACTAAAATTTTTATTTTCAAGCTCATTAATGATACATGTAGCAACTTAAAAAAAGAGCTATCGGCTTCAGGAAGCTCACATTACACAGAATATAGAATTGTTAAAAATTAAGTTTCACTTCCTGTGCTTTTATTTTTTTCTCCTCTGGTCAATGAGTCAAAAATGTTATTCCAGTTTGCTCAAATGGATTTAAAACTGGTTTCTGAAAATTAAAGGTCTAGAGCTTTGGGACTGAGACTGTAATTTGAAATCAAATAGCAGTCTAAATATCTAAAAGGGAGAGAAAATAACAAAACAGACAAAATTTATAAATTTCAGGTGCATTCAAACAATTTGAACATTGCAAATGCACTGATTAAAAGAAAAGAGATGAAGCTTCTTATTTTATCTACTTTAACATGTTTAAGGTGACCATTAGGGTAGAGCATGGCACTTGGGTCAAATTTGTCAATAGATTTTTTTCAAAATTGGCATAAATGTCTAAAATGATGTACTCTTTCATAATTTGATTAAAAATTCATGGGTTTCTTCCCTACTTTTTGAGTTATATCAAGTTAGAGTATCAATATTTTACTATGAATTATATAGGAAAAGCCATAAAAACACATAAAAATGTTCCATTACTTTTTTTCCTGTCAATAGATTTCCCTCATTTTTTTGACATTTTAAAGATCATGCCAGAATTCATCATCATAAATGAATTTAAAGTGGAGTTTCTTCCCTTAATTTTATCGTACAAGCAAAGATAGGAGCCAAAAACGATGATTTTTCATGATTTTTGCCAAATTACCTCCCTTGACCATACTTTAACTAAATACAAATTTTGATCATATTGACAAAATGTGCCTAAACTAAGGTATAAAGATTCTAAAAACACAAAAATCTCAAAATATTTTTCAAATTTCATTTTATTTTGGACAGGTCACATGACCACTGTCCTTCTCCACCTTAATTTAAGCAATTGAAAATCTTTTAATGATACACAAATTCACTTAATGAAATCTTTGGTTGGAGTAGCTACATACATGTAGTATCAGTCTGACACCTGTACATGTATCAATAACAGTGTTATAGCTGTCATAAAACAGCTTAGTATACTAACACAGCCTCAGTAAAAACAAATGTTCATTTGGTAATCTGACTAACTGATCCTATTTTTTTATTCATACATGTACATGTATGTACCAGTGTAACACCTGCTGTGCCCTATTGTTACCTGTCTGTCACAAGCATATTATTTGTAAAATACTAATGCCTGAATATATTATTAATCAAGCAAAGCAGGAAATTTGAATAAATCCTTTTGGTTTTTCCATTAAAACTAATTGACATTAAAGTTGTTGGTAAACATTAAACAATATTTACAGCTTACCACTTATACATTGAGTACTACTGACCCTTCATAAATCTACCGTTATTAACCCTCATAAAAGTGAATTACACTAAATAGCCCTAAGTTACGTACAGGAAGCTGCAGTCGTTATTTATACCAAATGTTACATTTAAAACGGAAAATTTGTTTTAATGGATTTAGTAAATAAATAAAATTTAGTAAACGTACATGTATCAGGAATTAAGAGGATTGACTTTTGTTCAATATTGATATTAAGATGTATAAAATGTCATTGCAGATTCAATTAGGGGACTATTGTTTACCCCCAGATAAAAGGGAGGCAACTCTAGGAGGGATAGCATCCAGCCTGACCACGGAATATGCCGACCCCTATGAAACTAAGCAAATTGTAGAAGGTAAGAGACTGTTGCTTTAATTATATTTTTTTTAGTTTAACAAGGAATAGTTTATGAAAGGATATGGAGTAAATAAACATGAGACCACAACACATATTTTAACTCCAACTGCTATTAATTTTTATGAGCTGTATGGCCATTTCGGAAAATTATTCCTCATCAGCAGCACTAGAACCCAAACAAAGGAAATCCACAATTCAAAAGATGTTCAAAATGCATAAAACCAAACAAAATCCAAATATATATATACATGTAGCTAAGGACAAAACTACGATGGAGGGAGTAAAACCTTAGGTTTTAGAAATTATGTATATTTAAATAGGGATTAAAAACAAAGTGTATACATGAGAAGTAATCTCATGTACACGTACACCATATCTAAAAAATAAAGAGCATACATCTTAAACACGGGGAATTGTTCTACAAACTCCACATGGTATAAAAGACAAACTCCTGTAATAAATAATTTATGAAAGGATATGGAGTAAATGAACATGAGACCACAACACATATATTAACTCCAACTCTTGAACTGCTATTTATTTCTATGAGCCGTATGGCCATTTTGGAAAATTATTCCTTATCAATTTTACATGTATGTTTCGATCAAAGTACAGGACACGAACAGGAAATACATTGTATTAGTCGTTGAAAAGTTTTGTAACATTTTCATTGTTAATTTTGATCTTTTTCTTAAAGTGGTCATTAATAATCTCCTAAGACATTGTTTCAGTCATAAAAACATACACACTAATGAGGGGGGGGGGGGTAGGACCTTTTTCGGGACACTTGGATGGGCCATATTTAAGCTCGGGATTCCGGGATTTGGACAATTCCGGGATATAATTATATCAACTTTACCGGGCTTTGGGATTTTCTCATTTGTAAGTCGGGATGACGGGATTTTGTAAAAATTAGTTCGGGATTCCGTGATCAGACCCCCTCCTACCCCCCCTCACTAATTTCTGGCTGAAATTATATATACAGTTTTTACTAGAAAAACAATTTGAAGATGTTCACCTCACCTTAAGATATGATTTTTTTTTTACAAAAACTGTATATATTTTTTAAATCACATGCACTTATTTTTGTATGATTCATGTTTTCTAAGGTTGTCTCCCTTTGGTTGTAAGAAATGTGTATTTAGTTACACACGTGACAGTGCTGTTGAAAATATGATGGTCTGATGAAGAAAAGATTTACATTTCTTTAACAAAATTAGATCAATTTGGTTTATTTAATATGTGCATAAAGAGGCTGAGTATTAAAAAACAAGATGCTACATGTACAAAAAAAAAATGTATATCACCTTAAAAGTTTTAAAACCCACGGGTAACTTGGTCAAATTGACAATTTACATGACTAATGAACAAAACATGACCCATATTAATATGAAACCAGATATTTTGAATGAAAAATGTATGTATGTGTACATAAACTTGTCTTTAAACTAGTACCCAGTTTAATATAAAATTTCAAACAAAACTACCCTTGTTTTCAGTTCATCTTTTGTATACATTCACCTTTTAATAAATAAGAAAGTAAGCCGTAAATTCATACATGTGATTCTCCCGCCGGGAGACGAAATCTCCCGACTTTTTGATCCATCTCCCGTTCTCCCGACTTTTTATGTAATCTCCCGCTTTTTCAAGACATGAGAAAATTTTAGTTTTATAGACATTTTAATCGTTCAGTCATAAGGGTTTGTCAATTAGGTAGACGTTAATTTAACAGGTAAAGGTGTTAATTTAAGGTTTATTGCCATAATTGACCTGATGATTGTATAAACAGTTTGAGATTAATCAGTGAAGCCATGTATATTTGGCACACCCTAGTGCCCCCAATTGACATTGAAATGGAATTTTATTGAGCGTTGAAAATCTCCCGCTTTTTGGTCCAATCTCCAGCCAAAAATATCAAAATCTCCAGCTTTGTCATCACAGATCTGTCACATGTATGTAAATTTAATTTATGATTAAAAGTATATACTGGTACATATGTGGTACTAATACATGTACCAAGATTCGTGGTTCATTCATTAGTGGTACAATTTTATTTTGGACTCTCTTGACTTCACTTTTCGTGACTGGTCTCAAGAAACAATGCTATATAGTCCTTTTGAAGGGAAGAAAAATGGTCGTCCCCTGTATAAACCCTATAAACATTTAAGACCCCTCTTCCAAGAGTTTAGTAACGAAGAGTTGACTCAAATCAATGTGGGTCCATTCAAAGATCACACTCACACACTGCAAATTAGAGAGGGATTCACATAAATGAATAAGTTGAAACAAAACTAAAATAATATTTATATATAATTATGGAAAGCAAAGTACAAATGTATTTAAAATATTCACAGTCGGGTCACAAACCAACAAGCAATATATAAATTTGATGTTGAAACAACTTTTAATGCACTAAACCCTTAGACCTCTATGAAGATGTTTATTTATAAATCCTCTGTCATTATTACTTGTTAAAAAAGGATAGGATTAATAAACACTCGTATGATTTATGTACAAGACTTTGTGACTAAAAACTTGTTGTTTTAAGGAAGTTTTTTTATACATTAAAGATAAATGAAGTACAACATTTGATCGTATGATCTTTAAACCAAGTTTTCTTCTGCACTTCTTGACGTCATCATGAGGTACATGTGTTCTTAAGAAGTCATATGATTTGCTTTTAACTACTTCATAACTAGACTTAAGTTCACTTGGTCCATATATTTATGTTTAATCCATATAATATTTTGTTAGGAAAAAACTTATTACATGTTCAATGGATTTATTTGAACATTGTAACAACTATAAGTTCTATTTTTGATAAAACTTAGTATGCATATAGCCTAATAGGATAGCATCATTCAACCGGTTGACCTTGAATTTCCAGTCATGTTACTTTGAAATTGACAGTGCATTTATTGGCATAAGGGTAAATTGCAATTTCTTTTTTATTGACATTTTACAATACTGAATTTCACAGTACAAAATTGTATGATATAATTTAATTACATTGTAAATTCACAATATTAAGCAAAAGCTATTTTGGACATGTTGTGGTTGGAAAATATTTTAAGATAGCCCTAAAAAGTTTAAGGATCTAACATAATATAAATATTCATACTAATTTTCACCTTTCTTAGTAAGGTTAACGATTTCAAAAATGATAATCTTACAATGACATTCAAAGATTAAAAGTTCTGAATCCGTGAAAATGTAAATTCTTTATATCACAAACCTGTGTAAAATTTCCTCTTTGGCATTGTCATCTTCTCAGGCATCACAATGGTTTTCGTAGATCGTTCATGACTGGAGTTTCCTAGTCAACACGTACATGTACAGAACATGTAGCCCCGGGCAATACTGTACAAGTCTATAGTCTCAACGAGGTCACAGACACAAAGTGTGACGTATGTTTGTTGTTTTTCATTGTACGAGGATGGTGTTAAGGTCTAACAATAGGATATGAATTAGTTTGCAGATTTTTTATTTGTGTGTAAAAATATTCTGAGATTTATGTTGCGGAACATTTTAGAGACTGTGCATTTCAGACTTCAGTGGATCTGTTTTGTCAAATTTTGTATGATTTGTTTATTGCTAAGGTCAGTTATGGTTATGGTTAAGGTTCTTCAGAATATTAAGATATTTATTGTTAATCATGCTCATATTTACATACATACATGTATGTTTTGAAGTAAGACATGGCGGAGGATGAAAATAAATTTTAACCATAGTGGGTATCGAGTTTAACCATGGCGGGCCGCCATGATAAAACAGCTCATGGAGAACCCTGGTGTTAGATTAAATCAAGAACAGAAGAATAAAAGCGGGAGGGGACATATGGCAAATCTTACAATCAACATACAAAAGTTTCTTTTTATCTTGGTTTTGCTTTTGGTTATCACTTAATTTTCCTCAAAAGTATTATCATTAATTTTGTTTTTCTCAAACACAACCACCAGTTAATCACCAAGATATTCTGAACATTTCATCAGAATGGTGATCACATAATGAGGATAAGAATGTTAATTTCATATTAAAGTAAAATTAATTTAAAACAATTTTAAGAAACCAATGGTCCAATTAATGCATGTACATGTACATACCTTGCAGTGCTTTTTGAGAGAACAGCACAAAGAACTTAAAAGATTCAACCCCATCTGTATGATCTTTGTTTTGCTGGAGATTATCATTAGGGAGAATGTTGGGCCCAAAAATAACTTTTTATGTCCCCCTTGCCTAAGCCAGGATTCTTCATCAAAGCTTATTTGTAGAAGGGAGTCTTTTGGGGATAATTTTAGGAAAGTTTTGAATCATATGAATGATATTCATAGCTCCCTTGTTCCAGACCGTATGCGTATTTAGACCGTACGCGTACGGTCCGGCCCGTACGAGTATATTTTCAAAATACCTGTACGGTCGGACCGTACGCGTACGGTCTGACTTGCATCTTCTAGATCAATATTCAATAAAATATATCGACCCTGTAATGATGCATTACTTTTTATTATATTTAACTTGTATATTTTTTGTACAGAGTTCACACAATATTTAAAATCAATTTAGTGTTGTGAAATAGAAGTGAGTACTTATATACGTCAGTTGTAACAACTAAAACAGTCATTGAAATTTGGGAGGAAAAGTTTGAAGAATATAATTATATATAGGAACTTTAGTCGACAGACCTTCCAATCATTTGTTTACCCGTGAGAAGACAAAGAGACGTGCTTGGGGAGGCTGATTCAGCAAAGATTTCGGCAATATGTTTAAGCCATTCGTCCGTCAGTTTTCCCAAAATATTTACCTACTTTTTAACAAAAAAAAAAGTTCCATAGAACTCTTATTTTTTTATATTATGTGCAGCCGATTTTACTTTCTACAGATATAAGTTATATGCATTGTCGTCATCCTCAAACTTTACTTTACTGAATATAATATTAGAATGATTTTCACGAAGTCTGACATTTTTGTGGACCCTTTATACCGGTGAAATCCAACAACATAGCAGAGAATAAAAACTAACAAATTCTACCAAATGAATATTAAACATCATATTTCCCAATTCTCTCACCTACCGCCTGTCTATATATATTTTAGCTATTTACAAATTCTGACTTTAGTTTAATTTTGTTCGTCTTATTATTTTAAGTTTGCTTTCCTCTTTTCGTTTTTTTTATTTTTTTTATTTCCTAATATTATATGAATAAATGCAAATTTAGAGAAATACCTATATGGTCTGAATACTTGTATGGTCCAGCTCGTTTTAGACCTTACGGGTATACTTGCACGGTCGGACCGTACGCGTACGGTCGGACCATATAGGTATACTCGTACGGTCCGGACCGTACGCGTACGGTCTGAATACCTGTACGGTCTGGAACAAATTAAGTTTCCTGTGTATATAGGAATTGCCCTGTCTGTCTTTCCATTCGTCTATCCTTTTTCGACTTACATCATAAATGCAATTCGTTCTAAACGACTCAAAGTATTTTAATGAAACTATACATATGTGCAGAAAGGAAGTAAATTTTATTGCAATGTGCATGAAGAAATTTCATTGTGCCAAAATATAATTCAGGGTAGATAACTGGACTTTATGTGGTTTTTTGGGGGGAGGGGCTGCAATAGAGTCTATTATGAAGCGAGAGGTATCCTACTGTGAGCTTGATCACATTATGCCTTGCTTTCTTCTATCCTATTTCTCAACAAGGGACTGCTGCTTACCTGGTCATTAATCCACTTGTTCAACCTTTTTGTAGGGACCCTCATTAATGTTAAGTCATGTTTTGGGGATTGTAACATAGTGTCACCTGGCCTTGTCTGTTTAGATACTGTCAGTTTATATTATACCCCTTTTGTATTTCTTTGATTTTTTTTCACATTTACTTATTTCTGAATAAAACAATTGATCATAAATATCAAATAAAAAACTTGAATAAGTGTATTAAGATCCCATTTGGTTGTTTTTTTTCAACCAAAGCAAGTTAATTATAGGCACAGGATACGGTTACGGCAAATTTGGGCAAAACCGTAACAATAAGAAATTCTTATTGTTACGGCAAAGACGAAAATTGGGAACGGACGACGGGATGGTGACCGAATCATTTACGACTGTAACAATAAAAATTTTCTTATTATTACGGCACTTATTCTTACGGCAAATCGATATTGTGACGATATGAAATCACTTTGTAGAGTGACATGTATAACATTTATTGATTCATATAATACTAATTAACGGGCAAAAATTTCTAATAATCCAAATTTAACTCATAGTAATTTCATAACTTATGGCTCATGCGACACAACAATTCCCTCTTTTCAGTTTACATAGGTTATCTCCCATAAGCAGGAGTTATCTAACTTTGCAGGAGTTGTAATTTCTTAGCCCCTCTGTTCTTTTCATGGAAAATCAAAGAAAAATCTAGAGAGATCTGAAAGAAATTAGGGATTTCCCTAAATTTCACAAGAACTTTACTATATAAATTTTTTTAAAGTTTACATTTTTATAATAATTGCAGATTATTTAATAAGTATTTTTGTGAAAGGAAATGTTTTAAAAAGTTACATAACTATCTCAAAATGTTGGGAAATCCATTGTCTTTCTGAACCCCTCAAATTTATCATAGGATTTCAACAATAAATCTAGAGAAAATAAATTTCATATCTGCTGTAAAGTTAGATAACTCATGTATATGGGAGATAACCTATGTTAACTGAAAGGAGGGGATAAGTGGTTTTCAGATTTTATTTTATTCCTGTGCATTTCTGGTGAAACCATTCAAGTATCCATCTCCGGCTACGGATGCTGCAGTGTGGATAGTGGGTGTGCAGCGGTTCCTTTCTGCATTTTTTTCTTTGGATCAAAACGCATTTTAAGTTCCTTCCATCTTCTGGGTATAAAAAAACCGCAACACCGCTTAACTCGACTAATGTTAATGTTTTCGTCTAAACTTTGTGTCGGCAAGTCAGCTGTCTCAGTTATGTTTTCGGTAACGATATCAGTATGGCCATCAATTTGAACAAGCTGTACTTCTATTCTTCGTTTGTTTTAAGTATGCTATTCAATATAGAATAAAAAAAAGTTGCGACAGAAGTTAACTTTAGAATATCTTACGTTTGGTAAATCTCTAATGCGAAATTTGCCGTAACAATAAGTGCCGTAATAATAAAAAAAAATTTATTGTTACCGTCGTAAACGATCCGGTCGCTGTCCCGTCATCTGTTCCCGATTTTCGCCTTTGCCGTAACAATAAGGATTTCTTATTGTTACGGTTTTGCCGTAACCGTATCCTGTGCCTTAATTATAAGCCATCAATTATTATTTGTCTGTTATATTTATATGTTATGATATTTGATATCAATAACATAATATTCACCATATATTGACATCTTCATCATGTTAAATGGAAATACAGCTGATTACATTTACCCTGAGGAAATATTTTTCTAGTTATCTCCCTTAGGTAAAAGTGACAATGAATAGGCCTTATAAATTTTTGTCGTATTTGTAATTCACGAGTGTATGTATAATTTCCTTATTCTATTTTCACCTTTATGGATATCTAATAGACCGTGCTAAAGTAAATAGGTTTTGCACTTGTGGTTTGTTCGGGATTTAAACCTTCATGATCAGGTGACATTTTTTAAACCGTTTTGCTTCCTTTTTAACTTTTTAAAGAACTTTTTAAAGATCATATATGTAGAAGATAATGGGTAAAGTGTTGTTTTTTTAAGAAATATATTTAACATCATTGAATATTGTTTCCAATATTGTTTCCACTTATGGGTGTATATACATGGTGTTATATATTAAGATTTTATCAATTTTGTTGTTGTTAAAATTTAAAGCTTTAAAATGTTAATTATAGATGCATATGTATATGAAAAGATTAATGTCTACTTCAATTAACCAAAAAGTGGAGGTTTGTTGCAAATTTCATGTAGACTGTTGGCTGTGCATATTATATGATAATTGGGATGATAATATTGTCTTTTGCACATGTACGTCTTTTTATTATTTCATTTATCAAACAGTATTTTACATGTAAGTACTGTCTTACTAGGCAAGTGTAATGATCTATTTATTACATAGGCGGATCCAGTGGGGGGCCCGGGCCCCCCCTTTTGGCGGAAAAATTTGGTTGAATATATAGGAAATCATTGAAGCGTGACCAAAGCGGGCCCCCTCTTAGGCCAGTCAGTGGGCCCCCTCTTTTCAGAATCTCTGGATCCGCCTCTGTAATTGACCCTTTCATCCACTCTGAGATAATTAAAGGACTGATTTTTTTTGCCAGAAAATTTTAATATTAAATATGACAAATGTAATAAATTCCTCCATTAAAAGTGAATAATCCAATCTGTTGCAGATAAATGATGTAATATCTTTCTATACCATTCCCCCCCCTGCTTGAAAAGTGGGCGGGTATATAGTGATATGTGTACATTGTAGTGGTGATTTGGTTTGTTTTTGCCATGTATTAGAGCATGACATAAAAAGATTTCTTTTGGTGGTTAGGGCTACCTCCAATGTTGTAACTAGTTAATTGCATATTGTTAAGCACATCATGATGTAGAAAGTATGTAATATGGTCAACATTGAAGGATCATACCTTTTAGGAGTTATTCCCCTTTGAATGTCAAAAGAAAAAATAATAAAAAGCTTTCAATTAAAATGTTACTCTATATATTACTGCATTAGGTTAAACCATATTGTCAGATGACCCCATATTTAACTTATGATCCTTCAATGTCAAATAGTTTTTATAACCCTCCCCCCACACACACGAAGTGGCGAGGTATTATGTTATACCCTCAGTTTCTTTCGGTGTCTGTCCATCTGTCCTCCAAATGTTTCTGGATGAAAACTTGAAAACACGTGAAGGGATTTGAATGATATTTTGCACAGCTGCTGAGTACAATAAAATACAGATCAATTTTAATTTTCAGGATGATCCAAAAATTATTATTGTAGATTTGCCACTTCATAAATTTTCCCAATTTGAAAATGATGAAATTTTCTAGATCTGGTCTAAGAAAGATAACTCATTTCTTTTCTGTCTCTACATAGATGTATAGTATATACAGTATAGAATACAAATATATTTAACTATTGATGAATATTGTGGCGGGGTATCATTTAATGTCCCATTAGATGCCCTATTTTTGCCTAATGGCCTATAGTATAGTTCAGGCAGTTAAGTCTGGTGAGCAATTCAGGCTCCTGGGAGCCTCTTGTTTATATTTGTATACATGCATCTCCTTTTTATTTATGTTATTTATTTTGGGGAGACCGGGTTATATATTTGTGAGCTCTAGGTTTCAGTTTTTCTCATTTTCTTGAAATTTGTAATTTTTGTACACGCATGCAGCAAAATCAAAATTAATACCGGTACATGTTTTTTGCCTTTCAAAAAAAATATTGACCATTTTAATTAACTGTGGCTCTAGTGACCACAAGTATTTGAATAATTTCACTTATTTTGTGAATGATTCATTTTTACTGAAATAGATTTAATCTTTAAAACATTAGTCTAATCACATTAAAATTTGTTAAGTAAGTGTTTATTTTATTACAAGACACATTTTAAATGGATGAGTAACACGTCTACATACACTTAAGATATTTGAATTTTTAATCTTTACATTTAACTCGAGGACATACAGCTTTATGTATTTTGTGTACATGTTTTATGTAATTTTTGTCAAATTGCTGTATTTGTAAGTTGCAATATATGTATTATTTTTTATAGAAAAGAAAAAAAAATAGCATTTTGTACATTTTCCTCTAATTTTATCTTTTCTCAATTAGTTCTTATATAATACATGAAGTCTTATGGTGACTTAAGGTATGTATTTTTAACTTGTACATTTTCTCTCATCATAGCAATAATACATACAATACTAAGTATTGCTCATGTGGATATACATTCATGCTGATAGAAAGATGGTGTGATTTTGTTTAACACAATTCCAAGTTTGGATGTTCATCATGTTTTATTCCAAATTTCTTTTATAGGTTGTTAGTTCCTCACCTCGATATCATATGAATAATTCTTTTATTTTCTGTCTTTCAGCTCTACATTCACGAGGGCCCCGTTTTTCTGTTCCTGAACCTGACATTTATGAATTGGCTAAGCCTACAGATGATAAGGATACTTTATCCAAATCCAGTAAAGTGAATTTCCGTCATACTTATTCCGAAGGAAGTACAAAAGTTGTCACTTCAAAAAGTGGGACAAGTGTTGATTCAGGGGTTGAGGACCCTGACGATTACGACCACACGATAACGTGGGCAATCAATAATAATAATACAAGTGGCAAGTCAAAAATGGCACAAGTTGTACCCAACCCAATTCAGACAAAAAATTTCATCCGAACAGATCATCCCTCTTCACAATCATCCACTGTATTACATTCGGAGTCTAAAAATAGAAATATTAAAGAAGAGACATTATATGCCGGACCTTACGAAGATCCTTGGGACTCAACAAACAGCCAACAGAAATTTGGTGATTTAATTACACAAGCCAAAAAGGAATATCGTAAAAAATCTCAATCTGAAGACTATGAGGAACCAGTGCTAAAGACACAACCTAGTGCTCCAACGTACGAAGAAGCGTGGGATTTAAAACCTCGTGAAGAACAATTAGAAAATACGGTGCAGGAGGCACACAGGCGCATGAGTGAAGGCATGCAGGGCATGAGACGGCCAAACATAAACAATAGGGAGCCATTCAAATTACCAACGACTCCCGAACACAAAGTCAAAAACAGTGATAGGTTTATTTATTCTGAAGCTTATGAAGACCCCTGGGATGTAAAACAGAGAGAGAAGGAAATTGCTCTGGAAGAGAGATTCTCTAAAGCTGTGACATCACCCAAATCTCCAAGAAAAGATGATGTAGACATACCCAACTTTCCTGCACCCCCTCCACCCCAACAGGAGGATAGGTGGGGAGGAGTTCGGCCAAGTTCAAGGTCACCCCATCATTCAGGTATGTATTTAACTCTCTTTAAGCTTAAAAAAAAAATCAAAATTACAACAACAAAAAAGTTCATGGAGAAAAAAATATGCATCTGATGTGTGTTTTGTTGATAAAAGAAATTGCTAGAGACTCTAAATCCAAAGTTGAATGATCAAAATAAGAATGTAATGGACCCAAATATCCAATAAGTTATTTGAATACAAGTTAATTGAACTATATAGAGGTTTAAACACAATCTAGATAAATACACATGCAACATTGTCATAACAAAGGTACATCACACTTGTATGTTTTATCAACTTTGCAGAACATATATAGATTTTGATATGTACATGTACATACATTTGTATCTGTCATATGTGTGCCTTAAATTTTTAAAAAATCTTGTCTTCTTTTTATTCCTAAATTATAATACAAATGTATTATATCATGGGGTACATGTACAGTGAAGACTCAGGCATTTTACTTTCAAATCAGTGTTTAATAACCTTTTAAATTTTTCTTTAAATTTAAAGTTCTTTTTCTGAAAACGTCATGGATTTAGCTCATCAAAATTTGAAAGTCCTGCTTGACTTCCTGTTTATTTTAAAAAGGGGGGACACATCATTGTATGTCTATTTTTTGTTGTTATACCTTGAAAAACAATGTTTGGGGGTATGTACAATGTATAGTAACCCCCCTGTCTTTTGTCTGTCCATCTGTCAAAGTATCTCATAAGCGTACATGTAGCTCCTCCTTGATGGATTTTGCTGAAACTTTAGATGCAGGAAGAACATCATATGAAGATTTAAATGAAGAATATTTTTTGCTCCTTTTGGATATTCAGGGGAGATAATTGATTTATTTTGTAATATGTAGAGTCCAATACAAATTAAAGCTTTTGATAATTTCATCACAGTATTCTTTGTGAGTGATGAATGTTTAAGCTTTTATATTCCAGGAAATTCACCAAGCCTTAGAAGAGTATCAGATGCCAACAAAGTGGTAGCAGAAAGAATAAATCCTGATATGCCACTAGATATCCAACAGTACGTACATTTTGTAAGATAAGAACGGAAATATTTGTTTTAATAGCAAAGGGTACCCTTAAAACAAATGTAAAGTACATGTACATATAAGATACATGTGTAGTCTGAATTATTTTTTCTGTACATACACTAGTACTGTATCTTGGTGAATCATGACATCAAATTAAATCACTTTTTAATTTTTCATTGCTGTTAAACTTTTTTTCTACCTCTGATTTTTTAAATGTTCTGACTCTACAAAAGTAACATATGAAGAAAAACTCATAGGTTGCTGTGCATTTTACTTTGCTACAGCCATTTTGAAGATGACCAGTTATGACAATTTTGCTCATCTTTTAGCCATAAAGCTATAAGGGGTCATCTGAAAACCTCGACCAAGTGGAGAATTTTGTAGAGCTTTATGAACTTAAGGTTTAAGCAAGCAACAGCTTTTCTCTATCTGCTATGGTTTTCATTAACATAAAAAGACCCCATGAGGACTTTTGTAGAGCTTACTGAGCTGAAGGTTTAAGCAAGTATCAGCTTTTCTCATTCTTCAATATTTTACAGGCAAAAACTTGAAAAACACTGGGATCATCTGACTACTTCGACCCAATAGAGACTAATGAAGAGCTTAATGAGCTGAAGGTTTAAGCAAGCAACAGCTTTTTTCTATTTACTATGGTTTTCATTCTATAGACCAAAAACATGGAAAGCTAAAAACTGTTATATTTTTAGCAAGGAAGGCCATGTTTTTTATATCGGCAGTCACCATATTCATCTTTGCAATTTTTTGTAGAGAGAATCTTCAAGGTGATATGTGAAAAGTTTCAAAGCAATCCCTTCAGTAGTTTCAGTTGATAAGATTTTAGAAGAATAGTTAATGACAATGACACCTGCAAAGATGGATACAAAGTGATTGATGGCAATGGCATTGGCTCACATGACCCTTTGGGCCAGGTGAGCTAAAAAAGTGTATCATGCTACTTATATAATTTTATTTTATTCCTTATCTTTTATTTCCACAGATTTTACCATGGTAAAATAGGGCGACGACAGGCTGAACAGCTTTTACTGATCCATAGAGAAGGCAGCTACCTTGTCAGGCGAAGTGAAACTCAAGATAATGTGTTCTCTTTAACTCTCAAGTAAGTTCAACTTTATTATCAAAGTCAATTTTGGAATGACTAGTATTAATAATATACCCCCTCCTTCTTTCTCATCAGCTACTTATCACAGCCACTTGAAATTTTATTTGCGACCTTTAATAATATGAGGTCAGTAAATTGCAAGTACAGATCTATTTTTATCAGTGCTCCACATCAAGGTTACTGGCACCCTATAGTTTTATATACCCTGACGCATGAAATGGTTAGGTATTATGTTCTACCCTCAATTTCATTGGTGTCCTTCCGTCTGTCCGTACCTCGCCCCCAATGGTTGTCCACAAAGGTTTCCAGATGATAACTTGAAAACATGTCAAGGGATTTGGATGATATTTTGCACAGCTGTTAAGTACAATGAAAAACAAGTCAAGTTCAATATTCAGGATAAGGCCAAAAAAAAAGTAGGTGTGTTTACTGTCACTGGACCCTACCTAATTTTTACCTGCGTCGCCAAAGGCGAAAGCAGGTCTAGTAGTCGGGTCACTCCGTCCGTCCATCCGTCTGTCCCACTATGGGGTGCCTGTCTTGTGTAATCTGAATCTCAAAAACCAAACACTAGATCTTTCTGAAATTTTACACAGTGATTACAGATATATTGAAGATGTGCACCTCCCCTTTTGGGGGCATTTTAAAATGTCGTTTAGAAATAAGGGGCCAAAAAAGCGACTTTTTAATTTTTTTCCACAATAACTTTTGTTCTGGTTGACCAAATGCTATGAAACTTTACAGTAATGTTACTTACCATAAAAGGAAGGGTTGGGCTGATTTTTGTTGCCCCCTCTTTTTACCTGCGTCGCCAAAGGCGAAAGCAGGTCTAGTAGTCGGGTCACTCCGTCCGTCCGTCTGTCCCGCTATGGGGTGCCTGTCTTGTGTAATCTGAATCTCAAAAACCAAACACTAGATCTTTCTGAAATTTTACACAGTGATTACAGATATATTGAAGATGTGCACCTCCCCTTTTGGGGTCATTTTATAATTTCGTTTAGAAATAAGGGGCCAAAAAAGCGACTTTTTAATTTTAGAAAATTTTTTGGCCCCTTATTTCTAAACGAAATTATAAAATGACCCCAAAAGGGGTCATTTTATAATTTCGTTTAGAAATAAGGGGCCAAAAAAGCGACTTTTTAATTTTTTTCCACAATAACTTTTGTTCTGGTTGACCAAATGCTGTGAAACTTTAAAGTAATGTTACTTATCGTAAAAGGAAGGGTTGGGCTGATTTTGGGTGTCCCCCAATCGGAACTCATCGGCCTTTCTAAAGAAAAACCTCGGATGCACACGGTGAAATAATCCAAAAATAGTTCCCAAATGTGAATTATAACATCCGGAAACAAAAAGGCAGCATTTTTCCGGATAATGCAAAGGCAATGGTCCGGAAATTCAACGTCCGTCTTTGTTTGAAGATTATAAGCGCCCTTGTTGCTATGGCGATAAATATACAAGTTTGAATATTCACTTTTATTAACTTTTTTACTGTTTTGACCAAAATGCCCAGCAATATAGCCAATTTTCAGTTAGTAAATTTAATAGAATAAGAAATATTTTCATGTAAGAAGAAATGAGACGCACATGAAAGAATTTACCAGGGACTACAAATTTGTGCATTTGCGACTTCCGGCAAATAATTTGAGTCGAAATTCTTCTTAGTGCATACGAGGTTATTTTTTAGTGTAGCGGAAATGGCCGAGTAGTTACGATTGGGGTGTCCCCTCTTTTTTTGTTACGAAATTTGAGGCCCAAAGGGGGCCAAAAAATCGCCTTTTTAAATTTTTTCCACAATAACTTTTGTTCTGGTTGACCAAATACTATGAAACTTTACAGTAATGTTACTTACCATAAAAGGAAGGGTTGGGCTGATTTTGGGTGTCCCCTCTTTTTTTGTTTAGAAACTAAGGGCCCTAAAGGGGCCAAAAAAGCAACTTTTTAATTTGTTTCCACATTAACTTGTTTTGGTTGACCAAATGCTATGAAACTTTACAGTAGTGTTACTCACCATAAATTAAAGGGTGGGGATGATTTTGGGGTCCTCTCTCTTTTTGTTTAGGAATGAGGGGCCCAAAAGGGGCAAAAATGTGACATTTTTATGGCCCGACCACGTATGTGGATCGGACATATAGTTTTACCCTTGTCCGTACGTCCGTACGTCTGTACGTCCGTACGTCCATACGTCCGTCCGTAACACTTTGGTTAAGTTCTTGGTTAAGGTCCATTACTCGGATACTAGATGTTGGGGGTCAATGATATTTCACCACCAGATGGGTCTTGGGTAGGGCTACACCACCCACTAGAAATTAGGTCACTGTGACCTATATTTTATGCATGAACGACTTCGGTTAAGTTCTTGGTTAAGGTCCATAACTTGGATAATAGATGTTGGGGGTCAATGATATTTCACTACTAGATGTGTCTTAGGTAAGGTGACACCACCCAATAGAAATTAGGTCACTGTGACCTTTATTTTACGCATGAATGACTTTGGTTAAGTTCTTGGTTAAGGTCCATTACTCGGATACTAGATGTTAGGGGTCAATGATATTTCACCACTAGATGGGTCTTGGGTAGGGCTACACCACCCACTAGAAATTAGGTCACTGTGACCTATATTTTATGCATGAATGACTTTGGTTAAGTTCTTGGTTAAGGTCCATATCTCAGATACTACATGTTGATGGTCATTGGTATTTCACCACTAGATGTGTCTTGGGTAACATGACACCACCCAATAAAAATTAGGTCACTGTGATCTATATTTTATGCATGAACGACTTCGGTTAAGTTCTTGGTTAAGGTCCATAACCTGGATACTAGATGTTGGGGGTCAATGATATTTCACCACTAGATGTGTCTTGGGTAAGGTGACACCATCCACTAGAAATGAGGTGACTGTGACCTATAATTTATGCATGAATGACTTTGGTTAAGTTCTTGGTTAAGGTCCATATCTTGAATACTACATTTTAGGGGTCAATAATATTTCACGTATCCCAAGTAATACACATTGAGGTTCAATGATATTTCAAGAACGGGAGGGCCATCCTGTGGCTCATAGACACATTTTCTAGTTTATTTATGGTCCGAATTAGAATTTTTTTTTTACAAGTTAATTTTGGTCATATATAGGATACAAAATGAAGGATACAATTTTTTCTTGACCCACCATTTCTGTTAAGCAATAAGGGGACCAAAAGGGAAAAAAAAATAGAAGCTATTTTTTGTCTATTTTTCCAATATTGGGTGGCATGTGACAAATATGCTTTGTAAGTCCACCATAGGATGCAAGTGTCAAAATATTTTGACTGTCCATATTGGGCCTAGAACGTACAGGGTTCAACATTTTGCCATGCGACGCAGGGCCAGACATCGATTGGTCTTGTTTCGTTTAGAAATTAGGGGCCCTAAAGGGACCAAAAAAGTGACTTTTTTATTTGTTTCCATAATAACTTTTGTTCTGGTTGACCAAATGCTAAGAAACTTTACTGTAATGTTACTTACCATAAAAGGAAGGGTTGGGCTGATTTTGCGTGTCCCCTCTCTTTTCGTTTAGACAAAAGGGGCCCAAAAGGGGCAAAAAAAGTGACTTTTTAAATTTTTTCCACAATAACTTTTGTTCTGGTTGACTGAATGCTATGAAACTTTACAGTAATGTTCCTTACCATAAAAGGAAGGGCTGGGCTGATTTTGGGTGTACCCTCTTTTTTCGTTTAGAAACTAAGGGCCCTAAAGGGGCCAAAAAAGTGACTTTTTAACTTTTTTCCACAATAACTTTTGTTCTGGTTGACGGAATGCTATGAAACTTTACAGTAATGTTACTTACCATAAAAGGAAGGGTTGGGCTGATTTTGGGTGTCCCCTCTTTTTTCGTTTAGAAACTAAGGGCCCTAAAGGGGCCAAAAAAGCAACTTTTTAATTTGTTTCCACAATAACTTGTTTTGGTAGACCAAATGCTATGAAACTTTACAGTAGTGTAACTCACCATAAACTAAAGGATGGGGATGATTTTGGATGTTCCCTCTCTTTTTGTTTAGGAAAGAGGGGCCCAAAGGGGGCAAAAATGTGACAATTTTTATTTATGGTCCGATTAAGAATTTTTTTTTTTACAAGCTAATTTTGGTCATATATTGGATACAAAATGGAGGATATAATTTTTTCTTGACCCACCTTTTCTGATTAGATGTAAGGGGTCCAAAAGGGAAAAAAATTAGAAACTATTTTTTGTCTATTTTTACAATATTGGGTGGCATGTGACAAATATGCTTTGTAAGTCCACCATAGGATGCAAGTGTCAAAATATTTTGACTGTCCATATTGGGCCTAGAATGTACAGGGTTCAACGTTTTGCTGTGCGACGCAGGACCAGACATCGATTGGTCTTGTTTAACCCCTACCCTAAAGTTTTTGTGAGCATTTTCCATCAAGCACTGTTAAAGTCACAAAGCTGCCCCCATAGACTCAAGGTAAAAAAAATATATAAAAAATAATTTCCTACCTACCGACCCTACTTTTTGTCAGCATTTGACAGTAAACACACATACTTTTTTGTTTGGCCTAATTGAAGTTTTGCCACTTTATAGATTTTTTAAGTTTGACAATGATGAAAATTTCTGGTCTAAGAAAGATAAATCATTTCTTTCTCTCTATATATATATAGTGAATGTATAGTTTATATACAAATATAATTTTTTATCGATGAATATCTTGGCGGGACCATTTAATGTCCTGTTAGATGCCCTATTTTTACTCTGTGTGTTATTATGTATGAGTGCTAACCAGTCTTTCCTGTTTTTCCTAGCATTATACATGTAGTTTAACAAAATTCTTATTCAGAAGGAGGTTGCTACAACCTATCAGTTACATGTAAACATTTTTTAAGTCTATGCATATATGAATTTCACTGAATTTAACCTTATTCATTTTGTATTATTTGCAGAGGTGTTGGTGGTATCCCTATGCATTTGAGAATAAGTTTAGAAAATGGACTTTATATCCTTGGAGAGAATAGCAAGCCGTTTCCTACCGTGCCAGAAATGATCGACCACTACACCCAACATGAACTTCCTGTACTTAAGGCGGACAGGATTAAACTCCTGCATCCCATACCAAGACAGTGAAATCAGTGTTAAAGAAGCTTATATTGCATCCAATTCCAAGACAGTGAAATCAGTGTTAACGAAGCTTATATCAAAATCTTATTCCTGCCTGTGATTATATGCTTGAGGCTCCCGCAGGTTCCAAAGCATCCTGTGACAAAGTCTTTTTGGGGGTGACCTTCAAACCTCTATTAGGTTTAAAATGACTTACCTTGAAAATTTGATATAACGACCTGTGACTTCAGTGAAAATATGCCTAAAAAAGGACATATAATGTTTTTTTATAACTGAGGCTGTACCCTGTGGGAGCCTCATACGTTGTTTATGTCTGATATGACAGTGCTTTAAGTTTAAAATGTTTGTTACAGATTTATTTTTGTATTTTTATGATGGTAATCATAATTTTGTTTTTAATGACAATTTTAGGGGATGGCTTTTTTATTGTTCATCAAGATATTTTTCATCCATGAATTTTAACATAATTTGTGCTCATATTTATAGTAGTAAATACTGATATTATATTTAGTTTTAAAACATACAATTTTATCCATCTATGTCATAGTGTCCTGAGTGCACAAATATATCTTATTAAAACTGTGGGGAGCAGATTGAGAGGAGGGACAGGAGTGTGAGGGATAACAGGGGAGGGGTGCAAGAGTCACAAGGGGGCAGGGTGGATGTCTTTAAAAAGGAAAAAAGGAAAGCAGGAAATGAAGACCCCTCTTGTCTTCTCATTTTAAATCTTATGAACGAATTCTTTGAAGTTGGCGCTGTGAATAGTTTCAAAGTACACAGGCAAAATGTTGCCTGCATTTAACGTGCGTCTGGCGTGCGTTAAACGCATGTCATCTGACGCATATTAAATTGGCGTTTCTAACCGCGTACGTCTGACGCACAGTAAAAATTTATCTTGGCAATATTTTTATTTCATAATAAAACACACTAAATAAATAACTACTAACTTCATACATTTTAGGAAACTATATGTCTGACATATGGTAAACGTACGTTTAATGCACGTTTTAACAACGTACGTCTGACATATGTTTTTGCAATAATTTGATATACGTTTACCGTACAGCGGTTAGAAACGCATGTTTAACGTACGTTTATGCACTACGTCAGACGCACATTTTTATTAATGTACGTCAGACGTATGTCTAAATTTTGCCTGTGTAATATTCTTTTGTATTTTAAAGGCTCTTTATCTTCATGCTATATCTTTAATGTGAGATGGCAATAAAATTGATGTTTCTTTTTCAAAAAGCGACTGCTTCATGAAGTGTATATTTTGAAATTTTCTCTTGAAAATTTAAGCATATTTTTATGGCCCTCCTACAAAAATTGGAACCATTTGTCTGTATGTCCCAAATTAGGTTTACTTTCAGGTTGAATTAACTTTGATATGTTGGGAGGTTGGGCTTTATGTCTTTGGGCAAAGAAAAGAGATATATTTTCCTGAATAACCTTACAAATTGTCACAGCAGCATTTTGTACATCCAAATTTATATTTTTTCTTATTCCATTTTATTTTGTATAAACTAAATTACATGTACATGTATGCTTCTTATGATAACCTTGACATTTTTAATTGGTTGTTATTGAGATTTGTACAATCACTGTTTTATGCTTAACGAGATTACTCATACCCTTAAAGAATGTGACACTTCATTTGTAAGGAAGAGGTGCTTGAAAAATTTGATATTATATACATGTAATATTGACATGATTTAATTTGGTTTATACAAGTTTAGAATATTTTTTTTGAAAATGAAAAGTTAAATAAAAGATATATTTAAAAGTGAATGTTTTCACTTAAAATTAAGGATATAAAACTGTTGATTTTAAAATTTAACTTTCCTTAATGTTAAAGTATCTGTTTGGGCATGAAAACCAATTAGCTTTAGAAAGGTTTAGGTTTATTCAGTGATTGGTTTAGACTGGTTTCATTATACATGTATTTTATTTTGACTAATTAAAAAGTAAAACCACACTAAATCAAGAAGTACTAGAAAAACAGTTTATAATCATACTTTTTTCTACTTGAAACATTGTTCAATACCTTCAATAACATAATCAAAAAGTATTGCTCATCAAATTCATTCTCTCATCATAAGAATGGGTCCATTTTTTATAGGAATAAATTCAATATATGTGTGCTAAGGCAGAGAACACAACACTATTGCCAAAATACATTTTATAGTTTTTTTATCATATTGTATTTTTTATCTGAGAAAATTGAAATCATTGAATAGATACTCAGTGTTTGTCTCTTTTCTGGACTGTTTCCTGTTGTTAGGAAGTCAGGTAACCAGAAATTATTTGTGTAAAATCACATTAAACATCTAGAGCTTTGTTCTAAAATATGTATGTTGATTTGATACATACAGTGTGCATGTTTTCACAAAAATAAGAATATTTTTTCTGTTTCATTTGTGCCATAAAATTCACATCTTGTCAAATATTTTTTCTTTAGATATATTATATAAGCATATTCATATCTGTTTATAACTTAAATAATTCCTTCCATAACTTTTCCCCATGTAATGTGGTTAGTGAGAATTTATTCTAATCAGTTAAATTAACATATTTAGAGGGCAACTTTATAGGTGCTTTATTTTACTAACAGTGGATAGATGTCACATAACTTTCATTAATTTTTGCTATACATTTGTTTACAAAAAATGGAATAAAACACCATTTTCTATTGAAAGAAATAGAATTGTTTTCAATTATGATCTTCAAACATATTTTTAAACCCACTCACAACTTTTATGTGATACTCTCCACTTGTTTGGTGTCCATTCATCAGAATGTCTGTCTGTCTGTCTCTATCTCCCACAACTGTTTTTCAAGGAATGTGAATAAATCAACGGAACTGTATAGTGCAGTAAATGAAGGTCAAGTAATTATATAAAAAAAACCAAACAATAAATTTTACCAAAGAAGGATAATTCAATTTGACTTTTTATTTTTTAATAACAAAGATTGATTTATTTGAACTTGTAAATTACTTTCCTCAAGTTGTTAAACATAGAAGGGTATCATTAAAGTCCCATTAGATGTCATATTTTTCTTTCATTATTATTACAACTCACTGCATAAATATCAATAATGATTGTAATCGAGCAATAAGTATTTTATATTTTGTATATTTTTTCAGAGATGTATATACTGTTATGAAGTTATGAATTGTTAAGAATTTTATGTATCAGCATTGAGCTAAAAAAAAAACATGTATCAGCATTCAACTGAAGATTGAATTTGTGATATAAAACTGTACCAAATGACAAATTGTTTTTTTTTTTTCTGTTAGTCCTTATTTAAGGATGACCATTCCTGAACTCTTTTTATACCCCGCCACAGGAAGTGGCAAGGTATTATGTTATACCCTCACCTTCTTTCAGTGTCTGTCTGTCCGCCCCCCAAAGGTTTCCGAATGATAACTTGAAAACACGTCAAAGGGTTTGAATGATATTTTGCACAGCTGTTGAGTACAATAAAATACAGGTCAAGTTCAATTTTCAGAATGATCCGAAAAACATTATTGAAGATTTGCCACGTTGTAAATTTTCCAAATTTGAAAATGATGAAATTTTCTTGTCTAAGAAAGATAACTCATTTCTTTCTCTATTTAGATGTATAGTATATACAGTATAGTATACAAATATATTTAACTATTGATGAATATCGTGGCGGGGTTTCATTCAATGTCCCATTACATGCCCTTCTTTTTATAACAAGCAATTATATTAGTACTTCATTTACAAGACTTGCAAAAAGTACAAAATGTCTAAAGACTTAAGATCTTAATACACCTAATCTGTAGTTTATTGGTATTGCTTATTCGAAGAATGAAAACTAGGACTGATTATGTGTACATGAAAAGAAGGTTAACCCCCACATTTAATGAAATTTTAAACTTAGAATTGAAGAACATGAAAAGAAATGTGTACAAATTTCTAACCCCTACATTTGATAAGGTAGATTACACTGCAATCATCTTCTTCACCTGTCTGATTTCTAAGCCTCACCCCTGGATTCATTTGGTTCACAGCTTTGTCCAACTAGTTATACTGAGCCTCTGATTTCTAAGCTTCAGCTTTTGTGATTTGTTTGGTTCACAGCTTTGTTGCAATAAGTTGTACTGTGTCCCTGTTTCCGTGTGAAGACTTCCAATGGTATTCAAAATTAATTTGTATTATCATCACTTGGCATCCATCGTCATTGTCTGTTGTCGTCTGTCGTCGGTTAACAATTTTTCAAAAACTTCTCCTCTGAAATTACTCAACAGAATTTAATGAAACTTGGTATGAATGATCCTTAGGGTGTCCTGCACCAACTTGTGTTTCGATTTTTGATCCTTCAAAAAACATGGCCACCATTACTAAAAATAGACCAGGGGGGTCAGACAACTGTTTTTGACTTGTTAATAAAAACGTATAAGAGAAAGATGAAATCTGATGCCACCCTACTGCTTCAGCATCAAAAGTTCAACAAAAGTCTCCATTTGGTCGAAGTTGTCAAATGATCCCTCATAGGGGTTACAGCCCCTTAAAGGTGAAAAATGGCGTTTTTAGCACCAGATCCGAAGGGTCATGTGAGCTATTGTCATCGTTAAGCGTCCGTCGTCCATCCGTCTGATATCTTTTCTTCTAACATCTTCTTCTCTGAAACCACTGATGGGGTTGCTTTGAAACTTTGTACACTTGATCTTTAGGATGTCCTCTACCAAGTTTGTGAAATTTGTGAAAGTCGACCAACCAACATAGATAGGGGGTCAGACAATAGTTTTGAGCTTATAGCTCAAAAAGTTTAAGAGATAGAGAAAATCCGAAGGAACATTCCTTCTTCAGCATTAAAAGCTCTACAAAACTCTCCATTGAGTCAAAGTTGTGGGACGACTCCTTATAGGATTTATTTCCCCTTAATCGTCAAAATTGACCATTTTCACACTTGTTGGACTATATCTTGAAAACTGTAAGTGCTAGAGGAAAAGTTAGCATTGGAAAATTTTGAAGCTCTTTGGGATCTACAGAAATGATTTAAGCGTAAAAATTGTCAAGTGACCCCTTATAGGGAATATGGCCTTTTAAAGGTGAAAAATAGTGTTTTTTGTGTGTTTGACATATAGAATGATAGCTGTTACAGATAGAGAAAAAATGTTGCTTGCTTAAATCTCAGTTCAATTAGCTCTTCAAAAATATCCATTTGGCAGATGACCCCTTATAGGGATTACAGCCCCTTAAAGGCGAAAAATAGTGTTTTTGTCCTATAGAATGGAAACTATTGCAGATAGAGAAAAGCTGTTGCTTGCTTAAATGTTCAGCTCATTTAGCTCTACAAAAGTCTTCATAGGGTCGAAGTTGTCAGATTACCCCTTATAGGGGTTACAGCCCCTAAAAGGCGAAAAATAGTGTTTTGGCCTATAGAATGAAAACTATTGCAGATATGGAAAAGCTTTTGCTTGTTCAAATGTTCAGCTTATTTAGCTCTACATAGTTCTTCATAGGGTTGATACTTTCTGTAAAACTTTCATAAACGTTTTTACTATTGTCATTTTTAAGCATTATAGCGATCAAGCATGTCGGTTTTGTGTGATGACACTTCACTAAATCATTATTGTTTGAAGTGTTGTGTCGGATTTAAAATCGATACTTTTGTTTTTTTACATCAGTCGATTGATGATTCTCAGCTAGCTGTCAGTAGCAGCGAGTGTTCTACAGAGAGTTCCTTTACCGTCCTTTTGTTTGTTCTTGGTCTTTGTCTTAGGTTCTCTCTAGTGGAATTGTACTTTGATCGATTTGATTTTTATTGTGTGTTTAGTTTTTGTGCTTTATCTAGGAATATTAATAGGGGGAAGGTTGGGCCCAAAAAACTAGTTTAACCCCGCCACATATTACATGTGCCTGTCTTAAGCCAGGAATCTTTGACAAAGCTTTCGTTTGTACTTGTCTTGTTGATGTTTTCTGTTCCTTGTTTAAGAAGGTGGTCTATCTGTGACTATTTCAGGGCTGGATTTGAATCATATGCATTTCATTTAGATTTAGTTTTTTTCTAAATTGCCGTTTAATTGTGGACTGTGTCGCGTACACTTATCCCACATCTCATTATATTCTATCAAGACCAGGTGAGCGATTTAGGCTCCTGGGAGCCTCTTGTCTTTATTTCCAAACCCACCCCATATTTATCATCATCATTCATGTTCATTTTAAAAACGTACATAAAGTTGCTGATAACAAATGGATAAGGATATTATAAGGATCAGAGACTCATATTGGTAGCATATTTCTGGTTTGCTGCAGAAGGATTACACAATATAAAACAAGGAGTAAAACTATGCTTCTATTTTTCAGGTGACAAGGTCATCTACCTGATGCTTGTCGGAAATGGAAAACGTTTGTACCAAGATATGATAAATGTTTTACTGTGCTCTCCTTACATGGTAACAAGGATGGATGGGATTTAATTTGCCCCCCTTTCATTGGTTTAGAAATTAGGAGCCAAAAAGGGGCAATAAATTTAAATATTTTATTTGTTCCCACAATAAGTTTGGTTCTGATTGGTGAATTGCTATGAAATTTGACAATGATATGCCTTACCATAAAACCATATATAGGATTGATTTTTGGGGTCACCCCTTTTTCATTTAGAAATAAAGGGGCAAAAATGGTCTTATTGTGCTCCCTCCTTATAAGGTACCCCATCTTTAACACTATGGTCAGATTAGGGAATGAATGGCGAATTTGTTTATATGAATACATATGATAACATGTCGATTGTCCAATTTATATGTAAAATATCTTGTGTCAATCTTAATAGTAGGTGGTTATTTTTCTAGCCACATTTTTTTCCCTATTTGATACATCATATCAGAATTGCACGAAACTGCGAAACAGATAGTCTGGCTTGTTGGAAAGACAATTTCGATTTTCATTGGTTAGTTACTAATTTATTCATATTTAACAATACAATTTATTTTGTCTTAAAGTTACTATCTAAATGAAAATGACAATCCCCTTTTTTTCGTGGAGGAAGAGGGGGATGACAAACTGTTCAAAGACAATAGAAAATACAATTATCCGTCCGTCCGTTGCTATTTGTTTAACATTATTGTATAACGCCAGACAATACCAGAACTCGTAGACACAGTTTCTAGTTCTTAGTGTAGTGAGGTCAATATTCTACTGCGTAAGATAATCGGTGGCTGACTGATTTTCATATTTATTCTTATAATATATTCTGTAATATAAGTAATTGAAATAGGTGCATGGTTAATGTATCCCTAAATCATAATAGTGCAATTACAATTTGAAATTGGCACACTTCCTTAAAAAGGAAAAAATGACGTCTAGATTCTTCAATTTGTATTGTCAATGCCTCATAAATTTTACATGGTCTAGTTTAAAAAAAAACATATCTTTCAAAGACTTCTGTGGTTCACATTTTATATTTTCAATCTTGGTGGCTTCTTTCATAACATATTAAACTTCAAACATTTCTAATTAAATGGTCTTTTGAAGGACTTTTAAAATATTAAAGTACAAAGGTTAGGGATATTCAACTTTAGTAAAAAAATAATAGCCAAAGTTTTCATATAAACTCTATATTTATCAATTATGGACTTTTAACGAGGTCAATACATTATATATGGACCTGTTAGGCATATATTGAACGAGGACGAAGTCCGAGGTCAATATATTCCTAACAGGTCCATATATAATGTATTGACAGAGTCAAAAGTCCATCATTGTTATATTACATATGTAGTTTTTTTTTAATTAGAGTAAAATGAATTGCTGTTTTAACATCATGTAATTCAAATTCGCAGTTTTTTTACGTTTTTTTTTCGATGTCATAATTTTTTGACTTGCAATATCAAAACAAAAATTAACTAATTTACCTAGGAAATATTCCACACCTTAATTATTATTTCTAGCCTAAATTTTTGGGCAGTAAGTTTATTGCGTCTTAATTTGTAAAATGCTGACAAACATACCCTTCTTCACTGCATTCTTTTGTCTTGGCGGTCATGGCGGTAACCCAATTTCTGCATTTACAGATAATTCACGTACTAACCGAAAAATCAAATGTAATTTATTAAATTCTTAACATTTTAAACATCTTTTCCCACACCGTTAGAAAGTGAAGGCTCCGTTGCAAGCTGTGTCAATATTTAGGACTTCTAAATGACGTCACACAGATGTGTATAAAATATGTCAAGAACGGACGAATATCCGGATCTAAATTTAGTAACATAGCGTCAATATAGGTAAAAATAGAAACATAGCGTCAATATACCAAAAATGCATCGTTTTTATTTCCAAAGCAAAGAAATACACTAAATATCACTAAAATCACATGATCAAATAATCCAATGAAAATGTTAGAATGATAAACCATATGTAATATTTCCTTTTATATGCATGTCTGTCGGTAAATGTAAAATAAATTTGCGTCATGATGGTTTTTAATTCTTTTATAGAAATTTTGATTTATTAATATATAATCATACATCAATATTTCTTCACTTGATTTATATTTGGTTCCGTTTAGAATAGCTGTTATTAAATCTGTCTTATTACTCGCCAAGGTAGCGCGAACATGTACATAGATATAATTTGAATAATATTAAATATCAAAATCACGCTATATTTTTATTTAATATGCATGTGTCAATAACGTAAATAAGTTCTTTTCAAAAGGAATTTGAAATGAATTATTTACGGTTAAAAGAATTGAAAAACCATCTATTCACTTTTGATATAAGTGGTATTGAATTCGGTATATATTTGAAATTTTGCTCCAATGAGCAGATTAGGGATGTTTTTGTGTTTACTTTCATTTACTTTACAATAATTTGAGAAACCGCTGTTATTTGTGTGCTGGAAGTCAGAACAACAAAAAATAACAAATTTCGTCACTAGCTATTCAACTTTTCGAACGCACAAGCTAACGGTAAACAATCATATGTCATAAGAGACTTTGACAATTTTCATATAATTCTTTAAACTGGACGCGCTATAATCATCTGAAAATGAGTGCGTGTTAAAATTCTGATTCTAAAGATTGACCATGTTTTACTATTCTCGATCCTAAATTCTGCACGGTCAAAGACTGAATGAAGGAAGTAAAAAATATGGCTCAATGAGGATTTAAGTTTAACTCTGGGTTAAGTAACTGACAGTGCTGTCAAACAGATATTAATACCTTTTAAGGGAACATTTTGATCCACAAAATTCATCAGAAGAAAGAAAAACATATTCAAAGGAGTCATTTTTTTTACAGCAGCTTTAAAGGACCGTGACTTCCTAAAGCAGAAACAACCATGCAAATATTTTAAACATGAAATCTGAAAAATTAAGATAAATGGATGTGACAAAGACATATTCGAAGATATAGCTTATATACCAACGATTTAATATGGCGGTTATGGGAACATCGTCTGGCTGGGCTAAATGGTCGTTTATAACCATGTGCGTGGCTCTGATCCTATTTATAGTTGGATTTGCCACGTTTTATTGGATGCAGAATGATTCTACTACGGTAACCAGTGTTGGTTTGTGGAGACTGGAGACATGCACTTCCGGCACATGTGATACCCAATCAGTGCCGTCTGATTACAAAAACGGTAAGTGATTGTCATTATTTTTTAAGATCATTCTGTTGAAACATCAAAATGATTTATGGCCCTAGAACAATTAAGTCACAAGGGAAGAATTTTGGCTAGTGCGCAAAGCTGATTTTTGATATCTTGCACATAAACATAAGGTCATATAATATGAAACAAAATAGAACTCGATCTATATTCACTATATCTCTCAGTCTGGAGGTATAATGCACATCGCTCAGTATATCCGAGCAAAAATAGTCACCATCATCACCATTACATCATCAGCAAGGATATGTCCAAAAGTCATAGTGCCCCATTTGCAACATTTGGGACGGACGGACGAACAAACCCAAAGACTATATCCCGTCTACTTTCGTAGATTGGACATAAAAACATTCATCCTTATATAGTAAACGTTATTGTTCCTTAAAAACAGTCGAGCAAAGTGTTCAATAGACTTAGGTTTTATAGTTTTTTGTAATTTTTTTACGGAACAATCTCAAAATAGATCATTTATAACTAACTATAAACTGTTTGTAGATAATTTTCGAGCAACCCAAGTTTTTGAAGTGATGGCTCTCCTGTTATTTATCGCCACTCCAGTGATCCTGGGGATATATGTATTTTCTGCTGGTGCTAGACATTACGGCTTTGCTGTGTTCTGTATGGTGGCCTGTTTTGTTACAGGTAAGATGCTACCATAAACCAATGGCAAACTGATTGTTAATATTCGTTGGAATAGATTCTGTGTAAAGATAAATACTTGTTTTGTTGGTAAAGCTTCTGAAGATCTAATTTTGTGGCGTACTTGTCTTTTTGGCCCAGTTGAAGTCTGCTGGCTGTTTTCCATTGTAGGTTTTCTAAATTACCGCTTGTTAAATTGCTATTATTGAATTGTGGAATGAAACCATTAATTTATAAATACCAAGGATGTCAAATAAAACCAGTGCAAGAAAATACAAACAAAACAAACGAGCAAATAACGAACACAAAATACAATATATTTTCACTGTATATCCTATTATCACTTTAACGCTTACATCCCAAATCCCCAAAAAATATCCAGTATGCTGACCATATTTACACATTTAGCATTTACCTGACAGTGCATGTCTTTTTATTGCTTTATCCCTTTTCTTTTATTTCCGTGTAATTCATTGCAAAAAAGTACATCAAATGTAACCAAACTCTTCGAACTTTCTTTTCTCATATAATTCAAATCGACTAATCGTTTTTCTTTTATATAATTATAATTATTAATACTTCATCAGACTGCTTTGCACTTTCGTTTATTAAATTAATCTCAATGCTTTATTTCCTTATATAAACGATTTTGAATCATTACATGGAATTGACCTTCATAATTTCAATGCCTTCGACTTAATGCGCACATGCGAAACTTATTGTCAGTTTCTTCTTATCCCAATGCCTTTTTCTTTCGTTGCAATGCCTGGTTCAACACACTATTTGTTTTACTGCAATATCTTTCCTTCCAGGCATACCAATTCGGTAATTTTGTTATAACCTTAACTTTTGACAGTACAAATTCTTAACCTTTTTAGATCCCATTCAAATTCTTTAATCTTTCAACACAACGTAATGTTTTCGACTTCCGTTTCAATCATTTTGTCACCACAGTACCTTTGATTTTCATTCCAATGCGTTTTACTTCAATATGTATTGAATTCTTTTGATTTCATATTTATGTCTCTAAGCATGATGCTTTTGATAGCCTAAAGAATGTTTACGTTCATCATAATGTTTGACTCTTATTCCAATACCTTAGACTTCCAGACTTCCATCCTAATCTTTTTAATTATCATTCCAATGCATGTTGCTGCTCCTTAATGCTTTTAAACTTCCAACACAAATCTTTTGACTTCCATTCCAACTTTTTATATTTCTATAATCAATCCTTTGGACTTCAATGACAATTTTTGAATTCATTCACATGTACACACTTCCATCACATTGCTTTTAACTTCCATCACAATGCTTTTAACTTCCATCACAATGCTTTTGACTTCCATCACAATGCTTTTAACTTCCATCACAATGCTTTTGACTTCCATCACAATGCTTTTGACTTCCATCGCAATGCTTTTGACTTCCATCACAATGCTTTTGACTTCCATCACAATGTTTTGACTTCAATCACTAGGCTTTTGACATCCATCACAATGCTTTTGACTTCCATCACAATGCTTTTGACTTCCATCACAATCCTTAGATTGACTTCCATCACAATGCTTTTGAATTCCATCACAATGCTTTTGACTTCCATCACAATGCTTTTGACTTCCATCACAATGCTCTTGACTTCCATCACAATGCTTTTGACTTCCATCACAATGCTTAAATTGACTTCCATCACAATGCTTTTGACTTCCATCCCGAAGCCTTTGGTTATCATTCCCAATGCGTATAGTATCTATTACTTTTTTACTCGTTTCATTATGTGAATTTGTCTCCAGTCCCATCCATTTTAATTCCTTTGCTTCTGATCACCATGACATGGCATTGTCACTTAAAATGCTGTGAATGGTTTCCACTGCCATCATTTTGTTTTGCCCGTATCAAAGTGCCTTTCGACCCACACAATTCTCTTTTAACTTTCACCACAGTCCCTTTGAATTTTATCACAATGCCTTAATCCTTACATACCTGACCAACTCTTTTTGTATTTCCACACACTGCTTTTGATAGCGACCACATTACTTTTTTAACTATTAAATATCTAGATGTTTTAGAGCTTGAACTCCATTACACTGCTTTTGAATACCATCACGAGTATGCTTACTTCTTTGACATTGCTTTTAACTCAATTGCTTTTATTTTAATCCCAATGTTTTTGAGTTAGATTTCAATTATATAACCATAATCCAAATGCTTTAATACTCCACCAATATTCGTATAACTTTCACATCAATACCATCAACGAGCACACATATACATTATCTTCTGACTCTTGTTACTATAACAACTTGTTGCATGTATATTCCAAACCAGTTCTCTTCCTATACCTATCTTTATGCTATCGCAATATACCTTTATTCAGATCGTCTGTTTACTTTCCAGCCGCAGTGGCAATGATAGGTGTGTTTATATGGTTGGCATACATCCCGTCCAATTTCTCTGTGGGCTGGTCTTGTGGATTGGTGATCATTGCAGCATTACTTGCAATTATAGCAGGACTCTTGCTAATTCCGGAACTTGGCTGGTGTAGTTCCTACTCAAATTCTGGATATTATAATGAGGGGATATGCATGGGTGTCTGTGGGGGAGGAGCTGGGGGTTACGGTGGGGGTTGCTGTGACTGTGATTGTGACTGCGACTGTTGTAGAGACGAACCACCTCCTCGGACCCCCAGTCCTTCTCCCCCTCCCCCTCGAAAGGAACTCCCTTCTGATGTCGTGGAAAGACAACCAGCACGATGGGTTTACACGGGATCGACAATAGGATATCCACCCACGACAGGGATGACGAGTGCGTATCCCCCATCAACAGCTTTTAGTGGTTTACCGCCCTCAACTGCAATGACATCACTATCAGGTCGACCGTTTACTAACGGAATTGCCCCAATTATGTAATAAAATAAAATCATTTATACTTTCAGCTTTGATCCTATTCATTGGAAGTGTCCTGTGGATATTTGCGTTAGGATCAAACTTTTCGATAGCATGGTCATATGGATTGACTCTTGTTGCTTTGATTTTGGCGATTATAAGTGGTCTGTTATTTATTCCTGAAGTTCAAAACTTTAATTATTACTATGATACATATTCTGACGAGTATGATAAATACTATGAAAAAAGATCTCGAGTAAGCCCGAAGAATTATTCCAAGACCTCTTCACCCCGCCAACCAAGATACATTAGAAATTCAAATTCTAGAAGCGCAAATAGGTCACCTCTAGATTCGTCACCGCCATCTTCCGGGAGAACGAGCTCAACAGGGATCAGTAACGTCACAACATACGACAGCGTTCCTCAGCCAATGACAGTTGAAAATCCGAATTCACTGAGTGTGAATTCAGGGAAGAATTACAGACCACCAACGTTTAATAATATAACGGACGTCAAACTTCAGCGTGACCAAGTGTTCTGATTTGAATTAATTGAAAAAAGGATCTTTTCATTATTGATCAATAGTGGCGGGTGTACAAAAATATTAGGCTTAGGATTACATTTAGTGCCCAGTACTGTACAAACATTTAAAAACAAAAAAAAAGTCATCAAGAGATTTTTAACAGGAACGTAGAATTTGACGTTATGGCGTAGTATTGTAGCTTCGTTTAACGCTATATGAAACATGGACATCATAAGCCTAACACTAACAAAAAAGTGTTATTCAAATCGCAATCAGTGATGATTTCAGAGTTCGATGCTTCATTCAAGTTTATATGAATAATTTCATATTAAAGTCTTTAAACATACAAAAAGTGTCATTCACATTTAAGTACTTGATAAATTTTACATTTTTAAGGCTTGTTTGCACACTATACAAAAAACTTATGGGAATATCGGGTTCATTATAACAAATCTTCATATGACTTCAAGTCCATTAAAATATCATACATTTAAGAAAAACGAATAGTAAATGAAGGAATTATGTATTATCCATTCAAGTTCTAAAATTTCAGTTACAATCAACTTAAGAATCTTAAAGTTAATGGGTTAATCATTTAACCAGTTCATAGCAAAAAAATGTTGAACTGTTGCCACCAATTATATTTTTTCAATAACTTTCAGAACATATTTATATAGTTATCTATTTGACTGAATTATTTTAGGTTACACATTCATATTGCAAGTCAAGTTATGAATTCAAAGCACCATATAAACTAATTTAAATTGATTAATTCAATCCCTATCCGTCTTCGTAAACTGCGGTGGACTGCAAGGGACGAAATATAACGGCTGTATTTAATTGGGACGTTCTTTTATAAAGGAAAAAAGATTAATGACAATTCGTTCATAAATCAGCGGCAATTCAAAATTGAAATCGATGTGGCAGATAGATCTTGAGGTGCTGATCACTTTTGTTCTACATCAGAATTTATTAAAAATCTGTCACTGTTTTTTATTTACACGTATTAGCAAAAAACTGCAATTTACCCCTATTTTCTAATTTTTGCCACTGAAACCATTTAAAAAAACGCGTCAGTTCTATACATCTAATGCTAACAAACAACTATACCAAGTTTGGTTCCAATTTGACTTTTAAAAAGTGTCAGAGGAGTTAACGGTGTCAATGTAATGAGGAAATGCTGTCAAAATGGACAATTTCAACTTTCTAATTAGGAAAACCTCATTACAGGAATGGCCCTACATCGTTGATCCTATAACGTATTTTGTAGATCATGAAAGATTAACAATATGCAATTTTAATTTCTCAATTATCTTATATAGTTTTTAAGATATCTAGCTTCATAAGTGCAATTCATATACAATCCAGAAAAAGGGTATTAACTCTTACATGGGTTGTTGGATCTACTTCAAAATTTCATTTATTTGCCCCCCCAAAAAACTGCAATTTACCCCCCCCTTTCTATTTTTAACCACAGCTGCCATGTTTTACGATTACTAAAAAATTCCCACATCAATTTTAGGCACCTAATGCTAATGAACAACCTTACCAAGCTTTTTTTTGCAATTGAAAATATGGTGTTAAAGGACTTCACGTTTCAAAAAGTTTACGGACGACGGACGCTAATAAAAGGTAATTCTAGGTTTTCTCATGTATTCTTGCCAACTTGGGTACTTATAACCTCCTATAAAACAATTCCTTAGTATCCTTTTTTTATCAGTTCGGTCCTACAAGGGTCCTCCAGCATTCGTCTTGAAAAATAGCAAATCTTTTGATTGAAAATTAATACACACTAGTAGGTAATTTATCGGTTACGAAGCATACCTCGTTGCACATTATTTAGTGGGAATAGACTTTTAACTTTTACTAATTTTAAGTGCTCAATCCATGCAAAAATTAAGAGGTCACAACCAGCATCTGAAACATGCATCTTGCTAAGCATTTCTGGGTTCACTTACCATACCCATTTATTTGATGTGGTTCTTGTCAGTAAGCCGGACTGTACTTTAACCATTCTTCTGTAAGTGGTCTTCCATGCGGAAAACATAGGTCAGAGTCAGCATCTGAAGCATGGATTGTGCTTAGCACCATTAAATGCATCTACCACGCCAATATCATTGTATTAATCTTGTAAGTGAGCGGGAATGGACTTTAACCATTCTTCTGTAAGTGGTCATCCATGCGGAAAATATAGGTCACAGCCAGCATCCGAATCATGCATTGTGCTAAGCATCACAAGGTGCACCTACCATAGCAAAATCATTGATATGGCACATGTCAGTAAGCAGGAATGGATCCTGACCATTCTTCTGCAAGTGGGTGCGGACGCTGATGCCGACACCGACGCCGACAGCGGGGTTATCACATAAGCCCCCCTCACTTTATTGAGATGAGCTAAAAATCTTTTTTCCTACAGGGTTGCTACACATCCACGAAACCTCAAAAACCCTTGAGTTTAATTTTTAAGTTCAATGTCCCATGGAAGTATTAAATTGACAGGAATTACAACAATAAATTAACACAATTAATTTCCCACTATTTATCTGTAGATAATAAAGGTACCGACCCAGTTTATCAAGTAGGCGATAACACGCTTGAAGACGGTCTGCGTTTCCGCCACCAATTTTGAAGAAAAAACATCACGTGGGTTTACTATCGGTGGCCTTTATCAGTTACACTATTAATAAGGATACGGGACCGCCTGTGGTTCCCTTGCCGTGCAATTACCTGGTTGCAACGGCTTCTACTACCTATTCGAAAGTAAAGATTGAAAAAAGGATAAAAATCGGTCAACATTGAGCAAAGTTATGGCACAATGAAGATAAAAAAATCTGCTCAATTATTGACCATTTGAAGAAAGCACAATTTTTTAAAACTGTGATTACTTTTACATCTGATCTTTTCTGATTATGAAAATATTATGGTCTTCAAGAGGAAAGAGTTTTCTTCTTTGTGGTATGTGTCGTTACTGTGTGGGATGTTGTAGGATACTCCAAAAACTAAGAAAAAGTTAAACAAATTTATCGTGACATACAGAAATTTTGTAATTTTGTAGTTATTACACTGAATATAACACAAAAAACTAGACCCGCACCATGTTATGATTTTACAAAATTCATATTATTATCTATAAAAAAAAAAGAAATCGTAAACTGAATTGTTGTAGTTTTGTGAAAAGATGCCCGATTTTCTTCCTAATTCTGTCTTGACACTTGAGAACAAAAATGTAAAGAAATTTGACAAAATGTATCAGACTGTCAGAATTTATTAAAAGAATGAAAACGCACAATGATTTAAAAAGGTAAAATGAAGAATACAATTGCAACGAATTTCTTTAAATATATTTTAATTGAAAATCAAAGGATGTAACTGCAAGCAATGAAGATAGACCCAAAATCTTATAATATTATTATAATCCCATACTTATAAGTATGACCTGACTCCTAAAATAAAATTAAATTAAAGCTGTTGTTTACTTTAATAGTCAATACATGTACATGCAAATTGTTCAAATACATATTCATATTCTACTACATGTAATTGCATTTTTTTCTTCAAAAATCAATAGATACTCTATTTGTGCGGTCATAATTTTTCGATAATAAAACCACTCGTAGTTAAGGATTTCGACTAAGAAGATAGGCAAAACTTCGATCAGTATGGCGTTATTAGTAGGTACTTGACGATTTTGCGGTAACGCAGATGGAACGTTTGAAGTGAGGCTGTTGTAATTCCTGTCAATTTAATACTTCCATGAATGTCCTGAAACGGCCTTGTATTGTTTAATATTTGGGAAAAAGCCTTGAAATAGATAATTTGGCAATCAATAGGTAAATGGAACAATGTTAGTTGCTTGCCAATTCGAATATTGGAAATATGACAGGTATCCTACAGAAAGCAGGGACTGTTTATTCCGGAAAACCTACCTTCACTCTCGTTTGGAATAAGTTCACGTTGCTGATTGGAGTGTGGTTGTTATATGTGTTTTTGTTTAGTTTCTGATTTGTTTTGTTGTGATGATTATATGTCTATCGATTTTGATTACTTAGTATACTGTTTACCGATTTTGTCTGTCTTTTGATTGCCCCTTTGGTACATCTTAGCTTCTTGTAGAAAAAATATTTTTGGATTAAAGAATTCTGTTTACTTATTTCATCCTTTAAAATGACTAAAATACCTTTCAGAATCTATGGAAAAACCTTTCATAATTAAACTTTGTGATGCAAAAATGATTCAAACCTTGTAATTAGATGGTTTTTGTGGTAGATGATTAGAATTCTCCCTCAGAATGGTAAATTAACTTACCCAAATCAAAAAGAAGATTTTGAACCCTTTTTTATCCAAATTAACTATTCTGATTATTATACCTGTAGTGAGTGTACGAAGAAAGTGCTATTGTGATTTTAATTTCTCTGGTACGTAACTGTATTGTCTGTTTCTCTTAGGCATTTTTCAATTGGATTTATAATTTTTATGTTATATTCCGGAATCTCTATAGTTTCAGTTACCTAAGGCAAGTGGAAGGTTGTCTGCTATGAAGCCTGGTTCAAACCAACTATTTTATGTCAGAACTTTTGTGATTTTTGTCCCTGGTAGGTACTAGGTACCTACATTTATACCTGTTTAGAGATTTTTAAATTGTGTATCACCATTTTAAAATTTGTTCTTGCCTTAATTCAATTTATTACTGAAATGCACGTAAAATGCCTTTTTAAAATTTCGTTTTTTTTTCAATTGTGTTACTGGTAAAACAGATAACACCTTAAAAGCAGGTGAAACAAAACAGCAAGATAAAGATTGGGATTGAATGAAATGTTAAAAGACAATGCAATATTTTCACCATTTTTATTTAGCTTGACTTCTTCAACCATTTCCATCCTTCCAAATCTCTCACTTCTGAACATAACTTAAGTCAACAAGACTACATCATTTTAACATCACCCTCTCTCTATCTTAACCAATATCTTATCTTTATATATATATATATTATATACAGATAACTATAATAGGTTTATATGTGTCTTTTAAATGAGCATCATATTAACAAATAAATACATCAAAACCATACATGCCCCAACACCTTTTATTGGCGAGGGCATCGATATAAATCATTAACAAGTATCAGGGTCCATTAAAACAAACAGAACATAACAGTAGATAAAATTCTAACACAGAATACATAAAACAGTGGTTTGATACCTCAGTTGAGATATATATATAAAAATTAAATCGTTAGATTGGGTTCTTTGTAATGTGAAACACTATCACAGCAGAGGGGGTTGGAGTTGGGCCTCTTGGAAAATAAGAAGACCATAATCAGATCTAAAATTTGTTCTATTCTCTGTTATTGTAGATGGATGAAAATGTTTCCTAGACAACAACTAATTTAACCCCCGAAAAGCTAAGGCAGCAACTACAAAATATGAAACCATGGTCTTGAAAGGAAAGCTGAAAATTTCAGATTCTAAAATATACTGTTTTCATTTCATGTACTTTTAAGGGCTGTACCAGAAAACAAAATTATATGAGGGGGTATGAAGGCAGCTTATGTGGTGGGTGTTATGTCAAATTTTTCACAATAACTATGGGATATAATTCTATGGGTAGTTGGTGTTAAGTGCCTTCAATCCCCTATGTATTTTTTTTCTGGAACAGGTCTTATTAAAAGTGACAAAGGAACACACTTAAGCTTTATCACCTAATTAAAATTTAGCAGCTCTAGTATACATCAAAATCTGAGATCACAATCTTAGCATAATTCATTTTATAAAACATAAATTAAAGCTCTAAGCATTTATAAGCACATTGTTAGAAAACCAAAGGTGTTAAAAGGGAAGTTGACCAATACAAGGTGCAAGAAAAAAATCATGGGGTGGGGGAACAAGAAAGGATAATTGGAAGGTTTTTTTTCTCTCAACAATTTGAAATTAAAAGGGGGAGTTGCCTAACACAATGTTCAAGAAAAAAATCATGGAGGAGCAAGAAAAAATTTTTTGAAGTTTTTCCACTAATTCTTTTAATTGCAATTAATTGGTAATATTGGGGTCAGACAAGTCTTACAACATGGACATAAAAGGCACATTTAATCTTTGATAACTTTCATTGATAAATTTTGAAGTTTATAGTAAAAAGACATGAAATCTCATGTTTCACATGAATATTGATAGCTAAAAATGCATTTAACAAGACACTGAAAGAAGCTGATACAGTAATTGTTATGGATATACCACATCTATATATTGACTAGAACATGTAACTATTATCATCAATGCCTATTTAATAGACAAAATGCACAAGGGCATTCCAGCAATACATACATCCATTGGACCAGGGTCAGGTTTTTTGGCATCATAAGACAATGTTAGGCTAAAATGATAGACAAAATAAATGAAGAATACTACTTTCTTCAGACCATCAAAACTTTGATTGTAATTATCTATAATAAAATTTTACTTTTGGATGACTGGGTGCGTACTATTCTAACTGAATTAAACTTTGGAAGTAATATCCACCAAAAAATATTACAGGTTTCATCATATGAATATAAGTTTTAATATCACATACATAGAATTAATAAGGTGTACCCTGTTCATGGTATACTTTGCTAAAACTGCCCATCTTTATTCTACATACATTTCTTTTTTACAAGGCTCCAAAGCCTTGCCTACATAAAAGGCATTAAATTAATCTTGAACTTTAAGTACTACATGTATACTCTTTCATTTCTATACAAAATAGTTGTTCTTACAACTTTTCTTTCATGAATGTATTCAGATCTTGCATAAGAAACCATTTATTGAATATCATTACATAACAATTTCCTACATAATACTGTTAAATGGCAAAAAGGGTGTGTTTTTACATATGCTCACTCAAAATATTTAAATACATCTACATGTAATTTGAAAAGTTTTTTAAAAGCTTGTTGAGATACTATTGACAACTTCAGTTAAACATTCTTAAAGCTTCTTAATCAAGTATGCACAAGATTTAAATTTGTATTCAATCAATCATTCATCACATCACTTTGAATTTAAATTCATCAATTCCAATGAAAACTGTTATACAAAATACACTCCCAATCTTGAGAAAGATTTAACTTTTTCCCCTTCATGTAACTTTTCTTTAAAACCTCAATATACTTGTTACATGATACAAGAATACTAAACATTTTGTTCTATATTTTACACCTCCCTTAGCTACTAAAGAAAAAAGTTTTATTTTCTTATGTATTTTAAAAACTTACTCATAGTAAAATTAAAAAAATAATAATCAAATCTCTTTTAATACAAAATATTTTACATAAACAAATTTTCATTTTATTTATATTTATGTATTGTTTTTTTCTAAACAAATTTTACATTTCAAAGTTGGAAAAAACTACTTTTAAATCAACGTAATTACCATCATTTGAATGTATTTAATGTAAAACAGTTCTTTTAATAATAAGAAATGGAAAGGCATTCTCAAATAAACCTCTGAAAATGCAAAAAAAAATTGACTGATTTTTCTATTACTTTGATTAATATAAAAACAACTTGTATGAAGATATTAAAATTATTACATCTTATCTCATCATTATTTCACAATATTACAGCACTAAACAAAATGCATCTTCTATAAAATCTTACATTTTCCTTTCTGACAACACTTTAATTATTTTCAAGTAAGCACTACATAAATATACACTGAATTTTCATTCATTTTTTATCACACAAACAATGACATGAATTTATTGCACAATTTTTTTTTTATTTAGCACTATCTTCATTGAAACATGTCATATTCTATAATGTAACTAAGAATCAGATTTTAACAGTGAAATGACAATTTTTATTTGTTTGCTAAAACTGACCAAAGAATATATAAGACACTCCTACTCATATCAATGGTAAGCTGGTAAGCTGTTCACATTAGTTCAAAAGGTAATAAATATGTTACATTCAAGACATCTAAATTATTATTATGAAGACTTAAAACTTAAATTGCATTGGCACTAATAAGATTTTCGGAGCTTCTATTGCATTGGAACAAACAAAATAGGAGAAAAAATCTAGTTTTCAGTACCGTTTTCAAAAATCAACGTAAAAATAAAATGTACACTTGTGGTGGATTCATACCACTATTCTGAGATCACCTTTTCAAGGTTTATACACCTGGACTGTTCCAACGCTCTAAAAAATATAGATTTATCATCTTTGGTCCCCTTTGTTTGAGATCTCTATAAAATAAAATATTTTCTAATTACAGATAGCTTTAAGTTATTAATTAGTTCAGTATAGGAAACAGAAGTCTTACTTAAAAAAACAAATAGTATAGTGGAAAGTAACTGTGAATGAAAGAAAAAACAAGAAAGCATAAGCAGTTAAGAACAAAACAAAAAAGTACACAATATGCCTTATTTACATAAGTAGATTCAATTTGATCCTTAACAGCTATATAAGACCTATTGGCATATCAAGAGAAAAATATATTCAGACCCATAATTTAGTGACTTATTTAGATAATTATGTATCTAACAGTTTAGATTGACTGGAACAAATGAATATCTTGAACATAGGGTTGTAAAATTATTTTGTTCGGCTATATGTAATAATAAGTATTTGATAATCTTAAATGGCTATTTTTGACTTTTTATATACAAGTGTTTCTATCATGCTATTATCCTTAACATAAAAAATAAATTAAAAACACTCAGTAGGAAAACATGATCAACATGAAATCCTTCAAATATTATTCATTAGTACAGACCAGCTGTTTTCCGTAAATTCAATTTTAAGGCATTGGTTTTTCTACATCACATTTTCCCTCAAACCGTACTCTATTTTCATTCAAAACATTGAGTCTTTTATGTAAGATTTAGAGAAAGTCAAAAATAATTGACCAATGATCAACCAGATGAATAAAATAGAGTAATAACATAAGCATGAAAAGAACATGACAATCTTATAATGAAAATTTTGACATTTGTTTGAAAATTAAATTATGTCTACTGAGCTTGACACATGTTCTACAGCAATTTTAATAATTCTATGGCACTTCTATCAGTTAAAGACTATCCACCATTTAATATTCAAGTCATTTTCTTGATGTCATATGAAGTTTCCATTGTGTAGTTTATTCTCCGATTGTACTTTTGCTTTTCCATCTATCTTATCGCTTGTTATCACAGCTCGGCCTGGAAACTTTCCATACAGAGACACAATGATTTGGCACAAGTGTTGTCCTAGATTTTGACCCCAGTTGTCACACCATGATCTCATCGTCACTATCGTCATTTGTAATTTGTGGGGGAATTGATATATAACTGGATTCCATAGACAATGGTAAACGTACCGGTCGTGTCATTTCACTATTATTTAATTGGTCATTTCCATTGGTATCCATGGCTACATTTTGATCACTTTTATTCATATTGTCTAATAATGCTTGATATTTGGATGGAAGACGTTTATCAGGTGGATTAGAAGCTCTACGTTTTGTCAAATGTTCTAATTGTTTTGGTGGGCTGACTGAAAACCAAGCAGAGAAAATAAAGAATAAATACATAGCAATGCAGGCTACAAGCATTATTTATATTAGGCATTCTAAGTCATAAGAGGAAAGATATGGTTTGGTTCAGTAAATTTCAAGTCAAAAAGATCTAAGATTGTTTCCTATGTAAGGGGAGGTAACTATGGATGAGAAGACAATGCATTGTGTAATGAGTACGAATGATTTTCAGATCAGTTAGTTATGCATCATTAACAAGGTGAATTAAACTTTAAAGATTTGAATTTTTTTCTGACATTGTTATTTTCGGCTTTAATTCCCAATTTCATCCTATTGTTCAACAATTTAAATATTGTGGATATTTTCTAAGCACAATTGAATTTCATATATGTGAGATTACATTAAACTGTCTACAGCATTGTGTAAATATATTCTGTAAATACATGCATTTGGATGGTGAAACCTGAACATCTCACTTTGTATCGGAAGTACATTGTATTATGTTTTGGTTAAAATTCTTAAAAACTTATATAAAAATACTTGAAAAGTTCATATTGCATAAATTGTTAATAGGAAATAACAAAAAGTAAAAAAAAATTCAAGTAAAAATCTTCAAACAAAAATTTAGACTCCTATGCTATACAGTTTGTGAATTGAGTAACGTATAGGAATAAAATGACGATTAATTTTAAGAATATAAAGTGTCATCTACAGGGCAATAGAGCACCTAACATAAAACTATCAGCCACCCAAGCATCTGTGTAATTAGTAGGGCAGAGTTTTAGTACAACAAGAGTTTGACTGTGCAAGTTACCCTGATTTTGACTAGGTGTCTCCAATGAACATCACACAGTGGTCTCTATTAATGATTAAAACAGAGAATTTATCAGCCGTAAAACAGTGAACTATGAAAGTGTTAATCACACAGTGGTCTAAAATGTTTGCTTAAAAAAGGGTCAAGACAAATATGGCGGGATTTCATTAAACAGGAAGTTGATGAGTGACAGATCTAAATTCATAGTACTGATGCTGCATATAAATATCAATAAGTTGTGATAAGTAGCTGTTGAGAAACTGTTATGAAAATTTATCAATAATTACTATGTGGTGTTTCATAACTATTAAGACATAGAATGGAAAATATGGACTGTTGAAATAAAGCACATAATAAATAAACACTACAAAAAAAAATCTGCAATGAAAAAACAGCCAGTACCAAACAAATTAGACAAATGGTGAGTGCTTCAAGTTAATAAGTTTATAGTACAGGCCCTGGTTAAAGGAGTTAAAAGATTCCACATGATAATGGAAAACCCCACTCTCTGAAAAACTGTGTGTAAATAAAGTGCATGATAAGGTTCCATTTCTAATATTTCATAAAATTTGCAGTAAGAAAACTTTCAGAGTTGAAAAAATTCATGCATTTAGAGAAACAAAAAATTCCTATCATAGTAAGAATATCAAATTAATATTTTATAACTAAATCCATTTAAATATTTAAAGTTATTCCCTTAAGTTTCCATTTAAATCTTAAAAGTTATCTTAATATTTAAATAGGAATATTATATAACTGTATATATTAAAATGTGTTGGTAGTCCATCTTATGTAACAGACTTAAAAAAATTATATTGCACCATTAAAGTCAAAAAGGATATATAGAGAAAAGACGTTATAATTTAAATCATGCTGAGAGAGTCTTGTATTCATGCATGAAAATAAAATGGGAGCATCATTTCTTGTTTTTACTCGTGCAAGCATGAAAAAAATTTCTACATTAAATCTAATGAATGATTGATATGATTTTGATTAAATATTAGAAAATGGAATCTATACTATTTTAAAGTGAGAAAGCCCAGCAAAACTTCTCAAGGGAAATAATTTCACTGATCAGTATATGTTTAAATGATATGTAATTCTGAATAATGACTATCTTCATGGGTCAATGTGCCATTAGTCAATCCCTGAACAAAGATATAGCAATCCATTGTTAATGGCAATTTGCGAATGCACTTTGAAAAGGTCAAAGGTCATCTAAAGCTGTTTCTCAATCTACCTGGGTGTTCAAATGTCATTGCATATTCCTCTGCCTCTTCACAATCATCTGCAGTGTCGTAGGTACTATCTACGTCATCTGTACTGATGATTTCATCATCTGAAGATAGGTGGCGACACTCCAAGGCTGGAAGCTTGGATGTCAGGTTTTGTCTAAGATAGAATGGAAACAGTTATATTAATCAAATTTTATTACTGTTAAAAAGTACCCCTTCCTTCACATATAGATCAATATTTGCATACTTTACATATATTTTCTGATCAAATACATTGTACAGTAAAATAAATCTCTGCAGGAATCTATAAACTGTATAAATAAACTAAGAAAAAAAGACTTTATTATGAACTCTGAGTAGGCATAACTAATACAAGATTCCATTCCAGGACTATGCCAAAAGTAACATGAAATTGCATTCAATGTCATGGTAGAAATAATCCCCTCCCCTAAAACCATTCAGTTTACAGGAAGTTAAGTCTCATGGACTTTGAAACGGAGACTCAGAATACCAAATCTATAACCACTTCTTTCAGTGAAAGCATAGAAATATGTTTCTTACAGAAGGATGCATTATGAACTGGAGAAAAAAACTAAAATTTATCATCCAAGAAGCAGAGGTACCAATGGGGTATCAGAAAAGGGCAGAGACAAAACCAATAAACACGAACACCAACCCGACAAAAACAGACAACATGGGCGCGTTTGACATTCCCTTCCTAGGTAACCTGGGTAGATTATTTTTCCCGGGTTGAAATATAAAACAGAACACGGTTGACCTCTGTTCTGTATGGGTCAATGATCTTTGTAACAAATAAAAGTGTACATTCAGAACAACCTAGGTTACATATTATATTACTACGTCATTACCCAGGTTGTTCTCGTTCTGCCCCATGTGAGCGACATTTTCCCTACCTGAGACTTCCTGGGTTTGAATATCGAACACAAGCCATGTAAAAAAATGGAAACACAAAATACTGAATATCAATCAACAACACGAACTCAAGTGGAAACAAGAGTGAACTCAGGTGCTCCGGAAAAGTAAGCAGTTCCTGCTTGCTATAGCACACCTGTCGCGTTGCCAATAGTCCATTCAATGTGTCAAATCCGGTAAAGGAAGACAAAACAAAACCCTATGACAAACCAACATCTGCACTCATCTGAGAGATCGAAATTCCATATTTGTATATAAGTGCATGATGTCTTCCGTAAAATTTCTTTAGTGAAGACAGCAACAGAGGAGCAACATAACCCTGTGTGAGCAATTTTTGTGTCAGACTTGTTGCTCTGCTAAGGAAATCAATGTAAGTCCCTCATGCTCTGGAGTCACAAATCAATTGAGATACGTAAACTCCATAAGCTGGAGTGGACAGAATGTTGCTACACAAGAAGGGAAAGTTGACAATTGGAAAGTTGAAGTCATAGAGCCTTGTTGAAAGTCTTCCTTTAGAGTCAATTTCGAGATGTAGATCTAAATATGAAGCAGACTTCCTAGAATTTGTTGTGTCCTTTATCTCAAGCTCCTGGGGATATATGAGATGGAGAAAGTCACCAAATTGAGAATTGTTAAGGGAAAGGACATCATCAAAAGAACAGAACGAGAGGTTGAAAGAGAGAGCTAGTCTACGGTCTTTCTTGCCTAGAAGAGATTGTAAGAAGTCTGCTTCATATAAATGCAGAAACAAATCAGCAAGCAATGGTGCACAATTAGTGCCCATTGGAATCCCTATTGTTTGCTGAAAAACAATTCCACCAAACTGAACAAATATGTTGTCAATAAGAAAGTTGAGCATGTCAATTATTTGTTCTTCTGTAAATTTGTTCTTTTTCTTAGACTCATTGATGACAAAGTAAGTCTTGGTATAATCCACTACTAGATATTTGTACCTACGTTTTCCATTCTTTTTGCCATTGTAATACACTTACTTCTCTTTCCTGATTGACTTGAGGTGATTTTTGAGGGCCTTCTCCTCTTCCTCTACATAAGGTGAGATATCATCATCGTCGTCGTCCTCCTCCTCTTTAACAGGTTCATCAGGTACACATGGACTTACAGCTCGTTCTCTGGTAGGGGACTAGAAACAAAAAGAATAAGATGTACAAAGACAACAGAAATAATTGGTACAAGTCAGGCCAAACAGCTTGAATCAAACACAAGCAGTGCTCAACGTCCCCAACCTTGTACCATTCTTTAAGTCATTTCAACCCTACAATTGAATAGGTGTCTTTTAAGCCTAATAGATTTTTATTGTAAAGTTTACTGAAATTTTGTATTCAAAACTTTTCACTTCAATCACTGTTGCAAAATGTGGGGAACATCAAGGCAATTATATATTCAATAGCCAAGGTGAGGACTGAGTACCTTGCCCCATTGCATCTTATGATTTGATTGAACGTTCTATTTGTTATCCTCAGATCCTACTTCATTAATAAAGAAGTGCTATTTTCTAAATTCAAGGAAATTGAATTCTATGTTTTCCAGAAATACTTTCACTGATCATAAAGAAATTTCAAATTTTCCTTTTTCATTCCATGTTTTTCCCACCATAATATGATTCAATTGATTTTTAAGAGTTGCTTCCTCTCAGAGTCAGTATCAATCTTCTCAGAACTTTTCCCATTAATTTTACCTTTGATATTCTCATGCTAGTCCTGACAACTTGAAGTCTGTCCACGGCCGTGACTTCAGCTGATTCTAATGTTTTCAAGTCCTCTAATGTTGATCGTAGCTTATCTAGTTGTTCTTTAATAATGTGTTCTATTACTCTGGAACAATAAAATAAAAATCTGGCTTTATTGACGATGATGAAATTACAAATCAAATGGGAAAAAAAAAGAAAAACAAGAGGCTCCCAGGAGCCTGAATCGCTCACCTGGTCTTGATGTCAACCCTATGAAGACTTTTGTATAGCTAAATGAGCTGAATGTTTATAAGCATGAAAAATCTTTTCTCTATTTGCAATTGCTTTCATTCTTAATAATAAAAAAACACTAAGGGGCTGTAGCCCCTATAAGGGGTTATCAGACAACTTCAACCCTATGGAGACTTTTGTAGAGCTAAATGAGCTGAACGTTTAAGCAAGCAACAGCCTTTCTCTATCTGCAATAGTTTTCATTCTTTAAGCCAAAAACACTATTTTTGCCTTTAAGGGGCTGTAACCCCTATAAGGGGTCATCTGACAACTTTGACCCTATGAAGACTTTTGTAGAGCTTAATGAGCTGAACATTTTAGCAAGCAACAACTTTTCTCTATCTGCAATAATTTCATTCTATAGGCCAAAAACACTATTTTTCGCCTTTAAGGGGCTGTAACCCCTATAAGGGGTCATCTGACAACTTTGACCTTATTGAGACTTTTGTAGAGCTAAATGAGCTGATCATTTAAGCAAGCAACAGCTTTTTCTATCTACAATAGTTTTCATTCTATAGGCCAAAAACATGCAAAAACGCTATTTTTCACCTTTAAGGGGCTTTAAACACTTTAAAGGGTCATCTGACAACTTCGACCCCATGAAGACTTTTGTAGAGCTAAATGAGCTGAACGTTTAAGCATGCAACAGCTTTTCTCTATCTGCAATAGTTTTCATTCTATAGGCCAAAAACACTATTTTTCGCCTTTAAGGGGCTGTAACCCCTATAAGGGGTCATCTGACAACTTTGACCCTATGGAAACTTTTGTAGAGCTAAATGAGCTGAACATTTAAGCAAGCAACAGCTTTTCTGTATCTACAATAGTTTTCATTCTGTAGGCCAAAAACTTGCAAAAACGCTATTTTTCACCTTTAAGGGGCTGTAACCCCTATTTGGGATCATCTGACAACTTTGACCTTATGGAGACTTTTGTAGAGCTAAATGAGCTGAACATTTAAGCAAGCAATAGCTTTTCTCTATTTGCAATAGTTTTCATTCTATAGGCCAAAAACACTATTTTTTGCCTTTAAGGGGCTGTAACCCCTATAAGGGGTCATCTGACAACTTGGACCCTATGGAGACTTTTGTAGAGCTAAATGAGCTGAACATTTAAGCAAGCAACAGCTTTTCTCTATTTACAATAGTTTTCATTCTATAGGCCAAAAACATGCAAAAACGCTATTTTTCACCTTTAAGGGGCTGTAACTCCTATTAGGGATCATCTGACAACTTCGACCAAATGGAGACTTTTGTAGAACTTTTGATGCTGAAGCAGTAGCGTGGCATCAGATTTCATCTATCTCTTATACTTTTTGATTTACAAGCCAAAAACAGTAGTCTGACCCCCCTGGTCTATTTTTAGTAACAGTGGCCATGTTTTTTGACGGATCAAAAATTGAAACACAAGTTTGGTGCAGGACACCCTAAGGATCATTCATACCAAGTTTCATTAAATTTTGTTCAGTAGTTTCAGAGGAGAAGATTTTTGAAAAATTGTTAACAGACGACGACAGACGACAACGACAGACGACGACAGACGACGACGACGGACGCCAAGTGATGGTAATAGCTCACATGGACCTTCGGTCCAGGTGAGCTAAAAAAAGGTTATAAAACCTTAGACATTATTGGCATAGTTTTAGTTTTAAGTTAGTACACTGTTAAACACTTTAATTCCAATATTTAGCTCTTGATGTATTAGTTTCTTTTGCCTTCAAACTTCTGACTCTTTGTTAAGATCACAATTGAAGATGCCCTTTGACACTTTTTTTTCATTGATTTTTGTACCTCCCCCTTTTTAGCCTTCTTATTTTCTACTTGTCACTAGTACATGTACTACAAATGATAATCATAAATTTTTGTTTTCTACAAATCACTTACAATGTCAATTTTGACACCTGGTTCATTGATTCTTGGGCCTGGAGTTTCTTGTTTGTTCTGAGAAAGGTTGGTGCAAATATGATGGCAAGTCCATTCACACTCATTCTGTTAACATTTTCATGATGAGCAACTCTGGAAGAAAAATAAGAAAATCTAGTACAATATGTAATTTTTGTTTCAGATTTAAGAAATGGAGGATCCACTTTTTCCAAGTAGGGGCCATTTAATTGAGCAAAAGGGGGGCCTGGACTAGTTAGACTCATTTTTTTTTTCCTTCATATTTGCAAGAATTTTTTTAGAAGAAGGATAAATATCGCCCAAATTACAACAGATTTTTTTTGCTATTCAGACAGTGAATGGGAGCTGAACATACTTTCAGCTGCCTCAAAAGCATGTGTTTTGCATTTGCAATTAGCTATTTATTCATTCAATAGTCTGACATCTTGGCAGAATCTATCTAGTGATAAAACAAGTAAATCTGTGAGCTAATGCTCACTAGTGATACCCCCGCTCCCCAAACTAAGCCATAAATATAAGTTTAAATTTTCGGTAAACAGGAAGTAGTTGACCTAGGAAAATAAAATCGGTATACACCATATGGGACTATAGGATAAAGCTGTATACAAAATATCAGACCTTTATCTCATGTAGTTGCTTGGGAAACTGTGACAGAAATTTTGCATTTATGTCCATTATGTGTAAAAATCCTAAGTATTTGGTAAACAGGAAGTAAACTACCTAGGAAAATAAAATTGGTATACACCATATGGTACTATAGGATAAAGCTGTATACAAAATATCAGATCTCCATCTCATGTAGTTGCTTGGGAAACTGTGACAGAGATTTTGCATTTATGTCTATTATGTGTAAAAATCCTAAGTATTTGGTAAACAGGAAGTAAACTACCTAGGAAAATAAAATTGGTATACACCATATGGTACTATAGGATAAAGCTGTATACAAAATATCAGACATCCATCTCATGTAGTTGCTTGGGAAACTGTGACAGAAATTTTGCATTTATGTCTATTATGTGTAAAAGCCTAAGTATTTGGTAAACAGGAAGAAGACTACCCAGGAAAATAAAATCGGTATTCACCATATGGTACAATAGGATAAAGCTGAATACAAAATATCAGATCTCTATCTCATGTAGTTGCTTAGAAAACTGTGACGGAAGTTTTGTTACGGACCAACAGACCAACAGACAAACGAACGAACAAGGGTAAAACAGTATACCCCCCTCTTCTGCAAAGTGGGTATAATATGCAGACTAAATGATTACCTAGCTAAATGGAATATGATTCTTTCGAACAAGTCATGATTAGGTTTGGGTAGTTTACTGAACTCTGCATATAATGATTGCATCCTCTCTTTCTCATCATGTATCTCTATAAAGAAAATTAATTTATTTAAAAACTCTTAACATAACAGCTACCAATATTTTTTTTTTTTTTAATCCTGAATTTTTTATATAGAAATCAGTGAAAAAATTCTTTAATATTTTATGTTTCTTCTTATCTATTTGAAATTCTAAACAAGAGTTACCTATGATTTTTGTGTTTGAGATTTCAAAGCAATGTACAAGAACAGAATACCCGCTTTCATAGGAATGAGTTATATGATACATGCATAGTAAAATATCAATGCTTATCTTACGTAAAATACTCAAGTCATGTTTATTCTCTATATTTCCAAATATTCTATGTAAGACTGTCACCATTTTTTTAGTTCAAAATAGCAAGATACAGCCCCTGAACCTCTCTAATACTCATGTCTCTGGCTTTCATTTTGTATACCTTGATTTTGGAAATGTTTGTTTACAAACTAAAAATGATCAAAGGTTAAAGGTTAAATGTCACATACCTGCGGCTCTGACAAAGTCGTCATAAAGGTCATAGGTTAATACTGGTTCTGGTAGATCTCTAAAGAAAGATTTAAGTACAGCTGCCAAAACATGGATAGGATACTCTATTAAGTCTATAGAGGTCAGATCTGAAAATATCATGTATATAAAGTTTTAAACCCACAAATTAATTTACTAGTACCGTATAGCAGGTAATTTTAGCAAGTTGCAAATTTCCTGTTTGTATCTGAAAAAGGGATGTTTAAATTTAGCATTCTTAATTGTTTGCGTTTACAGAATCTAGAGTGTGTAAAATACATAGTTGTTTAAATCTAGCAATCTTTCATTTTAGTGATTCCTCGGACCTTGCGAATAAAGCGAAAATTTCCTGCCATATGGTATACTGACAGTAAGTCAGAAAGGGCCAAGTTGGCATAAAATCTAAGTGTTTTCAAAATTATGCAATGGATTAACATGAAATTTAAATATGCACACAATGACCTGCAGCATAAAAACTGTACGTACAAAATTTCAGAACTGCACTGTAAAAGGGATTTTGAGTTTTAATGTTTCAAAGTCCAATTCTCAAAATCCGCATTTCTATGACAAGAGGCTCCCAGGAGCCTGAATCGCTCACCTGGTCTTGATGTTGACCCTATACTTTTGTAGAGCTAAATGAGCTGAACATTTAAGCAAGCAACAGCTTTTCTCTACCTGCAATAGTTTTCATTCTATAGACCAAAAACACCATTTTTCACCTATAAGGGGCCATAACCCCTATAAGGAGTCATCTGACAACTTTGACCCTATGGAGACTTTTGTAGAGCTAAATGAGCTGAACATTTAAGCAAGCAACAGCTAATCTCTATCTGCAATAGTTTTCATTCTGTAGGCCCAAAACATGAAAAATCGCTTTTTTCAGAGGCTGTAACCCCTATAAGGGGTCACCTGACAACTTCGACCCTATGGAGAATTTTGTAGAGCTAAATGAGCTGAACATTTAAGCAAGCAATAGCTAATCTCTATGTGCAACAGTTTTCATTCTGTAGGCCAAAAAACATGGAAAAACGCTATTTTTCAGGGGCCGTAACCCCTATAAGGGGTTATCTGACAACTGGGGTTATCTGACAACTTCGACCCTATGGAGACTTTCGTAGAGCTAAATGAGCTGAACATTTAAGCAAGCAACAGCTAATCTTCTATCTGCAATAGTTTTCATTCTGTAGGCCAAAAACATGAAAAATCTTTATTTTTCAGGGGCCTTAACCCCTATAAGGGGTCATCTGACAACTTCGACCCTATGGAGAATATTCCAGAGCTAAATGAGCTGAACATTTAAGCAAGCAACAGCTAATCTCTATCTGCAATAGTTTTCATTTTGTAGGACAAAAACATGAAAAATCACTATTTTTTCAGGGGCCGTAATCCCTATAAGGGGTCATCTGACAACTTCGACCCTATGGAGAATATTGTAGAGCTAAATGAGCTGAACATTTAAGCAAGCAACAGCTAATCTCTATCTGCAATAGTTTTCATTTTGTAGGACAAAAACATGAAAAATCGCTATTTTTCAGGGGCCGTAATCCCTATGAGGGGTCATCTGACAACTTCGACCCTATGGAAAATTTTGTAGAGCTAAATGAGCTGAACATTTAAGCAAGCAACAGCTAATCTCTATCTGCAATAGTTTTCATTCTGTAGGACAAAAACATGAAAAATCGCTATTTTTCAGAGGCCGTAACACCTATAAGGGGTCATCTGACAACTTCGACCCTATGGAGAATTTTGTAGAGCTAAATGAGCTGAACATTTAAGTAAGCAACAGCTAATCTCTATATGCAATAGTTTTCATTTTGTAGGACAAAAACATGAAAAAACGCTATTTTTCAGGGGCCGTAACCCCTATAAGGGGTAATCTGACAACTTCGACCCTATGGAGACTTTGGTAGAGTTAAATGAGCTGAACATTAAAGCAAGCAACAGCTAATCTCTTTCTGCAATAGTTTTCATTCTGTAGGCCAAAAACATGAAAAAATGCTTTTTTTCACCTTCAAGGGGCCGTAACCCCTATAAGGGGTCATCTGACAACTTTGACCAAATGGAGACTTTTGTAGAGCTTTTGATGCTGAATCAGTAGCGTGGCCTCAGATTTCCTCTATCTCTATACTTTTTGATTTATAAGCCAAAAACAGTAGTCTGACCCCCCTAGTCTATTTTTAGTAACGGCGGCCATGTTTTTTAACGGATCAATAATCAAAACACAAGTTTGGTGCAGGACACCCTAAGGATCATTCATACCAAGTTTCATTAAATTTTGTTAGGTAGTTTCAGAGGAGAAGATTTTTGAAAAATTGTTAACAGACGACGACGACGACGACGACAGACGACGACGACCACGGACGCCAAGTGATGGTAATAGCTCACATGGACCTTCGGTCCAGGTGAGCTAAAAAAAATGAAGAGTTCTTTCCCCAAAGATCTGAAATCTTTGATAAAATTTTAAAGGTTTTACCCAGAAATGCTTTTCACCAATTTGCAGGAAATTTCATGAAATACTGCATATAGCAAGTGTAAAATCTTTCAGAACCATACTACCAACAAAACTACATATATGTTCCCATAAAAGTAAATAAGCATATACCTTCCTTGCCACTATCGATCATCTGTTTAAGTAGTTTGACCTTGGCCTGTGACCCTGCCCGTCTGTATATCCCCTCGATAAACAGACCATGTAGTTCTATCACAGATATTAGACGATCCACTATCACAGGAACTTTTCTGTCCTTTGACACCAGGCTGGCCAGCTGTAAACCAAATACTCTGGTCCCCGCAAACTGAAAAAAAATTGTTATAAAGTATAGACATGGAGTAAGAATGATGCATAAGCAATTGTCAAAATGTTTTATTTATTCAAAATTTACTTTCAGTTTCAGTATAACCTTATGACATTCATTTTTTTTTACATTGAAGATAAGAGGCAAACAAAATTTAAGCATAGTTGAATTTTGTTTGCCTCATATCTTCAATGTATAAACAAAGTTAAAGCAGAAAAATAGAAATATATTATGGAGACTTATACAGTTTCTTTTCTTCTCTGACAATAACAAATGATACCTTAAATGAAGAATGAAAATGTCAACAAGCTATATTTTGAAAGATTGAGTCAAAGAAAAATGTTTTGTAAACTTATTGCAAAGATTTTGTAAAATTTTCTGTGCTTGGAAGGACCTTTCATGCCTAAAATATACAATTGGTTGGCTTTTAAGATCTTCTTAAAAAATAAATATTTCAAATCAAAGAAAATTATTTCATTGAAATTTGTTGTGCTAGTACAAAATACGAATGAATTAAAAGCACAGTTTTAAGCAAACAATTTGCTAACAACAGCAGGACAGGATATTTGAAGCAGTGGTTAAAACTTAAAATACATATTAATTTAAGAAAAAAAAATTATTCCATAGTGTGAACATATAAAAATACATAAAAATTGCTTAATAATACCATTTAAACAGTACCTATATAATCCACCCCTTGTGGTTCCAACAAAAAAGTAACTAATGTACATATATAATTACAATGTTGATAAAATAATGACACAACAGACAAACTCACTAATAATTCCCATGATGAGCAAGCTGATGCTACATTACAGCATCGACACTTCCAAATGTTCTGGATGGAAAATACAGAGGGTTAATGTCAAAGCAGGTTATGTATAGTCCGAGTGGCTTAGGCCTTCAAAGATTTTAAGAATGATTTTGAAATATCTTACACCCAAATTAATTTAGGTTTACAACACTAAAATGAATAGTTGTAATGATATTTTCCTTTGGCAGCCATATTCCTCAAACCAATAAAACGAAATTAAAGCTTACATCATTATGAACTGATTTAAATAGTTTTCTTGATTTGCTTATTGTCATAGATTTTATCAGGACAGTTTCTATATGCACATCATGATATAATGTACTTCCTTCCTATCAAGTTTCATAAAATTGCATTTAGCACTTTTTAAAGCAGTACAATAGGGACTTAGGGTTAGAATATATGTGGCCAGATGTACCAACAGACAAACCCCACCCCACTTTTTAAAAACATGGGTGCCATTCTATTTTAATTTTTAGCATATTTTGTACCTTTACATTTCTCAAAGGCACAATTTCAAAACTTTGTTATACTTTTTTAAAATACTACAGAAAGAAAACACCCTAAATGGTGATTTAAGAAGCCATATAACCTTAGTTAGTTAAGCAGAGAAATTCAAAAAATTTTCACACAAAACCTTTGGACGGTGATGGTGGTGTCTGAACAAGGAATAACCTCTTGGACCCAAATGAAGAGGAAGAATTAAAGGTCTCCCAGAATGTTCTTCCTGTAAAAAGGACCAAATCATTTTTCTCAGTAAGTTCATTGTTTGAATGAGCTTCTGATTTAGTTCAGTCTGAACCAAACTAAAATTCTGAATTAATATTAAGATTTTCACATAATTTTATAAGAACAAAAAATTTGAAATGCTACAGAATAACTGTAATATATCTCATAATCGTAATATGAACGGCTATCGAGGTTCAGTTTTGACAAAGGTAAAACTTAAAACATCGCCCTTATTTTTAGCTGCCCTTCTTCTAATGGGCTCCCCAATAACAGCAACTTTTTTAATATGAGGCTCCATAATTGTGACTCCCAACCCATTCTGTAAAGATGCACACATACACAATTAACAAGATTACCTGGTTGTCTTGGACACCTTTACATTTGGTTGTTGTCTTGTTAACACATTTCTTGTGACAGGTATATTTACAAACTGAAAGTAGAGAAAAAATATTGATTTGTGTCAGAAAAGTGAAAGTTGATATTATACAATTGTGGCCTGCAATAGAGGGATACATCTCATATTGTAATCCCACAGGGTTGTTGTTTTCCCTCTGGCAAGCCCTTGGGAAAATAACATATCCCCTCGGGATTACAATTCGGATGTTCCCATCTAAAAGGACACAATTGTTTTATTCTATTTTTGGTTCATCGTTTACCTGGTGACTTCTTATTATTGATTCTTCAAGAGTGACACAATAGTATTGTTACCCTGACAATGTAAAATTCAAAGGTCATTTGCCTTGTAACAATCGGGTTGTTACCCACTAGATGTAATCAAGAGAAGGTACCCTGATAGTAATTTTTGAGAGAAAACATCCAAATTATTTTTTTAGTCACATGACTGTAAAAGCCAATCAAATGATTAGAAATTAACCAAAATTATAATAAACAATACTGTTTCAATACAATAATTTCAAAATAGTAAAATAATGTTAACTTACCAATCTTTTTAGTTAAAAGTAAACATAACTTACTACACAAATAACTTTACGATGATTACCTAGACAAGTGATTCTATTTTTGTGCAACACAGACATTTCAAGAGCTCCATGTCCAATACTTTTTTCTGAGCAAAGTAATTGTGACCTTGACTGTTGACATAAGAGCTTTGAATTATTTGGCGTCATCTTTTTTTATCGGTAAAAATGTGTGCAAATTTCATGTAATTCTACCATGGGTTATAAAAAATATACCCTGGAAATCAATTTCAGATGGATAAATTGTCCATTTTCCAATTAGCTTCGGATTGTATTCTCAAATCGATTTAATTTTTCTTTGTATTATCGCTATGAGAAATACATTGGTTACCTAATGGAATACAGTCCAGACAAGTCTTGGACTTTATCCTTTATCACTATGATAATCTACCATAAAAATATGAGCCTGGGACTTGTCTGGTCCGTATGCCATTTGGTAACTTATGTATTTTCCATAGTGCTAATACAAAGAAAAATTAAATTGATTCCAGAATATAATCCAAAGCTAATTGGCAAATAGACTATTGACACCAAATTCTATTCTCATCTGCTTTTACGAAAGACAATAAAAAATATTTAGAAGCAATTCTCTTTTTTACAGCTTGGTTCTTATAAAGCTCTAAATACCTTGACAAACACTGCCCTTTTCCATTATCCATAACAGATTAGAACAGTATTCACAGAAGGTTGGAATGCCAAACTGAACAAGCATAAACTTATGCCCCATCACCTCCTGGAGAAAAGAAATAATTAGTGTGAAAAACACCACCATAAATTTTCTACATGCAAAGTCTAAGCATAGGCATTATTACTAACAAGATCTAAAAGGTATCTGTACTTAGTAAGATAAAAGATAAATTCTGAAGTCTTAATTATTATACTTTATATAAATCAAATTCCTAGTTGGTTTGTTAATTTGTTAAGCAAAACAGGTATACTCAAGAAAATCATTCAAAATACAGACTTAAGACGACTCTATATGCTATTCCAACAAACAAACAAAAACATTATAAAAGTCATATAAAAATATGCACCAATAAATATGTTGTTTTTGTTAACACCAAAAAATCTTTATCTAATTAAGTCTAAAAGAAATAATTAAAATCTTACATAAATATCTTTCTTTCCCCTTTCTCTCTTTCTAGGTTTCTTTTGAACCGTATCATCTTTCTTTTCTTTCCGTTTATGTTTGATAAATTCATCAAGAAATCCTCGGAATGCATTGACCCCCATGGTGATAGGAAACGAAGCATCATCTGTGCCCTTATCCTTCAGCATGGCTTCTAGCATGTGAGCAAACTTCTGTAGTAAATCTCTATACTGGATCTCTATATTGGGTTTCTGGAAAAATAAAATCCCAAGTATTTACCATTTCCAGATTCCTAACAAAATTTACTGAATTTGTTAATTGTAAGTAAGGTAGACAGTAATTAATTCATTATTTTCATTTCTTTGGAGGGGTGGAAAGAAAACAGGAGTGTCTGGAAGTAACAGATCACTTTGAACAAGTTTTTACATTCTAAAATGGCAGTCTTCCATGGAAGACCTATGTTGCCTTCGTCTTAGAATATTCGGTAAAAAGGAGGTAGATAAATTACGTGCAAATAATTGCCCATTTAAACCATATAGTTCTATAGGAGTAAATTACTTGTCAAACATCAAGAGGCTTTGACGAGTAGTTGCCTGGAAATCTGCGACAAAATTTTTTTGTGACGTGACAGGATAACGGATATTGCCAAAGTGACTCGTATATGTCACTTTGCAACACATTGCAGGAGACCTTACAAATGATCATCAAACTTTATTCTGTATCAACACAGCATATTTCACAGATCTATAGAAGTTATTGAGATATTCAAGTTAAAGTTATATTATTGACTAACAACATGTGTACATTATGGAAGGGAACATATGCATCTTGTGGAAGCTCATATTTACAAAATTTAACATGTATTCATGTCCTACATTATAAATTCATCAACATGGTAATAGATTAGCTTAAAGTTAAGGAATGAATACATTGAAATATATAAAGTCGTTCAAACTGAGCAAAAACTACAGAATTATACAGTTTGAGAAATCTAGATTGTTTGTGGGTAACTTTATTTTACGTTTGTCAGCTTTTATTAGAATGTTATACATGTGTACTACAAGAATCAGATTTGAAATAAGATATCTACAAATAATGAAAATAAAATATTAATTAAAAAAAAGTTAAACGAGCATATACCATCAGAAAAGACTCAAGTACTCACTCTTGATTTCACATTACGGAACTGAAATTATCAAATGATTACATTGTGTATTTTCAATTTTTCATACCATGATGTAATGTGCATAAAAGGACAAGGTATGATAAGGGCCCTATTTGGCCCCCTAATTTTGGAAAAATAATATCATAAGTAAATAATAGAAATTTCATTTCAAGTTTCAAGTTGGATGGTTGGACTTTCTGACTATGGGTTTTATTTACCTTAATTTACTCAGTTTTTAGATTTAAAGAGGCCTAAAATGGGCCAAAAGTAAGGAAATTTGAGAAAAATGTCAATTTTTATACTTATTTTGTTATTTTCAAAGGCCTAGGCCAACATAGACCATGCTTAATTAAACTGATTTATACATAATTGATAGCAAAATTAAGATTTTATGAACAAACAGCCTGGTCTACGTAGGTGCAGACTTCTAAAAATATTATCAAAAATTTGTCTATTTTTAGGAAATGTCACAGAAATCACGCAAATTGACTATGTTTTGACACAAAATTTGCAGTCAATATTATCATATCCTTAAAACTTTAGTTAACCAAGTTTCTGTATTCATTTGACTAGGCCAATGTTCTATTTTTTCAGCCAAATAGGGGGCCAAATACCTTGTCCTTTATTAACATGATATCTGAGAGTAAACTGAATTTGGGATGGAGAGATACATAACCCTTCCCTATTTTGTAGTTGATTGTGTAGAGGAGTAACATCCCCAGGTTCTGTCACTGCTCAGTTTTGGAACAGCTCTATAAACAGTGTAAAAACAAGGTGAAAATACTGTTCAAGATGATACCTTCCCCTTAGGTAGTAAGGTGTGCTTAAAGTCATTTTAGCATTGCAGGTTGTTTTTAATGAAATGTCAAGGTAGATTCTTTTAAACCATAATATGAGAACATGCATTGCCTTAAAAGCTCACATAGAGACTTGCAGATTAGAAATTGAAAGGAATTAGTAATTTGGATCTATGGGACAAGATAATAAGGGATGATGTGATATTATTTCTTGCCTTTGTTCAGCACTTGCAGACTTTTTCCAAAACTTCGGAAAAATCCAAATGAGTGACAGTCATAATACTGTATAGAGGGTGAATTTTGCAATGGTAAACTTTCGCAGTATTTGTGTCATAAGGTATGTGAACAATTTCTGCAGGTTCTATTTTCATGTTTTATAAATGTGTTGCTGTATATTTTGTATTAGATGAATGTTAAGCAGGATTTATTTTCCAAATTTCCGTCAACCCGCTAAAGTCAGCGAAAATTAAAACAGCTGCGAAAATAACCAGCTATATGGTATTTTGAGTTTTGTGTAATATGGCCAACTCTCTACATTATTGAGATTCACTATACTTGCATATCAAAAGTTGCCCCTAAAAAGCCTTAAGAAAAATGATAGGGGGAAGGTTGGGCCCAAAAATCTAGTTTAACCCTGCCACATATTACATGTGCCTGTCCTAAGCCAGGAATCTTTGACAAAGCTTTCGTTTGTTAATGTTTTTTTGATGTTTTCTGTTCCTTGTTTAAGAAGGGGGTCTATCTGTTATATGCATTTTATTTAGACCATGGGCCAATTGGAGAACTGCGAGCAGCGTCTACTGGCCTCATTGAAGGCTGCTGGCGGTTATCTATTGTGTTTTTTTTCTGAATTACCATTTGATTGTGGGCTGTGTCGCATACACTTATTCCACATCTCATTTAGGTAACACTTGTATTTACCCCGTGTGAGCCCTTTAATTTGACCTACCTGTTTTTCTACAGATAAAGTTTGTTGCATTTCTAAATGGAAGTCAGATAAGGCTTTAGTAAACACTTCATCAAATACTGGTTTTTCTGAATCTGTTTTCTTTGTCTTCTTTTGACCTTTGTTATAATCAACCAACTGAAAAACAAAAGATTGCAATTTTTGAACTCATAATACTTAACATATTCCAATTATTGACCCCAAAAATTCAAATTTCCCAAGTCCATTACTTATTGGTGAATCTAAATGGTGGAAAAGAATGTACATCTATATGTTATAACAACACAGCCTACCAATTATATAATAATTAAACAGAGATAAATGGAATGGATTGAAGAACATGAGGATATACCAGTCGAAATATTATTATTCTTTTCTGACCTTTGTATCATGGATGAACAAAATAGAAGTAAAACAAGAAAATGTGTCAAGATGACACTGATGCCCCGCTGGCAAATAAAATAAAATAAAACTGTTATTTTTACAAAATTTGCAAGGTCCAAGGGTCATAATTTGGGTCAAAATCAGTGGACCGGAACCCAACTCAAACTTGACCTGTAACTCATCATGGTAGACTAACATACCAAAAATCTTTTGAATATGTGCAAAGATGTCCAAAAAAGTGCGGAAAACTAAAGTGTGACGGACGGAATGGAAGGACGGACGGACGGACAGAAGGACGAACAGACAGACAAACAATTAAAAACATTCAATTTACCGGTACAATGTTTTTGGATGCTGTGTTATGAATCTTTGTTTCCAAACTCTTAATATCAGTTAATTAAAACCAAATTATCGACATAAGGAATGGTTGTGTAGGCAAAATTTATGGGTTTTTTTTTAATAACAGTTGATGGATAAACGTAATTTTTTGCAAGCAAATACTAAAATGGTACATACTGTAAACCAACTAATTTTCGCGAGTGATTTATATTCACGTATTTTGCAAGGAACAGAAATTCGCGAAAGTAAATTGTCGCGAACTCTTTATGTTCAAAGCAAAATGATAGTTTTTCACGAAGAATCGCGAAAAAAAATAGCCGCGAAATTGCCCTCTGACACAAAAACGTGAAATATTCTAGTCGCGAAAATAAATTGATTTACAGTAATCACAAAATGATCTTAGTGTTAAATTTGTAAAACTGTCAACATCAGTTAATCAAAATTCTATAAATTTACAATAAAAATAATTTTCACATTTACAATTTTTTGTGTAACTTGCTACTGGACACTATTAATATTTTTATGTCAAATCTAATATTGTACCTTTTTAAGTATAAACTCATCAAGAGCAGATAACTCTCTATAATCTACTATGACTAGATCACTGGGGTACTGCCATTCGCTGGTCGCACCAAACTTCACCTCCCTCGCTGGAGATTCACCTCGCTTAGGTGTTTCATGTTTAGGAGTTTTCCTTTCCTCTCCTGGAAATGGTTTAAAGTCAGATGGCGATTTTGGCGAAGTTGGCGATAGCTGACTAGCAGTCATGCCAGGTAATACTGGAACACCAATACGGTTGACTGCAATGATAAAGATTAAAAGACTTGAGGCCCTGGTTTCATAAAACATCTAAAATTGAGTATTTCCTCAAATCCTTCCTCAACCCAAAATCTAACCAATCAAAAATGTTGTTATATGAGTTAAGGAGAGATTTGAGGATATACTCAATTTGAAATGTTTTATGATTGATCTTACTAATTATAGAAAACTTAGAATTGTCAATGTACATTTGCCTTTACATGTGTGTAGTTATAAATTCTTTTTTCAAATTTATAAGTTAATTTATACAGCTATTGTGATAAATCATATCTTTTTAAATCATGGATTAATACATTACTGTGTTGTTGTTTTTTATGGATGTTGGCAAATACACTTTTTCCAAATCTCACATTACAATTTCTATTATGGCAAATAATTTAATCTATTACTGTAGAAGCAGAAATATTTGTTAGGGATTAAATTTCGTTTATTTTGTGGATAGGAGAAATCCACGAAATTAAATCCCAACGAGTTAAAAATATTTAGTTGAAAAGTGTATTTCAAAATTAAAATTCCACGAAAAGAGGAAGGTTCACGAAGGTGCATTTTTGGCCCACAAAATTAAAATTTTTAAAACTAACGTAAACCTCACAAAAATGGTATGAAAATGAAGCTGATGGTCCTTATTTTAAGGCTGCATGCTTATATTTTTGGTTTTGAGAGTATTAACGTCAATAAAATAGCTGCAAAATGAGTTGATATAGCAAAAATCGTCGAAAATCGTCATTTTTTAGACTTTCTTTGTTAAATTTAACACCCTCCGCACCCATGGGCACCATTGCCCTTTTAATATATCATCAAGATTAACAATTTCTATCACTGGACAAAATTACAAGGGTGCCCATGGCTGCGGAGGTTGTTAAAAAAGTATTTTTGTCAATAAAATGAGTTGAAATTGTTGTCATCTGGCGTTCTGTGGAATTATCTCCCCTTGAACAGGAGGCATTTGAAAAAATATATATGGTACATTTCTTTTCATTATTTTTTTACATTTATTTATTTAATTTATATTATTTTAACTATCTATTAACATTTATTGATCAATTGTCTGATTTTATATTTTATTTTGCAATTTAAAAGAACTTTGTGCACTGTAAAGAAAGAAACTACTCTATTAAAAGGATCCATCATCTTTTCTCAATTTGAAATATTCATTGGTAGATACCACTACTGACTGGATAATTAATTCAAACTATATCCACTTTTAAGTACATTTTGTACAAGCCCACAGATCAATCGAAACTTCTTATAGAATTGAGGAATCACTTAATATTAAAATGTTAATATTACAAAGTATTCTTTTTTACGATGCCAGTACTTTTCCTTCAACACTTTTGTTTTTCAACACTCAAATGTTGCCGTCCCCGCTGGCGAATGGGTCTGTGTGCTGAGCTGTGTGCAGCATAGCCTAGCTTGTCGTAAGAGGGGACTTAGGATCTTGTGATTCTGACATGGGGCTAGACTGTGGGCCGCCAAATGCAAGTAGTGCATAAAGCTAAATGTTCCGCCCCTATTTTCCCCTCCCGTTTTTCTGTGGTCTTTAAAAATGTTCCATTGTTTCCCACCCCACTTCAATATCCCTCATCATAATTTCATGTTCATTTTTGTCTCGCCTGCGACGAATAGTCGTGGAAGGTGAGATCTAGGTATTACTTTCTGGCTGAGGCGACGGCGGCGTAAACTTTTTTGTAGGACATTTGTGGACAATGAATTGCTTGAAAAGTATAATAGCTAGGCATTTGATATTTGTTAAACAGTCAGTTTGGACAAATGTATAGGTAACTGTCACAGGGGAGAAATAATAAATTAATAGTTTAATAACTAGATTTTCCGATGGTGCGGACAGGCGAGACATACTTTAGTGTTAACTCTTGTTTCATTACATTAGTGTTCATTGCCATTATGTAATATATATTAGTGTTGCAAGGGCATGTAACAAATACGAGAACATCTAAGTTTAAGCAGAACTTTTTGAGAAAACAAACTATGCTTAATGATAGGAAGGTCATTTTATCGTAGATAAGGATTAGTAAATCAATTTAAGTGTGGTTGTGACGTGCCATATAATAAATATGTACACTAACACTCCTTTAGGTCTAGCTTGGCGAATGGCGGTTGTCAGGTGTATGAAAGATGCAAAGAGACACCAAAGTTCCTGCTTGTTAAAGAACACCCGTCGCGCTGCTTATTTTCAATTCAGTTTGTCAAATCCAGTAAAGGAAGACGAAACAAATATTGAAACTCTGACCCCTGACCATAGTGGGCCAACGTGTGTGGAGAGTGTGACGCTTCATGCACATAAAATTAAGACCCTTTTGTGGACCGCCAAATAGTACACCACATAGGCTTAATTTTCCGCTCCTACTCTCCTGTCCCCCTTTTTCCAGTGGTTCTTCAAAATTTGCTGCTCTTTTGTTTCCCACCCACTGCCCATTTTTCATACATCATCGTGTCTCATTTCATGTTCATTTTATCATGCCTTTCATGTTCATACATGTAATGCCTTAGTTTGCAAGAAATTACATGTAAACCCCCAACTCACTTATTCTCAATTGTTGGTTTTTACAATTTTGAGCATATGTTTTATTTCCTCAAATTATGTAATTTCCTGAAATCTGTAGTTTTTCTTATACATGTATGTCTCTTCTGTTCATCTAATACAAACTAAGCCTTGCAAAGATTTTATAATGAAATGAACCTTAGAACCTCAAACTGTACTTTTACTTGAAATTCCTTTAAACCTTTCATACTGAATTTATAAAATTAAGATTCAAAATAAAATAAAGAAAGAATGTGTCCATGGGACACGGATGCCCCCGCTGGCCCCAAACAGGAAGGTGATGTCCAACAGGTCTCAAAATCATTTAGGACGTAAAGTTTGTCATACTCAACCATCCTACCAAGTTTCAAATCATTCTCATGTACAGTTCCTGAGAAAAGCTTGACGGAAATTTTCATAGTCACGTTCACATATTTTAAAATTGGCCTAAGTCCCAAACAGGAAGTAGATGTCCGACAGGTCTCAAAATCCCCTAGGACATATAGATTGTCATACTCAACCATCCTACTAAGTTTCAAATCATTCTCATGTATGGTTCCTGAGAAAAGCTTGACGGAAATTTGTACAGACATACGGACGGACATGAGTAAAACTTAATGCCCCCCGACATGTCGTCGCGAGGGCATAAAAATCAGAAATTATGCCATTTTTGCTCATTTTTAAGTATCTATTTTGTACGTAGAAAAAAATATATTAGAACATTGTAGTTAACTTGTATAATCTGCATCAGGACCTGTGCATGCTTATATTTACACAGAAAGCTGGTTGGTTTTCCACGATGAAAAGAAATTAAAAAACAGTTCCAGAAATGGATTTTTCACTCATGTTGTCATTTTCTTCCAAAAAAATTTAACAGGGACACATAAATTTTAAATGTTAGTTTTAGTGTAGAGCTTCTTTGTATTGTTTTGTAACTTTGGGCACATAATATCCATATTTTTAAAGAATAAAAAGTTTCCCCACAATTCATGATTTTTCGCTGATTTTTCCACTTTTTCCCCAAAAATAAAAGGTTATATCAATAGATACACACGAAAACACAAAGCTGTGGTTAATTTGGTTTATGTTTTAGCATTTCACACCTTCAAACTGAACTTATGGCATTCCAGTACAAAACTAAAAATTATTTCCAGAAATTTGTGATTTATTGTAGATTTCCACATTTTCCTCCCAAAAATGACTACCGGGGGGTAAATGGTCAAACCAAAAGTTATTTGGGCAATCCTTTGTTGAAAAAGACACAAAAAGCAATATTTTTAAACATGTTCGAATAATTTGTGATGGTGGGCCAATTTTACCCATTCGTGGCTCTACCCCTTTGTGCCCACCAAATCAGTTTTGTGCTCTATACCACAAAATTTTATCCCAACGAAAATAAATGATTATACAGTATTTTTTTATTAGTGTTTAATAATTTAAGCACACATGGAATACTAGTGAAAGACTGAAAAAACAAAACATGCACCAAACATTGTGCCAAGATGAGATACAAAAAAGCTCATTTCACATATTTTGTATCACCTAAAACTTGGTCAATTAATTTTGTATATTATTTTTGGGGGGTGGGGGGGGGGAAATAAAAAGTGAATCGTAAGTCCACTTCTAAAACAGGTTACTTTAACATATAAATAATATACATCAAACAAAAAGTGAACCTCACTAGAATGTGCACATTTAATATTGATAAAAAAAATGCTTTATGGCATTCAATTAACCAACAAACAACATTTGAAACACAAAACACACACATCTTTAAACAGCAATCTTACCTAATTCAATGACAGCTTCATTAAATGAAAATATCATTTTTACATCACTCAAACTAGTTGAATTAAGTAAAATCATAAAAATCTCTCAATCATATTATGTTTATCAATTGTAAAGGTTTCATTTCTATCCAGCTAATTATGTGGTCATGTCAAGTTGAATCACTGGTATTGGGTAAACATGAGATTTAGAGTCTGAACTCAAACTGTGGTCATTACAATTTGACCTATATTAAAGGTTATAAAACATTGGTCCTGATGACCTGTAAAGTGTATCTATTCTTCAGCACATATAATAAAGGACAAGAGATGTACAACTCATGTTTGTGTGAGTTAGGGTTTAATGCCCTTTTCAACACAAATGGGTCATATAGGGCTGTCAGTTTTAACGCCAGAATAAACCACAGTACCTGGAGAAACCACTGACCTCAGGCAGGTAATTGACAAATTTAATTAAATACAGTGACATACATTAAATTAAGACTCTTTTACGGGAAAATCCAAACTTTTAATGCACAACGCCATATAATGTACCCCCTTGTGTAAGGTTTCATCAATATCCATCAAACAGATAAATAAGAGTTGAGACAATGGGACTTGTAAACAGATGGATGGACAGAGTGGGCAATTCCTATTTTCACCCAATCTTTTTAAGGGTATAATAAACTTACTTGGTGGTCTTCTATCAGGAGTTGTGGGACTTGATATATCATCGTCACTGTCTTCACTCTTCATCTTTCTACCTGAAAAAAAACAAACAAAAAAAACATATATTTTTTTAAATAAAAGCTTTTCCTGAACATATTAATTGACCTCCAATATGTAGTACCCGAGATATGGACCTTAATCAACAACTTAGCCAAAGTCATTCATGCCTAAAATATAGGTATCACTACCAGTAATTTAGAGTGTGTGGTATCACACTACCCAAGACACATCTAGAGGTGAAATATCATTGACCCAAAACATGTAGTATCCAAGATTCTGACCTTAATCAAAGTATAACAGACATACATGTATGAACTAACAAGGATAAAACTAAAAAATCTCTCACAAATAACCAAAAGGACACATAAATGTTCAAAATGATGCTTGTTTAAGGTTCAATAGCTATTTTTTCTTTAATGCTAGCCTTCACAATTATATATGATTGTTTTGGGGTTTTTTTCAGAAGGGAACAAACTTTAAAGATCTGTTTAATTTCACTTTTCAATTTTACTCATTTTATGTCCCCCAAAAATTGCCAAAAAGATTAACTTTATTGTTAACATAACTGATACACCAAATCAAAAATATTCCCTAATAAATATACATATACATATATCTATAAAGTTACAAATACATAGTAATAATAATATTATCTTGATTTTAATAAAGGCAAAGCTTTTACATTCTTCATTTATACTATCATAAAATAATATTAATGTAAATAGTAAAAGAAAGTTCTTCGGGTAACCAGAACACAAGCAATAAGAGCATTTCAAAAGAAAGACTTTTCAAAACCATGCCAAAAGATTGGTCATTCAAAAAAATTTAACAAGAGTTCAGATCAATGCACATTCATATTTATAAATAGGAAATTAATGAAAAAGATCAGCTTTTACTATAGACAAAGAAGTAAAACGGTAAAATGGGAACAAATCAAGGGTCAAAGGTTAAACTTCATGCTCTTGCCATATACAAGTCATGTATAACAGTATGTCACAGAACTGCTTCCTAATCTATGTCTATATGATGTCCCAAGTTCAAGACATATATGGTGGTTCAAACCTAGGGTCATTTGCAAGATTAAATCTTCATGCTGATACACATCCTTTCCAAAGATAGTAACAGCAAGTCAATAACAGCCATGTGACATGCTAGCTGCTTTGTGTCCATTCTCTGTACTTACTTTTATCACGGTGAAGGAAACGGAATGAGGAACGTCGACATGTTTGAGTCGACTCTTTCAGATCTAGAAGCAAACGGGTCATTTCAAAAGACAACTAAATTCTGCACACTTTTTTGTTTTAAAAAATATTACCTATCAAGACTTTTGTATATAGTTAAGTGTCTTACGTCTACCTTACCTTTTAAACTTTGATCATTTTTCACAAAAGTATATTTGTCAGTTTTGATAAAAAGTTTGTTCCAAACAATCAAATACTGTGGATTCATTTATTTTCTTGGGTACAAATTTTTGTGCTTTGGTGAAAAAGTATCAGTTCGTGGATTCTTTAGTCTGCAGCATATATACCAATGTTAAATTTCCTTTTCGTGGGATATCACAGGTTTTCCAAGTTTTCTACTCCTAGCGTGTCTGATGAAGGTTAATCCAGAAAAGCGCTTCACACGCAGTGAATTTTTTTCTTTTGAACATTTATTAAAATCATTTCAATAGGTGGATCGTGTCTTTTTGGCACATATTCCATATTCTTTCGTTTTTAATACCCAGGAAAACCCAGAAAATTGATACCCAAAGAATAATAATGAAACCCCAGTATACCTCTTCACAAATTTACTAATTTTCAATTCAAGTATATTTTTAAAAGTTTTTTTGGTTTGTTAATCCATATTTTCAGGAACCAATTTGTGCTAAATCAATAGGAAAAAGGGAAAAAGTACTTATGAAAAATTGGAAAAAAACCCAAAACCAGAAAGTCAGGCTTAAAAAATAAAAATAAAAAAAAACAATAACCAAACATAAAAACAAACAAATATTCTTACCTCCCAAGAAATTTTTGATTTTATATTTCCTTGGTATTCGCCCAGGTCCCTGGTAAGAGAACCCTGCGTTGGATGTGGGAGATTTGCCGTCCCCACCCTGGTCAACTTGGTCAGGTCTCTTCTTATTTTCTAAAGCGTCTCGGACCATCTTTTGTTTCTCTGGTGTTACAAATTTCTCAGGTGGTGAGAGTGGTTCCTGTATAATGAAAAATAAATTTATGTTTTACAAGTGTTATTCCCAAAAAAAAATGTACAGGGTAAGAAACAACATAATTTTTTTACATACACCTGCAAATTGTTAATTAAACCATACTACATGAACTTAAATACTTACTTTCTGGGTACTAACTTTTGCCAATTCATGAAGATACTGTTTCCAAGATTCTTAACTTTGTGCCATTTATTCAATCATTTTTTTAACTACAAGTAGTCATTAATATATGTTGGATCCATATTTGGTAAACCATGAAAATTTGTATCAACAAGTTTACTTTCAAAGTATAATTTCCAGAAGTTGTATCATTTATTAGGGAGTACAGGACACTTATGGGAGATAACTCATAAATATGTTCAACATTTTTTAAGCATTGATCAAAACTAGAAATACTGGAACACCTTCATGATTAACGTAAATGTTTCTGAATATCTGAGGTTTCATAAGAATTAAATAAATTACATAAAATTTTTAAAGAAAATATTTCAGCATGTTTGAAAGAAAATTAAATGACACAGTTTTATTTAAGCCAAGATTGTTGGGAACACCCTACAGCTCGAGTATTTCCCACCTTTTTTGATGATTGTATCAAAAAGTATTTTGAATACATCACAAGAGGAGTACTGATTGTGACGGCAGCCGTCACAGATGTTCCCCAAACAAACAAGATGCACCTTAAAGCAGGAAAAATACTGCCTTTTTTTCAATTTTATCATGTTTATAGAATGTGCAAATGATGTAAAAATATAGAATATATATGTATAATGTTCATGGCATTGTCAATGATGTGTTTAAACATACCATCTTGGATAAATTTTGGCGCCCATCTTGGATTTAGAAATTTAACGTTTTTGCATTTTTCGGAAAAACTGAAAATATCTCTTTAGAACTTTTTGAATATTTTTGGAGTACTTATCAAGCTCTATAATACCACAAAGTTTCAAGGTACTCATCACTTGTGTTACTGAGATATGACAATGAACTTTTGCTATTTATTAAAAAACAAGAGGCTCCCAGGAGCCTGAATCGCTCACCTGGTCTGAGTCAACCCTAAACATGTAAACACTTTTCTAGAGCTAAATGAGCTGAACACTTAAGCAAGCAACAGCTTTTCTCTATCTACTATAGTTTCATTCTATAAGCCAAAAACATGAAAAAACATTATTTTATGGGCCGTAACCCCTATAAGGGGTCATCTGACAACTTTAACCCAATGAAAACTTTTGTAGAGCTTTATAAGCTGAACATTTAAGCAAGCAACAGCTTTTCTCTATCTGCTATAGTTTTCATTCACTAAGCCAAAAACATGAAAAAACGTTATTTTAGGGGCCATAACCCCTATAAGGGGTCATCTGACAACTTTGACCCTATGAAGACTTTTGTATAGCCAAATGAACTAAACATTTAAGCAAGCAACAGCTTTTCTCTATCTGCTAAAGTTTTCATTCAAAAGGCCAAAAACATGAAAAAACGTCATTTTACAGGGAGTTACCCATATCAGGGGTCATCTGACAACTTTGATCCTATGGAGACTTTTGTAGAGCTTTATAAGCTGAACATTTAAGCAAGCAACAGCTTCTCTCTATCTGCTATAGTTTTCATTCACTAAGCCAAAAACATGAAAAAACGTTATTTTAGGGGCCATAACCCCTATAAGGGGTCATCTGACAACTTTGACCCTATGAACACATTTGTATAGCCAAATGAACTAAACATTTAAGCAAGCAACAGCTTTTCTCTATCTGCTATAGTTTTCATTCAAAAGGCCAAAAACATGAAAAAAACGTCATTTTACAGGGCGTTACCCATATTAGGGGTCATCTGACAACTTTGATCCTATGGAGACTTTTGTAGAGCTTAATGAGCTGAACATTTAAGCAAGCAACAGCTTCTCTCTATCTGCTATAGTTTTCATTCCATAGGCCAAAAATATGAAAAAACGTTATTTTTGAACCTATAAGGGTTCATCTGACAACTTCGACCCTATGGAGACTTTTGTAGAGCTTAATGAGCTGAACATTTAAGCAAGCAACAACTTTTCTCTATCTGTAATAGTTTTCATTCTATAGGGCAAAAACATAAAAAAATGCTATTTTTCACCTTTAAGGGGCCGTAACTCCTATAAGGGGTCATCTGACAACTATGACTCAATGAAGACTTTTGTAGAGGTTTAGATGCTGAAGCAGTAGCGTGGCATCAGATTTCACCTATCTCTTATCCTTTTTGATTTACATGCCAAAAACAGTAGTCTGACCCCCCTAGTCTATTTTTAGTAACGGCGGCCATGTTGTTTGGATGGCGGTCATCATTTGTGCAATCTTGGTAGAGGACATCCCATAGATGGAGTGTGCAAAGTTTCAAAGCAATCCCTTCAGTCGTTTCGGAGGAGAAGATTCTCAAAGAAAAGTTAACGACAGCGGACGACGACGACGACGGACGCCAAGTGATGGCAATAGCTCACATGGACCTTTGGTCCAGGTGAGCTAAAAACTGCCATTTACCCCTATGTTCTATTTTTAGCCACAGCGGCCATGTTTTATGACCAATCAAAAATCCCCACATCAGTTCTATACACCTAATGCTAATAAACAACTATACCAAGTTTGGTTCCATTTGAACTTAAAGTGTCAGAGGAGTTAACGTTTTCAATGTAATGAGGAAATGCTGTTAAAATGCTAAATTTTGACGTTCTAAGGGCAATAACTCCTAAAAGGAATGGTCCTTCAACGTTGACCCTATTACATATTTTGTAGATCTTGATGTGCTTAACAATATGCAATTTAAATTTCTAAAATATCTAGTATAGTTTTCAAGATATTGAGCTAAACAGGTGCAAAATTTGCAAAAAATCCACAAAAAGGGCAATAACTCCTACATGGAATGATGGATTTTCTTCAAAATTTCAGCGTAGGTAGATCTTGAGGTGCTGATCACTTATACCCAATGCCAGAATTTTGATATCTCTAGCCGTTTTTTGAGTTATTTGCAAAAAACTGCATTCTACCCCTATGTTCTATTTTTAGCCATGGCGGCCATGTTTTACGACGAATCAAAAATCCCCACATCAGTTCTAAGCACTGAATGCTAATGAACAACCATACCAAGTTTGGTTGCAATTGGACTTATGGTGTCAGAGGAGTTAACGATTGAAAAAGTTTACGGACGGACGACGGACGCCAAGCGACGCCAATAGCTCACATGACCCTTCGGGTCAGGTGAGCTAAAAAGCGGCCATTTAAAAAATTTCTAAGTCCTTATGAACACCTCTGATGTGGAGCATTATTTGCAACATCAAAATCTACCAGAATATTAATTTTTATCAAAATTCAAGCACTTTTAAATTTTGGCGGATCTTGGATTTTGAAATTTCACATTTTCGCATTTTGCGGAATAACCGTAAATATCGCCTCAAATTTTTTTTGGATCTTTTTGTAGTACTCATCAAGCTCTATAATCCTACCGAGTTTCAAGGTCCTGACCACCTAGGTTACCGAGATATAGCAATGTCCTATATAATGAACTTTTGCTATTTATTCAAAATAAAGCGGCCATTTAAAAAATTTCGAAGTCCTTATGGACACCTCTGATGTAGAGCATTACATGCAAAATCAAAATCTACCAGAATATTATTTTTTATCAAAATCAAAGCACTTTTAAATTTTGGCGGCCATCTTGGATTTTGAAATTTCACATTTTCGCATTTTGCGGAATAACCGTAAATATTGCCTCAAAGGATGAGTGGCATTAAGACCCATAATTGGCCCAAGAAAATGAAGTTGGTACAAATGTTATGATATTGTAAGAAACAGGGTTTCTTATTGTCAGACCTTTTTACCCTGTTTAAGTATTTCATAAACCTGGTACGTGAGATGTCATTTAGCACATGAATTATGTGTTGCAATAATAATTTTGTTAAGCATCAGTCAGAGTAATAGGAAGATAATAATCTTGATTTATAACCAGAGAAAGTTTGTCAATGTTTTTGTGCAATGTGACACCAAGTTTAAGGCCTGTACCATGGTTTACCTTCATAGTTTTACCTTTTCAAGTAAGGATCTATTGTTAAGGCACATTTTCATGCCAATGATATGATGCCTGTTCATATTTTATTGCTAGGAAGTCTTTTATAAAGCAGAAACAAGTCCTGTTCATTTTTGTTGACATTTCGACGGCTAAAATCATATGGGGAATGAAACGTATTTTAAGATATTAACATTGCACTTTATAAAGTTATTTTGTCGATCGAGTGTCACTCTAAAGATACCAAAAGTAAATCAATAATTTATAGACTGCCGGCCGCTCATTTTATGAAGTAATTGAAGAGCAAGAAAGGAACTATTTTATGTCGTATTTTTGATAACTTGAGTGAATGATTTTATGTATTGTTACGCACGTCAAAAGTGGTGTCGGGACGTTGATCTAACGTTTTTGGGAGAAGTAAATGGATGAATCAACTCCAGGAATACATTCAAATAAAAGGGCAAGCAGAGGACAAGTCCGGGCAACCAATTTATTTAGATCTGACGTCTCTTGGATCACTATAGTTCCGGCTACGCAAAAAGGACAAGCACTGATTGGTTGATGACGTCATGTGACGTCGCTGAAAGGATATAAAAGCGAGCGAGCACTTCACAATGGCAGATAGCTGAACGTCTCTCCAGCGGCAAACAGCACCTTGGAACAAGGAACGTAAGGGACGGTGCTTTTGAATAGGAGACCACAAGACGTTTACATTAGAGGATCGTGTTGAAACATTTATACAAAAGAAGCTATCAAAGGAATTATTAGCATAACGTCAATATTATGCTAATCCAGCAATAATAGGGAACAAGCTGTCACACATTGGATCTTGGACTTGGAGGACGCTAGGAACATAGGATCTCGGGACCTTCACTCCGAGGACTTCTAGGAACATTGGATCTTGGACTTGGGACCTTTACTTGGAGGACGCCAGGAACATTGGATCTTTGGCTTTGGACCTTTACTTGGAGGACGCTAGGAACATTGGATCATGGACTCGGAACCTTTACCCTGACGACGCTAGAACACAAGCCACATAGCACTTGATCTTGGACTCGGAACTTTTACTTGGATTATTGGATAAGGAAACTTTAGGACATGGACTCATGATCATTAGCTGTCAGAGGACTGGAACTTAAAGGACTTCTAGACAAGGGACTCTCAATTAGAAAACACAGAAATCACATAACAGACGGTTATTTGCTCAATAAGGAAGACGGATCCATAGCTTTATCTCGGGGTTTGGAATAACTGGACACACAAGACTTTAAGAAGGAAAGGAACCCTAATAGAAGGATGCCGCTGCCGCTGGAGAGGACGACCTAACCCATGGAACCAACATGCGCTATCTCCCAACACGTCGGACACCACCTTTGACTATTTCATGTTATATTGTAAACTGTATGGATATACCTGTCAACATAATCAACGTTAATAAATAATCATTTGTTTATATTACAGTCTCTATTTAAAGCCTCTTGATATACTTCACAAGTTAGTACGATTATTGGTCGTATCATTCGTAAACCGCCACGGTCGTGTTGTGGACAGGGCACGGCCGAGGTGGCTTACAATTTGGTGTCAGAAGTGGGATACTAATTCTATTTAGTATCCAGGATACGGACCCAGGAACTGTCCAGGATTTACAAGGATAACGTACGCGCATGACCGACGTGTTGGTAAAATTTAGTCAAGGTGAAGGCCCCGGAGGAAGCTGATGAAAATGTTGGCCGTGGAATTTATAAGAGCTTGATTATAAAAACATATTTAAAGGATGGCATCAGCTGAAACATTTGAAGATGAAAAAGAGAAGGGACACGATAAGTCTACTTTGCAGAAATTCGGAATAAACATGGCATTTAAACCTGACACTTATAATGGATTGGGAGACTGGGAGGAATATATTTTACACTTTGAGCTATGTGCCAAAATCGGAAAATGGACTGATAAAGAGAAGACAATCATTAACAGGACAAGCAAGAACGTTTTATACTGGATTACAGAAGACGGATAGGGAAGACTACAATTTATTAAGGAAGAAACTGGAGAAAAGATTTGGAGAAACAAGAAAAGGACAAATCCTAAAATGGAGACGGGAATTCGAAAACAGAAGACGAAATTTCGGAGAATCCATTACATTAATTGCAGACGATTTACGCTTGTTATCTAGAAGAGCTTACGGGAATTTTGACGTCAACACACAAGAGTCTTTAGCATTGGACCAGCTCTATAAATCAGTGAAACCAGAAGTAAAAATTCGCTGTTTTGATCGGAATTGCAAGACGTTAGAAGATGCTATTGAAGTAATGGAGACATATGAAGAAATAATAAATTACCACAAAGAAAGCACAAGAACTATTTCTTCAACACACAAAAAGAACACTTGCCAAACAGAATCGAAGAATAGAAACTTGAAAAAGAAAAGTGATGTTGACAGCAAACCCCTAACAGAAGAGAAGACTCATAGAAGGCCCACGAACAAACAACACAAAAGAAGTAAAAGATGTTTTATTTGCAATTTATTTGGCCATTTCAAGAGGGATTGTCCATACCTTATGTTCAAAAGAAAGTAGCAGTAACTTTCCAGCATAAAACTCATATATTTAGAAGAGGTAATAGATGACTACCTTGACGCACACATTCACCAGACGGTATTTTAGAATTATAGAGGTCCAGCTCAGAATCGAATTATAATTAAACTATATTTCGGGGGAATAAATAGGGAAATTTTGGAATTCTTAATGCCAGTATCTAGCAGGAGTTTTCGAAGTTTGAGGACTAAAGGGAATTTAAAGAAACATTTATAGAAATTGGAACATTTTGCGGAAAATCGAGATTTTACTTTTACTACGGAAGTGCAAGAAGACCTTTTAGAAGGAAAAAGTAACAATAAGAACATACTCATGAAATGAGGACAATAAAGCAAGAAAGGCGATCTATATGAAGATAACATCACCTGGAAAGGACACATGGTGGAATGTTCGGGGATTGTCTATTGGAAAATCGTGCGCACGTACTCAGGTATAAAGAGGTATACCTGTGGCCAGGCAGATTTATTTTCTGTCTGGTAGGTTAGGACTGGCTTGATCACCCAGTGGCTAACCAACCTTAGTCAAAATGTGGACTAAGTACCAATTATAGATAAGTCGCCCAGGAAAGACCATGGAGGGTTTCTTTCAAGAAGAGTAGGACGAGATGAATCCACAACAAAACAAGAGATCCCTGGATTATCTGGCTGATACCATCTGATGCTATTTAAGGAAAAAGAAACACCTGACAAGATTGAATGTTAGAACATGTAGAATCAAAAAGAGACACCAGGGCAAATACCAAGTGAAGCTCAGTGACACCTATACCTGAATGCCAATATGAATAAAGTAATGTCCGAGGCGGAGAAATAAATAACACAATTGGTTTTATATTATTTTATTTGAATGACAATTAAGGATCATACTTACCATTCCATCACCTGCTGTAGTTGATGATAATTAGAAACATAAAATTTTATTGGAGATGACAAAATGCTTTGGATAAATTTGAAAAACATTGGATAATCTAAGAAATGCGTCTTTTCTCACACCATGAAGATGCCTGGAAAAGAAAACATTGTAATGATGAAATTACTTTTTACTACATGTAGTCATTGAGCATGAAGACAAAATTCAAGAACTGTAAAAATAAGATGAAAGAAGGAAATCAGCAGCCAATTTAGTCGGAATAGAAATCAAAGCACTTCCAGCACTGTGAACACCTGTGACATCACATGATTAAGATGAAAGTAGAAGATCGCCATTTTAACAGCCAAGAAGATAAGATGATATAAGGAACCAGGGACATATTTTGAAGACCAGAGAGAAGAAAAGGTGGATTGATTATGGGTAACTATAAGTTGCAGTGGTAGACCTGTATGAGCAGGAGAAACCACGAGTTGTAGTGGTCAGGAGCACCACGAGTTGTAGTGGTCAGGAGCACCACGAGTTGTAGTGGTCAGGAGAACCACGAGTTGTAGTGGTCAGGAGCACCACGAGTTGTAGTGGTCAGGAGAACCACGAGTTGTAGTGGTCAGGAACACCACGAGTTGTAGTGGTCAGGAGCACCACGAGTTGTAGTGGTCAGGAGAACCACGAGTTGTAGTGGTCAGGAGAACCACGAGTTGTAGTGGTCAGGAGAACCACGAGTTGTAGTGGTCAGGAGAACCACGAGTTGTAGTGGTCAGGAGAACCACGAGTTGTAGTGGTCAGGAGAACCACGAGTTGTAGTGGTCAGGAGAACCACGAGTTGTAGTGGTCAGGAGCACCACGAGTTGTAGTGGTCAGGAGCACCACGAGTTGTAGTGGTCAGGAGCACCACGAGTTGAAGTGGTCAGGAGAACCACGAGTTGTAGTGGTCAGGAGATCCATGAGTTGTAGTGGTCAGGAGAACCACTTGCACATTTGTGTACCAGAAGAGGCAAGTAACCACGAAAGTTCTGTAGTGGTAGGATTGTATTGTGGATTAAGGGAACCATGAATGTTCTGTAGTGGTTGCCCTGGGTGGTCAGGAGAACCACTGGTGTAGCTGGAGAAGCAGTTGAGACAAGTAACCATGAATGTTCTGTAGTGGTGGACTTGTACATTTGAAATTTGGGCACCACGAATGTTCTGTAGTGGTAGGCCCGTAGAGCCAGGAGGATGTACTTATGCTGAACCATGACAACAGCAGCCTCAGGAGTATAGGGAGAATCAAGAGGAATCACACAGCCAGGAGAAAAAAAATCAGGAGGATCCCATCATCCAGATGGAGAAGTAGTCAGGAACATGAAGAAGGGCTTGGATAAGCCAAAAACACCAGGAACCAGGAGAACCATAGATACTTTCAGGAACAGGAACTGGAGGATAGACAGGTCAATCAGAAGGGAAAAGTAAGGAGGAGTGATGGACAAGCAACACTAGGAAAGATAAGACCTGACATGACTTTTACGAGTTTCCATTATGAATCTGATGTCAGCATTAACTCAGGAGCCTGGTAGCAGAAGACGACGGAGAAGATGATGAACATCAACTTTAGGACAGAAGATGAAAACAAAGATGACAAGCATTAATATGATGACCATGGGCAGGATGAGGATACTGATGTTGGAACAGACAATGAAGATGAAGAGACAGACAACATGGACAATGAAGATAAAGATAGCGACTATGAAAACAATGAACAATTTAATGACATTACATGTATTGTAATATTTCTGATTTTGCATTGAATTCAGGAGAATTCATTTTATTAAGTTGGGGGGAGTGTAAGAAACAGGGTTTCTTATTGTCAGACCTTTTTACCCTGTTTAAGTATTTCATAAACCTGGTACGTGAGATGTCATTTAGCACATGAATTATGTGTTGCAATAATAATTTTGTTAAGCATCAGTCAGAGTAATAGGAAGATAATAATCTTGATTTATAACCAGAGAAAGTTTGTCAATGTTTTTGTGCAATGTGACACCAAGTTTAAGGCCTGTACCATGGTTTACCTTCATAGTTTTACCTTTTCAAGTAAGGATCTATTGTTAAGGCACATTTTCATGCCAATGATATGATGCCTGTTCATATTTTATTGCTAGGAAGTCTTTTATAAAGCAGAAACAAGTCCTGTTCATTTTTGTTGACATTTCGACGGCTAAAATCATATGGGGAATGAAACGTATTTTAAGATATTAACATTGCACTTTATAAAGTTATTTTGTCGATCGAGTGTCACTCTAAAGATACCAAAAGTAAATCAATAATTTATAGACTGCCGGCCGCTCATTTTATGAAGTAATTGAAGAGCAAGAAAGGAACTATTTTATGTCGTATTTTTGATAACTTGAGTGAATGATTTTATGTATTGTTACGCACGTCAAAAGTGGTGTCGGGACGTTGATCTAACGTTTTTGGGAGAAGTAAATGGATGAATCAACTCCAGGAATACATTCAAATAAAAGGGCAAGCAGAGGACAAGTCCGGGCAACCAATTTATTTAGATCTGACGTCTCTTGGATCACTATAGTTCCGGCTACGCAAAAAGGACAAGCACTGATTGGTTGATGACGTCATGTGACGTCGCTGAAAGGATATAAAAGCGAGCGAGCACTTCACAATGGCAGATAGCTGAACGTCTCTCCAGCGGCAAACAGCACCTTGGAACAAGGAACGTAAGGGACGGTGCTTTTGAATAGGAGACCACAAGACGTTTACATTAGAGGATCGTGTTGAAACATTTATACAAAAGAAGCTATCAAAGGAATTATTAGCATAACGTCAATATTATGCTAATCCAGCAATAATAGGGAACAAGCTGTCACACATTGGATCTTGGACTTGGAGGACGCTAGGAACATAGGATCTCGGGACCTTCACTCCGAGGACTTCTAGGAACATTGGATCTTGGACTTGGGACCTTTACTTGGAGGACGCCAGGAACATTGGATCTTTGGCTTTGGACCTTTACTTGGAGGACGCTAGGAACATTGGATCATGGACTCGGAACCTTTACCCTGACGACGCTAGAACACAAGCCACATAGCACTTGATCTTGGACTCGGAACTTTTACTTGGATTATTGGATAAGGAAACTTTAGGACATGGACTCATGATCATTAGCTGTCAGAGGACTGGAACTTAAAGGACTTCTAGACAAGGGACTCTCAATTAGAAAACACAGAAATCACATAACAGACGGTTATTTGCTCAATAAGGAAGACGGATCCATAGCTTTATCTCGGGGTTTGGAATAACTGGACACACAAGACTTTAAGAAGGAAAGGAACCCTAATAGAAGAATGCCGCTGCCGCTGGAGAGGACGACCTAACCCATGGAACCAACATGCGCTATCTCCCAACACGTCGGACACCACCTTTGACTATTTCATGTTATATTGTAAACTGTATGGATATACCTGTCAACATAATCAACGTTAATAAATAATCATTTGTTTATATTACAGTCTCTATTTAAAGCCTCTTGATATACTTCACAAGTTAGTACGATTATTGGTCGTATCATTCGTAAACCGCCACGGTCGTGTTGTGGACAGGGCACGGCCGAGGTGGCTTACAATATTTATAGGAAATAAAAGCTTATATGTGGTTACAAATAAAACACATCAAACAAGGCAAATTTTATTCATTTTGACCTAATTATGACATCAAATTTAGTGGTCTTATTTGACAAAATAAAGAAAATCTGCAATTTTGAATGCTTTCAGTGCATTATTTTCATTGAGAAAACACTGGGCGCATGAAAACAACAACTCCAAACTTTCAGAAATGATGGATTTCATCATTTTACACATTTTTGCCAAGTATGAAGTTGTTGTTTTGATGCGGCCACCTTGTTTCAGACCAAAAAGTGTGTGAAAATCAGCAAAAATCAATGAAATACGGACAATTTCTTTAATTTATAGCTTTTTGAGTTAACAGATTGGCATGACAGCTTAACTGATATGGCACAAGCTTATCATTTTCTTTAAGCCTAATAATTAATCAATGTTTCATCAACTCAGGGTATCTGTATGCTCAGTTTTAATTTCTTGGTAAATCTTGGGCCAAAAATGGGTCTTATTGCCATTCATCCTTTTTTTTTTATATTTTTGTAGTACTCATCAAGCTCTATAATCCTACTGAGTTTCAAGGTTCTGACCACCTAGGTTACTGAGATAAAGCAATGTCCTATATAATGAACTTTCGCTGTTTACTCGGAAACGGTAGCCATTTTGAAAATTCCAAAAACGTTGTGCACACCTTTGATATGCGCCCTATCGCTGTGGAAAGTTTCATAAAGCTCAGTCTTCACATCTCTTCGGCTATACCCAGACAAGCGGTTTTTAGAGTGCGGAAGAAGAAGAAGAATAATTAAAATTTGCATTTCCCGAAACGTGGGATGTCCCCTCCCTTTCTCATTTAATGTCTGTTCTTTTCAACAAAATTCCGACATTTTGCCGTGAGTCGCCATCACCAATATACCCTGTATACCAAGTTTTATTGAAATACGACAATGTATACATTTTCTAGATTTTCCCTGGCCATCTTGAAAATGGCAGCCATTATGGAAATTCCAACAATGCACTGTGAGTCGCCATCACCCATATACCCTGTATACCAAGTTTCGTTGAAATCGGACAATGTTTACATTTTTCGCGATTTTCGGCAGCCATCTTGAAAATGGCGACCAATACCAAAATTCCAACAATGCGCCGTGAGTCGCCATAACCCATATACCCTGTATACCAATTTTCGTTGAAATCGGACAATGTTAACATTTTTCGCCATTTTCAGCGGCCATCTTGAAAATGGCGACCAATACGAGATTCCGACAATGCGCCATGAGTCGCCATTACCATTATACCCTGTATACCAAGTTTCGTTGAAATCGGACAATGTTTACATTTTTCGCTCTTTTTCTGTCATTTTTCAAAATGGCCACCACTCGCGAAAATTATTTTTGGCCAAAAAATTTTCAATCATGTTTGGGGAAATAAATATATTACAAATTCCATTTCTGCTTAAATATTCTTAAAAAATATTCAAAAACTAGCCTATTTCTAAAACTAACTAACTAAAGCAGGGGAACATTTACTTACTTGAAGATATTGCACAAAATTAACAGACATTTCATGACTGAGAAACACAACTAGATGCAGAAAGATAGAACAGCAAACTAAATAACCACACTGCGAGACAAATAGCAAACTTTCAATAGTCAAATATTTTTAAAATCCTTGTGTTAAATTAACGATGCAGAAGATAAGGCATTAAAAATAGGTCAAAGACAGAAATGGCCGGATTTCGTTAAACAGGAAGTAGGTGAGCGACAGACCTAAAATCGGTTCCCACGTTATGGGACCCCACCCTGATGCTGTATACCAAATATCAAGTGGCTGTGATTAGTAGTTGCTGAGAAAACTGTTACGAAAAATTTTTCCCTGCCCGCCCGACATTCACCATTTTATAACCCGGATTTTCACTAGTGAAATCCGGCCAAAAATGGGTCAAACTACGGAAATGGCTGTTCAAAAAGAAGTGAGCAAGCAACAAACCTGATATGACATCCCATGATATTGGAACCCATGATAATACTCCATATACATAATATCAAAAGGCTTAGAAAACTAATAAAAAAAATTCTCTCATGCAGCCAAACATTCACAATTTTTACAACCCAGATTTTCACATGTAATTCAGCCAAAAACATTTAAACATACATGTAGGTTATCTATTGATTATGAAGCTCACCTTGTTACACAGTATTGTCAATAAATGGGAATAGAATTATGGAGGTACAGAACACTTAAGGGAAATAACTCCTTAATATCACTTGAACCTTTTAGTTTGGCACATTTTTTCAAAGAAATCAAGCTTCTCAATGATCAAAATATATAATGTTCAAAGTCCGTTATGTTCAATGAAAATTTTCCCAAGAAACCTATGGTTCGATTTTCTTAAGATTTTGCAAATAAATTAATTTAACTAAAGTACATATTTAAGCAAATTTTCAGGAACATCAAACAACACAGTTTTATTTTAGCCAAAGTTTTGGGTATCCCCTTAAACAATTCAAAGTTTTTAGTGGTCATCAATACCGAAAATTGTGGTCAAAGCTAGCATTCAAAGAATGCATTGTGTTAAGCATCACTAGGTGAACATATCATTCTAATATGGTTGATAAGCCTGAATGGACGAAAACCTTTCAAAGTTTTTAGTGAAAAATATAGGTCACATCTAGCATCCGAAGCATGCATTGTGCTCCTAACTTCACTAGGAGCACCTACCATACCAATATGGTTGATGTAGCACTTGTCAGTATTTGGGTATGGACCTGAACCATTCTTCTGTAAGTCAATGCAGTAGCTGAGGTCAACACTCGGAAAATCACATAAATCCCCCCCTTTTTTTGTACAGTGATCTTAATTCATAAAATTAGAATGGCAGTCTTCCTTGGAAGATGAATGTCGCCTGCGTCATAAAATATTCCGTAAACAGGATATAGATGAATACAGGCATAAAATTGCATTACACTATACAGTACTATAAAAGGGAGCTATATGCCAAACATCAAGATTAAGAGATGGTGACATGTAGCTGCCCAGAAAAATGTGACAAAATATTTTGTGAAGCAGCAGGACGCAGGACAACACCATAAGATGACATTTAGTGTCAAAGTAACTCCTATATGTCGCTTTGCAACACGTTGCAAGTGCCATAACAATACCACCTTTTACACAATTTTATCACTGATGTAAACAGAAAGAAGAGGTCAGAAAAATTAGGAGAGAAGTATTTGATTTGTGCACATTTACATCTATTGCAAAAAGTTACAAACTAGGTCCAGAGTGTGACTATAAAAAAAGCTATAGTTCTGTAAACAGTGATTTTATAGAATTGTATTAAATAGTGCAACTAAAGATGTTAAGATTTTACTACATCAAAACTATGTAGATTCTCATCAAAGACATTTTATTTGAAATTTAGTCATGACTGAAAAAAACATAGCTTTATTGAAGAAGATTCCATGCAAAAAGAGAAGAGGTTTGACAATATTGATAGCTGAAACCACTTATTCACAAGCTATGACTAGAAAAGACATTGGATTTGTTTGCTAAAGAGACCTTACAAAATTAATGGAGACATTTGCAGATTTATATGCACAACAAGAGTTGACACTAAAATATGTCTCTCCTGTCGGCACCATCACAGAACTCATTGAAGGTCTAACTGGGCATTCAGAAAAGTTAAGGTCAAGGTCATATGACAGGTGACAGAATTCCATTTAACCATCACAAAAATGACTGAACTGTGTTCTAGATACCATAGTTATTGAGAAACAATAAAAAGAGACCGACATTCACTTAGTCATTCAACCATGAAAATGGGGTCTAAGTGACATTACATGGTGACGTCAGTTGTGTATACAATAATCCCAAATATCAGATGCCTAGCTATAATAGTATACTTTTCACTTAAATCATTTTCCACCCAAATAGTTCACAAAGCCACTGAACCATGAAAATGGGACATGGTCATGCAACAAGGTGTCAGTTGTGTACACCAAAACCCCAAATGTCTGTATACCAGATATCAGATGCCTAGCTATTATACTTTTAACTTATTTTCCACAAAAGTTTTTAATTGTCCCCAAAATCATCTAAGTTCACAGAGTCACTGAACCATGAAAATTGTGTCAAGATCACAGGACAACGTCAGTTGCATAGACCATAACTCCAGGTGTCTGTATACCAGATATCAGATGCCTATCCATTATGCTTTTCACTTAATTTATTTTCCACAAAAGTCTTACAAAGAAGTTTTTTTGCACCAAAAACAATCTAAGTTCACAGTGTCTCTGAACCATGAAAAAGGGGTCAGGGTCAAACAGCATGGCACCATAATCCGAAGAGTCTGTATACCAGCTATGAGATGCCTAGCTATTATACTTTTCACTTAATTCATTTTCCACAAAAGTCTTACGGAGGGGTTTCTGGCCCGATAAACATCTTAGTTCACAGAGTCGCTGAACCATGAAATAGGGTTCAGGGTCAAACGGCATGGTGCCAGTTGTGTAGACCATAATCCCAACTGTCTGTATACAAAATATCAGATGCCTAGCTATTATACTTTTCTTGGAATTCATTTTCCATAAAAGTCTTACAAAGGTTTGTTTTGGCCCCCAAAAAAAACATCAAAGTTCACAGAGTCGCTGAACCACTGAACCATGAAATTGGGGTCAGGGTCAAACGGCATGGTGCCAGTTGTGTAGACCATAACCCCAACTGTCTGTATACCAAATATCAGATGCCTAGCTTTCAACCTTTTCTTGAAATTCATTTTCCACAAAAGTCTTACAAAAAAGTTTAAGCTGTCACCGCCGGAAAGTAATACCTTTGTCTCGCCTTCAGCGAGTAAAGTCACAGGCGAGACAAAAACTTTCCAGTAAAAAAAAATCATCAAAAATAATGTTTTACTATTATCAAAGTGTTTTTTTCATGTAAAATTTCTTGAATTTATTAAAACTGTAAAACTTTGATTGTTGTTGTGGATTCCACTACTTTAATGGAAACTGAAAAGTTGATCTCTTATATGAGAGGAACTAAATTGGAAAATTGGCTTTGTGCATCATAAAACTAAATTTCTGCCTGATGATGAGAATCTATACTATGACTGATAAAGCGAAACACCCACACATAAGCCGCCTCTTACCAAATCAGAAAACGATTCCTGCTTGGCCAAAGGGGCAGGATATCCCTTAGGTTTTGTTCTTATTGGCCCTTGTTGCAAAGACACTGCATCCTTTAATCAAAATATGCTATTTTAGATTGATCATTCATTTACCCCAGACATCTATGACTTGTTTTTTATCCTTCTTTTCTATTATAAATTCTGAAATTTAATTTTTTTCTCTAATTGTCATTATCAAGAATAATTTGTTGTATAACTTAATTTTGTACAAAAATGCTAAGAAATAGCCCCAAAACTCATTAATCTATTTTATCACCATGACAAGAAAAAGATGGAAAATATTGAAGGTATCAGGTAGGCATGCTATTTTTAGAACATGATGCAATAATCGAGATCAAACTAGGGTCAGTGATATCTAAATAACCTACCATCATTTCTTGGTGTTTCTTTGCCAGGTTCTTCACACTAGAATGATAATTATTTATATTTAATTCACTAGAGAATGTGTTGTCTAGAAATCAAATTATATATCAATGATTTCTCGTTGCATTTAAAACAAAATATGTCTCATATAAGCTCTTTCTTTATTTTTGAATCAATTTAATCTTCCATGATTGATCTTAAAATATCACAATGCTGTTCTTTAACTAAATATTCATTAATGTAAATCAAATAAATTCAAACATAAATAAGTTTTAATAATCTAATCTTATTGATCAACAAATAAATAAATAAAAATCATATATGTCCCTAAAGTCAATGATGGTTTGCTAGGCATTTATTTTTTGGATTGTACAAACCTTGATGATTGATTATCTCCCCTGAAATCTTCTGTCTGCTGTTTGGTAGAATGGATGATGATTTGAACGTCTGCTGAAGGTGAAGGTGAAAGTTTTGTTTCTGTCTCTGAGTCTTCGTCATGAACACCACTACTTCTGAAAAATCAAAAATTGGTTCTATATGTTACTTCTAAAAATAGAAAAAACTTTCTTTATTTTTTTCAGAATGTTTGGGTTGGTCTAATCATTCAATTACATGCAAGAATAGATACATAAATTCTGCTGGCCAAAGGATGAGTGGCAATAAGACCATTTTTGGTCCAAAATTTACAATGAAATTAAAACTGAGCATACAGATGTCTATAGTTGCTGAAACATTGATCAAATATTAGGCTAAATAAAATGAAAAGCTTTTGGCATATAAGTTTAGTTGTTATGCCAATTCGTTAACTTAATAAGCTATAAATTAAAGATATTGTCCTAGTTTCATTGGCTTTTGCTGATTTTCACACTCTTTTTGGTCTTGAAAAAGATGGGCGCATCTAACCAACAACTTCATATTTGGATAAAATGTGTAAAATGATGAAATCCATCATTTCTGAAAGTTTGAAGTTGTTGTTTTCATGCGCCCAATGTTTTCTACAGGAAAATATGCACCGAAACCAATCAAAATTGCAGATTTTTTGAATTTTGCCAAATAAGTCCGCTAAATGTGATGTCATTATTACATTACAATGAACAAAATTTGCCTTTTATGGTGAGTTTTCTTTGCAACCACATATAAGTTGCAATTTCTAATAAATACTATAATATTTGAACCAACTATATTTTTTGGGCCAATTTTGGTTCTTAATGCCCCTCATCCTTTGGCAAAGGCCAACTATCTCCCCTAACTGATAAATGAGAATAATTAAATTTCTTTTAAATATGCCTACATGACAAATTAAGATGATTTCTGTTTACTGCAAAATTTTTGTTTGCAATGATTATTATTATAATGCATTATACTTACGAAGAATCTCTCCTTGGTGAGACTAGTTTGTCTAATTCCTCCCCACTGGAACCTCGTAAAATACCCTCATCACTGTTAGAAGATCGAAGGTCTTCCAGTAATGCCTGCTTAGCTTTCTCCTCTTGACGTCTTTTTTCCAGGAGAAGTGTTTGATATCTTCAATAAGAAGAAATACAATTACAAGAGATATATGAATTAATACCAGTTATTCCTATTTTGATTTTATGAATAGAATACATGTCCACATATATATGTGTGATAGCCTAGAAATACATATGTACTGTGGATTCATTTATTTTCGTGGGTACCAATTTTCGTGGTTTGATGAAAAAAGATCAGTTCATGGATTCTTAAATTTATGGTTTTGAAGTCTGCAATATACCGGTCAATGTTCAATTTTCTTTTTGTGGGGAATCAATTTTGGTGGTTCAAGACCACCCATGAAAACCACGAATATTGATACCCCGAAAATAATAATGAAAACACAGTAGACTAATGAAAAGAATCTTGCAACAAAACATCAAGAGTCAGTAAAAATCAATTGCATTTTTATGATGATTACTATCGACTTACTGACTAAGTAAAGTAACAAGTCTTGCTGAAGTACTTAGTTTTAAATAACAAATTTTCTTTAAGCCAAAGCAAGAAAACAAAACTTTGTAAACTTAGATGAAAAAGACAGTTATACACAATAACATTTATACTATTTAATCCTACTTTGTTCAGAACACTAATCATATTTAATACTCCATTTTCTTCATAAACTGTTAATACACACTTACTGTTTGCGAGCCAGAAATCCTTTACACCAAGTCTGTATTATCAATATGGATGCACAGACTCGTAAAAATGTTAGTCTCCGATGCCAGCCCTTAAAGTACCTCTGTATAACCAGAGCTGCTTTCTCTTGCTTCAGTCGCAATCGTCTCCGCTTTGCAACAAACATTCTGACATAAGCCTGTTGATTATAAAAGTAGTCACGTTTCTATGCTATAAATAGGGCATGTAATAGGACATTAAATGATACCCCCCACGTTATAATATCAAAAGTTCATAAAATTTGATTTCAAAGTGGCCTATCTCGAAAACTGTTTTTCGGATCATGCTGGAAATTAAACTTGACCTGTATTTTATTGTACTCGATAGCTGTGCAAAATATCATTCAAATCCTTTGACACCTTTTAAGTTATTGGTTGGGAACCTTCAGGGGACGGACAGACAGACACCAAAAAAAATAGGGCATGTAATGGGACATTAAATGATACCCTGCCACGTTATAATATCAAAAGTTCATAAAATTTGATTTCAAAGTGGCCTATCTCAAAAACTGTTTTTTGGATCATGCTGGAAATCGAACTTGACCTGTATTTTATTGGACTAAATAGCTGTGCAAAATATCATTGAAATCCTTTGACGTGTTTTCAAGTTATTGGTCGGAAACTTAAAATTTCATGAAATTTGATTTTTCAAAGTGGCATATCTCGAAAACTATTTTTAGGATCATGCTGGAAATCGAATTTGACCTGTATTTTATTGTACTCAACAGCTGTGCAAAATATCATTCAAATCCTTTGACGCGTTTTCAAGTTATTGGTCGGAAACCTTCGGGGGACGGACAGACAGACCTACGGATGGACGGACAGACGGACAGACACCGAAAAAAACTGAGGGTAACAAAATACCCTGCCACTTCGTGTGGCGGGGTATAAAAACTGAGGGTATAACATAATAACCTGCCACTTTGTGTGGCGGGGTATAAAAAGTGTACTGTAAGCACTTACTGTACACCCCAACCCCAATTTTCATAAAATGAAATAAATATTAGAAAAATCGAAGTCCAACTACTTGCCCATTAGATATCCAAGATCAATGAAAGTTTCATCTAAATCTATTAAGCAGTTTATTTGCAATTATCATTTATAAGTGCAGGCAGATTGATGGTCAGACTTTAATCCATCTTTCAAACTGGTGGTAGACATATTCAATATTCATGCAATATTTTATGAATTCAGAGACTTTGGGTGAAGGGAGGATACATTCGATCAGTTACTTGACCCGCTTTCACTGTTAGGTGCTGCAGGCATAAAGCAATATTTAGCCATAAAAAGAAAATGTCTTTAAAATCTTATACAGGACTTTTTCACCAAACAATCTGGACTTATTTTAAACGGTTAAATCTACAAGCTCAAGTCTTTTGACCTTTGACCTTATGAATTTGAAGGTCAACCCACCTGGACAACTATAATACTGGCTTTCATCTTGGTGAAATTTCTTCTTTCTACAATGGTTTTAAACCACCTCTGTACTCGGATGACCCTCTCCATGATGGCTACGTGTAACGCTTGGTCTAACCTCTGCTTCTCAGTCTCACGGAGAAAGACCTACAAGATAGGAACCAACATCAAAATAACAAGTCTAGTAAAAGTACGTACTAATACATGTAAGGACATAAATGTCTCAACTCACAACATGAAAAATCAACTTTAGCCTGGGGATCAACATGTTTAGGGGAGGATGAACAGATGAACAGACTTGAACAATAAATGTATACGCCTGTCTACTGCTGTGGGTGGGGCCCAAAAAAATCATTTAGAAAAAATACCATCCTGATCAAATAATTTTTAGTTGGACCTTAAGTTTGATCCTATAACATTTTTAAAATATAGTCTGCAAAGAAATTCAACATAAAATTATCAGCATGGTAACTATGCCTTTTGTAATGTGGTATGCATATATAGAATATAGGACTTTTGAATCAAGATCGATTTTATCACTGGTTAATGGTGAACCCAAAAGTGAACCATAAACAAGTGATAAACTCTATCTCAAGATTTAAAAAGTCCTATATTCTCTTTATTGGTAAACCCAAGCAACAAAATTTGATTTTTTTCTTTAAAAAGTTTTTTTTTATGTTTTTTTAAAGGAACTCTTTTGTGTGTGGACTGATAAAACATGTGCTACGTCACCTACTGGCACGATAAATTCTCCTCGGTTACTGTCTTCACTCAAGAAATTTTACAGAGGACATCATGCACTTATAGACAAATATGGGATTTTGATCTCTCAAATGAGTGCAGATGTTGGTTTGTCATAGGGTGTTGTTTTGTCTTCCTTTACTGGATTTGACACACTTAATGGACTTTTGGCAACGCGACAGGTGTGCTATAGCAAGCAGGAACTGCTTACTCTTCCGGAGCACCTGAGTTCACTCTTGTTTCAACTGGAGTTTGTGTTGTTGATTGTTATTCAGTTATTTTGTGTTTCCATGTTTTACATGTTGTCTGTTTTTGTCCGGTTCCTGTAGGTGTTTACTGGTTTTGTCTCTGCCCTTTCGGACTTTTGATATTCAGATACCCCATTGGTACCTCTGCTTCTCTCTGTGATACACACCTGTTCATGATACTGGGTTTATCAGCCACAAACATCAAAGGAAAATTGTTATGAGTTTCAAGTGTGTTAAAGGGAGGTTTAAAATCCAAACATCATTCTTCATTAGAAAGTATTTACTATGTTGTTTCCTATAAAACTGTGAAGGATTTTTTTTATGATACCATAGGAAGCAAGAAGACAGATAGTGCCAGATTGACCATAAGCGCTGCTTTGCAGCATAAAAAGAGACTACTTTATTGAGATGTTTTCTACCTTGGTAATTCCTATTTGATAATTCTCCTCCAGGAATTTCATCTGTTCTAAGAACTCTTGGACATCTTCTTTGTTACTAAAGGAACCCTTTGGTAGCAGGATCTTATACATCTGGATAAACTCCTATAAACAAAAGAAAGATGAAGAATGAATGAATCTAAATTTTTAACTTCAATTCATAGCTAGATTGATGTGAAATTCATGAACCTTATTGGTTAGGATTTGCTTTTATGAATGAATGTGAATTTTGAATTCATTTACAGTTACACTCAATAAATTCAAAATTTGACTGATGAGAGTTCATGAAATGTAATCCCTTTTTAGTTAAGCTTTTCTTCTATAAAATCTTCAACATCAGGCTTTTGAATTTCCAAATCAGCATCTTTTTGATAAGTGAGTGGATATTTATATTCATGTTTTTGTTTAAACAATAGCCTGGTCATTCTTGTACTCTTTCCAAATCTGTTTCAGATAAAACAGGTTTATTAGCATGGGTGCGTCTATTTACACTGAATGTCAAGCAATGGTTGTACCCTGATAATTGTATTGTCTACTTACGCTGAAGGTCAGACGATGGTTGTACCCTGATAATCCTATTGTCTACTTACGCTGAAGGTCAGACGATAGTTGTACCCTTGTAATCGTATTGTCTACTTACGCTGAAGGTCAGACGATGGTTGTACCCTGATAATCCTATTGTCTACTTACGCTGAAGGTCAAGCGATGGTTGTACCCTGATTGTCGTATTCTGACAGTGGCCAACATTCCAGTGTACCGTAACTGTCTGAGCACCAATACATCATCAAAGTAACACGGCCGCTGAAATATGAAACAATAACTTTTCACATTAAGAGATTGAAATAAACATAAATCTCTTCAATATTACCAAACAATTTCAAATATATTGTGAGCTTACCTTCTAGTTGACCTGAATACACTCATATCTTTACATATTTTCAATAAGTTCTTAATGGTGAATGCATTTATATTTATACATGTACCATGCATTTCCCTTGTATATAACTTTTATTATTTCGACCTTTAGGTAGTACTCCACAATTAATTTATTCGGCTCATTTTTGCATGTGCTCGACGTTGACTATGTTGTCCCGGGTTCTTATAATCGCTTTAACTGCTATTTGCACTTTAAACTAGGTGGTGTTCCAAACTCCGGACATGTTTAGTCGTGTTTAGTGCCGTATTTGGTTTCTTTGTTGTACTCGTTGCCCCTAGCAACTCTTAACATATGTAAAAAAATTTGGGGACAAAAAAACGCAAAAATCGGGGTTTTGTCCTTTTTTTGAACGTTGCCAGTAATCGAACTGTCGGTTCAGGTGAAACGTAACAAGTATGAAATGAAAGCCAGAAAACAGTCCTTTCTTTTAAGACCAAATAAACCTATCCGACTTTGGCTCTTTTTCCGCTAAAATTGTTCAAACTTAAAAATCTAAAAATAGCACATTTAAATTTAAGCCCATCCGCTGGTCACCATGCACAGCCGGAAGCGACGCTTTATGAGCATTGGTATTGATTTTTTCGAAATTATTCTTTAAAACAATAACCGTGGTTCGTAATTTTTATATAACGGGTCCAGATTTTTTATTGTTCTTATTTTAAGACCAAAACGAATCAATATTTTCATTTAACAAAAAAGTTCACAGGGGCCACCTACGAAAACAATACTGTGAAAAAATCCTAATTGTGGAGTACTACCTTAAGATCAGTATTTATCTTTGGAGTTTCTTCAGGCAACAATTTCAATTCTATATGATCTACTTGTTCTATATCAAAATTAGGTTCACCAAGATTGTTTTGGATAGATAAAAAAAAAGTCAATGCAAAAGTACTCACTAAATATCTTTTGCAAAATAGTGAAAACTAAATCCGTGAAAAGTACTCTTAAAAGGCTAAACAGAATATAATATGCAAACTACATGACAATTTGAAAATCATTGAATCTAAATCTGAACAGACCTTTTCTGCATTAGATTTTATACACCGAATGAAGAATGGATTTGCTTGCTGAAGCGTGGACATCAAACGGTTTAAAGACCACTGGAATTGTCCACCTACGCTGGATTTTTGTTTCTTGGATGGATCTTTCCCACTACCGTACATTGTACGACTGGCAATGTCTTTTAATGTCTTTATATCACTTAACATCTGTAAAATATGAGAGAATCATGAAAATTGTATCCACATATCATTACAGGTACTTTTCAAACAAAAGTAAATAAAACAGCCTAAAATCATGATGGTACAGCCTTTTTACTCTAGTTTTCATGTAGCATAAAAGACTTTTTTAATGACTTCAACAAATTGAAGGCTCTATGGAGCTACAGTGCAAACTAAGAATTGACAAATATTTGTGTATAAACATATTAATAATCCAGTAATTAACCTGTGAAGCTTAACCAGTAAATCTGCATTATTTAGCAGAGGAATTACTATAGTTATAACTCAAATGTTTTCACATCCAATTTTTCTCATAGAAAAAGTCTGGTTGATTATGAATTCAAACAACTTTAACCAATTTTCAACTTACTGTAGGTGGCTTGGTCTTTGGTCGGAACGATTTATTTTTCCTGAAATAAAATATTTTTTTTCTAAATCAAGTTTTAGAGCCAATAATTAGTTCATTAAATTTACACTAAATAAATAATCAGACTATAAACATTTTTAAGCAGCTTTATTACAAAGTAATTTTACATGCACAAGAATTGCTGATACATATACAATAAAGATCAAAACTTTTGTTTCATGCTGTAAATTTTTCTTGCATAATAAGACACATGATGTGTTTTCTGTAGCTTTTACTTTTTCAGTTTATAATTTTTGAACATGCAAAAAGATATAAAAGTATTGCTAAAAAATAATCAAAGAATCAGATTTTCATTTTTAAGTAGCATTTAAGGTTAATCATAATAAAATATATACATGTATTATCTGCAGTAAATAGATAGACATGCAATTCATCTGCATTTGAAATACCTAATAATTTGTTAAATTAGAATTGAACAATCAAATTGGTTACATATGAATTGTCCAATCACATCTTATTATAACAAGATTGCTACGCGTAGCCATGTGTCCCCCGCTGCCGCATAAAAGTTGTGTGGTATGTCAATTCAAGCAATACATTTTCTGAGAAACGATAGAAATAGGTTGTCAAAATATGGGATAATCACCTATTAACAGTACCCTATCAGTGTGTAAAGTTTCAGCAACATCCGTTCAGTAGTATCCGAGGAGTTGCACCCACAAAAATGTTTGATATGACAAAGTCCCTTTTTTTGGCCAGAAAATCACAAATTTGTAAATAACTCGAAAACCGTAAATATTGCTTCAATTTTTTTTTTTTTTTATTATAGAGTAACTTTTGCTTTATCAGCCTACAAAATTTCAGAACCCTGTGCACCTAGGTAACCGAGATATTGGATGTCCTATATTTTGACCTTTCTTCCCTGTTTCCATGGAAACGGCGGCCATTTTGAAAATTTCAAATATGGGATGATCATCTATTAACAGTACCCTATCACTGTGTAAAGTTTCAGCAACATCGGTTCAGTAGTGTCCGAGGAGTTGCATCCACAAAAACGTTTGACAAAGTCCCATTTTTCGGACTGAAAAATAACAAATTCGTAAATAACTCGAAAACCGTAAATATCGCTTCAAAATTTTCTTTCGTATTATTATAGAGTACCTTTTGCTCTATCAGCCTACAAAATTTCAGAACCCTGTGCACCTAGGTAACTGAGATATTGAATGTCCTATATTTTGACCTTTCTTCCCTGTTTCCATGGAAACGGCGGCCATTTTGAAAATTTCAAATATGGGATGATCATCTACTAATTGTATCCTATCAGTGTGTAAAGTTTCAGCAACATCGGTTCTGTAGTGTCCGAGGAGTTGCACCCACAAAAAACGTGACGGACGGACGGATGGAGACCATTACTAAGTCCCTCCAACGCGTTGCGGCGGGGGACAAAAAGTTGACAAATCACTTTTAAGCTTACAGTTGACCAATCATATTTTAGCTAACAAAAGGAACATACAATAAGACTCTTTCAGCTTTTCTCATGAGATAGTTTTGTTCTTTGGACAATCCAGGACTAGTAAGACAGACTTCACCATTGTGGGAATTTTCTGGGAACACTTCGTCATCGTCATGAATGAAACAGCCGCTATCTTCCTTAGCGTTATAACATGCAGTATGGCCATGCAGAGTTTGTTTACCATGGTTACCATGACGATGATGGTGATAAGACGGAACACTAGGTACAAAATAGAGAAAAGTAAACATAGAAGATACGAACAGAAAAGATGGAGAAATGCACAAAGAATGCAAATCAAACAATAACATATCAAAACCATTCTGTGCAATTCATTTCAATTTACAGTGGCTATGGATCACTTTGTTTTTAAGAGGACCAATATTAGTGGTTTCTCAAAAGACATTTCCTTTGGATTTTATCATGCAAAGTCCTATTATCACCCCTGAACGATATCTGAGAGGAAAGAAAGTTTTATCAATATCTATAAAGCAGTATGGGGGTGTGACTTATGATATACATGTATGTGGACAGGCCGACCATACAGTCAGACTTATATATTATATAATTATTTCTCCTCTAAGTGCACATCTTCAATATGAATGTAAAATTTGAAAGCTGTAGCTTTTTTACTTTTATAGTTCAAAATACTTTATCAATCATGTAAAGACATGGAAACAGAATGGTTCTGATATATATTTATTTATTTAAAAACATAAAATAAAACAGCAACATCAAGTCAAAGAAGTAAGTAATCATACATTTAGAAAGACAGAGCATACATGCCAAGAACATTAAGGCATGCTTCTGAAATTTGTTCTCATGCAAGTAAAAGTTTTATGGACAAAAAACCCTTTTTCAGTTGAATCTGCTGGTTTGTTTATATTAAATGATAAACTCATAATCATATCAATGTTTGTAGTGTTAAAATACTAACACTTTCCAATAAAAAAAGTCAGAATAATATTATTATAATCTAATTGTAAGAGAATCCTTTCAAAAATCATTTAGGGCTATTCCAGAAAAACTTCTGAGAGGAGGTTTGATGGCAGTGTATATAAATTTCCATTGGTGGTAGTTTTTTTTTTATATATCTTATTAATATAGCTATGGGTAGTTGGTGTTCACTAATAGTGCCTTCAAACCCCCAATGTAATTTTTTTTCTAGATTGGAACCTTAGTAGATTTATTTTTGATGTGCAATCATGAAAAATATATTTATTTTCTCATAAATGAATGTCCTCATACATGTCATAAAAGATGATACTTGCATGGTATAATTTCATTTCATAATCATGAAATGTTTGCCAAAACCTATTTTTTTAACATTTTTTAACTTGTGCAGTTTACATAAACCCAAACACCAAGAAATATCCTAAATTTAAGAAGACTGGAGAATTTTTCCTTTGACAACACTATCAAAACCACATGAAAACACATGCTTGAAACAACACTCCTGACTTACTGAATCCTCCTTAACACACTCGCTGTCTTAGCGATCTTGACAAATCTTCAATGCATAATATACACATTGCAGTTACAAGTGGCACAAAATATTTTTAACTTTGTTTTAAAATCTTATGGAATAATTTTAAGATTTCAAAGAAAAATCATTAATGCTTTGGATTTGAATACCTAAATTGGAACAGCATTGTTCTTAAATTTCTTAAATGAATGAAATTTATATGCTCTGAGACTATCACATTACTAAGTTTAATTATTTTATTCCCTTTTTCCCAAAAACTTATTATATAAGAAATCAAAATCTACATCAGACTAGAAATTGAAACCTGTCAGGTTTTAATTTTTTTAATTTTTAATTTGTTTTTGAGTTTTTTGTTTGTTTGTTTTGTTTTGTTTTTCTGTTTGGTCTTTTTTAACCTATAGTTAGAGTTAAGTGACAAACTTAATTGGATCGAAGTTGATTTTACTAACAAATGGATACAACACTATAAACAATAGCTTAAAACGTCAAGAAAAATGTAATGAAAACAGGGTTGGAGAAAATAAGAATTTGTGGACTGGTGACATCTTTAGGAGGATAACAAAGCAGAAAGAATTATGGTGCTTACTTGAGAACATTGTCACTCTTAAGTTCTGGCAAGGAATAATCAGACCCTCTTCTCTGTGGTACATGTACTTTTAATCCTAAAATATATTTCAAACACCATAGGTGTAATATGCATGTGAAATTTAGAAACAGTATGCGAGAAAAAAATAATTAATCTATTTAGTGTATTCAAAATATTCTTTTCAAATTATTTATAAGAAAAAATTAAGTTATTGAATAACAACACATAAAATATACAATTAAAACACATGTATCATATGTGAGCTAAAGAGTATTCAACAAAATGATTTATTTTCTAAAAGTTGCACGACACTTTCCACCATGAAAATAATTGGTCTTAAACATATTGAATCTTATGTTAATACTTATAACTTGACATAACTTTCATGTTTGAGACCCTATATTAAAGATATTAAAGGACTTATCATTCACATTCCTATAGAACTTACTGTTGGAATTTCTGTATTTATCACCAGCAGCATTGAAAGCAAATACCCCTCGTAAGACGGATCTAACAATGGACCATCGTAAAAGAGCCACTGGATCAATTCCTGCAACATAATTATAAACATTAAATTCTACATCAAACATCCAAGGTGCAAAACATCAAAGCTTCAATAGGAGATAAAAATGTTAATTTGTCAAAGTGTACATATTTTGGAAGTTTTTCATAATTCTGATTTGCCCTCCTACCTTTTTTAAAATTACATCATTATCATACAGTTAATTTTGATTTCTTTAATGTTGAGTTTAATATGTTCTACCACAAATTCTTCAAAAAAGATCATGTGATCTTTCTCAAGTGAGAAGAAATAACTGCCTATTAAAGAAACAAACTGGAAGACAGGAAATTTTTTATCATGACTGAAACATTGCCAAGTCTTTCCAAAGTACTTGTGTAAGAAACAGTTTTTTTTCTGTAATCAAGCATTGCTTATATAACTGTATAATCTTGTCAAACTAGCATATACTTTGGTTTACTTGGAAATATAATATTAACATTGCCTTACTTAAGAATGACTCAGTCAGCAAAATGTTTTGCCTTAATATTCGACAGATTTTCATGAAATTTTAATATGTGATTTAGATTTCCAAAGATAACTTAATAACTGTGTTAAATTTTTAATCTGTATTCCTCTGAAGTTGTTAAGTTTTACCGTTAACAAAAATTGGCAATAGACAGACATAGTGAAAGCTGTATGGTTTCCACGTCGATGCGGGGCCCTAATGATAATCTTACCCATAACTTCCCTGACAAAAGTCAGACAGCTACTCTTGAGAACACTAACAATTTCAGGTCTGATCTGATCACTGTTCTTCTCTCTAAAGTCCTGAAAAATACATGCAGTAGATTATTTGCACTGGTGATTCCAAACACTGTCCACTATATGTACAAATGTGTCATACAGATAATGTGCCATGCCTTTATGTTCATGAAAAGGTAACTTGTGCATTAGATTTTAAATTTAGGGCCAATTGCAAAACATTGAGCACCACAGGTCACATGGAAGGCTGCTGGCTGTTTATAATTATGGATTTTTTTTTAATTGTCATTTATGTACATGTATGTAGGTTGTGTCACATACTTATTCCACATCTCTTTATCTTCTATTCAACAAGGTCAACCTGACTTGAGACCCTGAGACAGTCCATTGAAAAGAAGAGACTGACAAATGAATTGACCTTAACACTTAATATATATAGAAAAAATATGATTGAGTCTGTTTAAACATTGTTGATAATTGACTAGTACCAGTTTGTTTTTTAGACATCTTGCTCTAAAAATCTGCTCTTACATTGTGTGTTTTTAATCTAGAAAAAATATGTTTTTTTGTCTATTTGTTTTCAGGTTTTTTGTTTTGCTTTATTTTTTCAAGCAATAAACTTTAAAATTCTATGTTTTGAAATAGGGCCATAACTCCCACTTTGTGAAAAGCTGATGGAAAGACAAGACAAAACTAATATGTCTCCCTGACCAAGGTGGGGGGATTTAAAATATACCTGAATTTGATATTTGACTTTTCCAGCATAATGAACAATGATGAAGGCCTCCTGTTTTGTCTGTGGCATCTTGTAGTAGGTGGCATTCTTGTGGTTATAGTTAAACTTTGTCAGTAATGTTGTATTTGTAGCACCAGGAAAACTGAAAGTAACATTGTAAATACTATAATGTGGAAATTCTAATGTGGCATAGTTACTTCAATTCACGATCACCAAATATCTGATACATGTAATTAATTCCCAATTGGAACAAATAATTGTGGTTTAATTTATTACTATTTATGGGGTACATGTTTTTTTTGTGGATGGCAATCAACCTGGAAAATAAATATGGCATAGTTAATTGATACTTTATAACTATTGTCTTTGTTATTTTAATATAGCATCTCTGATGAGCCTTTCATAGATGCATGCTTTAACTTTGTTGACCTGGTTCTTAATTGTGTATATATATTCTATATTTACAAAAATTCTTATTTTTCAATTGGTATTAGTTCATTTCTAAAGGGCAAATGAATGAGCTAGTTGCCATAGCAAACCTTACTCAAATCAAAGAGGCATTTTTTTAATAACATAGCCAAGACCCTCATATACCAAGTTTCAGCATTTTCTTACTTGCACTCTTCATCCAGTAAAGGAAACAGCCCCACCCCCTTTTTAGAGAACAGCTCCAGACACCCAGTATTGTCTATAAACTCTATGTTCTTCCATTGGATTCCTTCTTTCTTGTACTCTTCCTAATAAAATATGAAAAAAAAAAATATCCAGTTTGATAAAAGTATAAAAAACAAAAATATTAAAGATTAAATTCAAGATCAAATATTGCCAAAAGTTTTGAATTTCTCATTCAGATTACAAATATTTTGATATTGACGGACAGTTTTTAACAGAGTATTACAAGGAGATGCATGGAAATGACATACAGATAGATGAACTTACAGACCAGCAACCTTCAGTCCAGTGTTTTCAAACAGGCCAATACTGTGATGCATTTATTTACACAGATCTTAAAGGAGTATGTTCACAAAGGCATATAATTGGCCCTGTAATTGGGCTGTTTTTTTATGTTAAAGAAATCTAAATGAATGCTTTGGAAATAACACTGACACAGAATACCTATATTTAACAAATAAACAGTTTTCTTGTGATAAAATTGTGTTGTTTCCTTCGATGACACCCTAAATATGTGAAAAATAAGGAAAATCTTCATTTTTGTTGATTTTTACCCCTTTTCACCACTATTGTGCCAAAATCAAAAGTGGCCGCATGCTCTGACCAACATAGATTTTTGTTTATTAATTCATTACTTAAAAGTGACTTTTTTAACTGTAAAAATAATTTTGGTCAGAATATGCGGCCAACATTATACATGTATTTATCATTTTTTACAGAAAAAGAGGCTAAATATGTCAAAAATAGCAATTTTTTAAGAAGTTATCTGTTGTTCAAGAAAGTAAACAATTCATGCACAATTTAAGAGGTTTTATAGTATGACCATAATGACCATTCTAGCAGCATTATATTGTAGCTGTCTCAAATTTGAAATTTAGTTCTGTTTTTGGCTGTTTCCGAACATACTCCTTTTAATACATGTATTGGAATCTACATATTTTGTTGGAGAAAAGGATTAGCTATTAGAAAAAATACAAATTACAAATTAACCAAACTTAGATGATCAATCTCAAATGTCAAAAGAAGAAAAGACAACAAAAGGCAAAAACACAAAAGAAAAATTGAAGGTCGCAATGGTGCTGACTTGGTACAGGTGATTTAAAAAAAAATAGTTCTACCAACCTGTTCAAATTTGAAGATATGTTGGTTGAAGTAATACTGTAAGTGTTCATTGGCATAATTTATACAGAATTGTTCAAAACTGTTCTTGTTGAAATCCTCAAATCCAAATATATCTAATACTCCTATTGAATTACCCTGGAAAAGATGGAGAATAATTAAGTTAGCATATGAGTAAGTGGTGGTTAAACATTTCTGTTAATAATTTCAACATGTATTGACCGTTAACATCAGTCAATCAAGAACAAAAATTATGGACATAGGTTTTGGATATGTATGGTACCCATTCTAAATTTGTGAATGGTGGATGACACTAAGCAACATGTTTCATTAATAATTTTCAATGCAATCTACACCTGTTCTGTAGTCTAGACATTGCTGTATTGTATGGCTGCACCTTAAATTTTTACGTCTTAGGGTTATGCTTCATCATAAATCAATCTACATGCTGACTCCATACTGGTACATGTATTGCCTAAAAGAAAAGCTTCATACAAAATTTCAAAACATCTTACATAATATAAGATATCAGTATTGAAACATAGATATCTTCATACATATGAAGGGCTACAATTAGATACCTCTATAACACATTTAATGTATTGTCTTATTATTTGAAAATTTTCGACTATAATTCATCAAGATCTCGGACATGTTCCCCCAGTAGATTATTTTTTCCTGCGGTATTAAATAAAACAGAATATGGTTGACCTTTGATTTATGGGTCAATAGGTTAATCATATTTTATTGTAAAAAAAAAAGCAAAATGATAAGACACAAGTTTTGCAACTTAGGATGTCTTCTCCATTGTCTTCTCCTTATAAGTCAATAATCTGCGCTATCAATAATATTGTACATCCCAAACACTTTCCAACCTAGTTTGCATATTACATTAAAACAGATGCTTCTCATTTTGCCGGAAGTCAACAAATTTTTCCTACCAGATTTGCTCTGGGTTTTAACTTAGAACCCAAGCCATTTTGAGCCTAATGAAACAATTACATGCAATAACATTCAAACCATGCATATTCTAAAGCATTTCATAAAATTCCACACAATGCATGGAACAACATACCAAAACAGCTTAATCTTGAATTTAGAATTAATAGTTCGTGAACCACCTTAACTGTTGTAGAAAGCTGTATAAAAGAACCACAAATTACATGTATTTTTTAATAAATTGGCATGATTTTGCATCTACTTGTTTGAAAAACATATCAATTTTAGGTTTTATTTGTTTTATAGGTTCAAAATTGTTTGAGGCGTGTGGAAGTAATTTTTTTCAGACCACACCACCGTTACAAATCACCCCCATATATCTTTTTTCCTATAATAGCTCTACTTTTTTAACCTTTGCACTAGAGAGTCTACCTTAAGTTTTTAAATGCTTGTCTTTCTATCATACTTGTACATGTTTTGTTTATATTTTTGATACATATAATATTTGTTTAAGAGAAAGTGAAAGAAAAAACCCACTTCACCATAGACAAAGAAAACTAAAATAATTGGGAGGGTTAAGAAACCAGGATTCTGTCAACTTTCAATAGTTATGGGTTATCAATTATTCAAATATTAAAATACAAGAAAAAGTGACTTGACTTACCAAATACAATTAACACAAAAATATTTTGAATTATTTTTTTTTTTTTTTTTTGTAAGATAGAATAAATGAAACTTATGAATATTTTAGCATTTTTGTTACCACAAATGGATATTACAAAACAATGAATATGTAAAGGAATGTGCCTTAAATAGCAAACAGGAATAGTTTTTAATTTTGATCAAATTCTGGAAGAACTTCAAATAGACCACAATCAGATAGTTTAAATTCCAACATGCTATGCCTTTCAGTACATGTAAAAATATTCTTCAAATATCCAGGAATAAATCGCTAAAAAATATTGAAGTGATAATAAATATTTTTTTCATATATTTTTTAATTTGTTTCTTATTCAGATGTTCAGTATATTTTTACAGATCAGTAAGTGTTTCTATTTAAATCAGAATTTCAATATAACCCACTTTTAGTTTGGTTATAAGTAATGTCAAAATTTTAAAATTAAAACTAATTACCAAAAATGCAAAACATTGTTTCTTTCTAAATATTTTAAAACTTAAAATATGCGATGCATGTTAGAAACTAAATAAATCAAATAGGGATATATCATTCAATGGGTTAGACAAGGCTTACCTTAAGACTCTGAAATGCATATCAACTTACTTATGAATCTAAATCTAAGAACATTTTAATTTTTAAAAGTTAATTTAAAGTTTGCATCAGTAGTAGCCAAACATAGATCTTATCCTATTTGTAGCCATATGTAAATATGTAAGTGAACAAAATTAGATTGAAGTCCATGATATGGATGGAATCATTATCCCATGCTGACACAGTTTACCTTATGTTAAAAGGCTGTGATAAGCAGTTGCTGAGAAATGTGGTACAAAAATATTTTCCTTGCCTGCACCCCACCCAAAAATCACCATTTTAAACCCTGTTTTTCACTATTTTGAAGTCTGACCGGAAATGTGATTTCAATCCTCTTCATATCCATTTGTTTCATCAGATTTTCATATTACTACTTACATCAGACCATTCAAATATTTATTGGATTCAGACTTGACAAAAACAGGCAAATGTATATGCAATTTCAATAAAACACTAAAAGTCTAATTATCTCCCCTGAATGATTTTTAAAAGCAATAAAAAAATTTCCTGTAAACTATATGTATAAATTTTCTTCACATTAAGTTTCATCAAAATCCAGCAAGCCGTTTAGGAATAATTGTGCTTCAGAGATATATGTGGACATACTGACATACAAATGGTGATTTTATTTTTATTTGTGGAGGTATAATTATGCAAGGTGTGAATTTAAGGGTTGTGTTTTACATCTTGACTTTTCCTGCAATTTATAGAGAACAACGTCGTTTCCCATTTATATGGTGTTAACTCTACCTGATGATCGCTATGATGTCTCTTGGCCAACAAAGCTTGGTTAACCTTTAATACAATCCAGTCAAACAATGAACCATACAAACACTTGGCCATGGCATCACGAGTGGCTATTGCCTACAACAAATATATACATAAGGATTGATAAGAACAAAGAACCATACAAACACTTTGCCATGGCATCACGTGTGGCAATTGCCTACAAAAAAATATACATATACAAAAGGTTTAATAAGAGCAATGAACCATACAAACACTTGGCCATGGCGTCACGAGTGGCAATTGCCTACAAATAGATAATATACATAAACAAAAGAATTCATAAGAACAATGAACCATACAAACACTTGGTCATGGCGTCACGAGTGGCTATTGCCTACAAATAGATAATATACATATACATAGGTTTCATAAGAACAAAGTTACATACAAACACTTGGCCATGGCATCACAAGTAGCAATTGCCTACAAAATATATATATATACAAAAGGTTTCAAATGTGGCTATGGCCTATAAACAAAAACATGTGTATGTAATAGAAATATAATCAAAGTCCTGTGTGAAAACAATATGACAAAACTGCTTACTTTTTCAGAACACCTGAGTTCACTCTTGTTTGCTGATTGCAATTTTGCATGTAATCTTAAAGGTTGTGAAGTTTGTTTTTGTGATGTAGTTTTCTACCTATTTTGTCCTGGGTTTTTGGGACTTAAGATATTCCATTGCCACATACGCATATCTTTTGTTCTTGTTAGTTTTTCAAATGGGAATTCCAGACTCATATTCAACATGACAAATTGATAATTTTTTATGCATGTTTTATAAACAATAAGCAGGATAGCCTGAAACTGCATTTTTATTATTGTTTTTTAAATCTACGCTGTTGTATAATACAAATCTAGAATCTATTTACATCTTCCATTTTATAGTTCATGACCACTGTTTCATCTCCTGCAGTGGCACGCTTCTGTGTTAAGGCATCAACTAGTGTCTTCTCTTTGACCTGAAAATGAATAGAAATATTCACGTTTATACATATGATAAAAACTTCTTTTTTTCCCTACCTTTGTAATGTTTGTAATGAACTTCTCATAAGAAAAGCCTGAAGGCCATACAAAATATATATTATCAGTAAATTTCTGTACCCTTAAAGTTTTTATATTACAGATTGACAAAGTGAAAAACAAACCAATGATTGGTCGTAAAACAATAGTTTCTAGACTTTGTGTTTATAATCTAATTTCTATATTCCAAACTTACATTAAGTAATGTAGAAATGATCTGTACAACTGATTCTGTTTTTACTATCACTGATTCATCATGATGCTGATCTCCCTTCTGCGAAAAAATAGAATTTTTAAAAACTATAAATGAATGATCATATGTATAGCAACATGATGATAGCCTACTAAACTTGAGGGTAATCTGATTTTGAATTGATGAAAAATGACATTGAACATTATATGCACGTCTATTTTTGTAGATGGGTCATAAATATTGAGGAAAAATATTTTAGAAAATGCAAAGTCCACACTCAAGAAAACATCCCTATTTTTCAAAGAAATAAGTTTCACAATTATACATAAACTATAAATAAAGTACTTAGCCCCTACATTTATAAAAGACTTATGCAACATAGTGTTTTTTAAGCAGATAGATAATAGAAATCACAGTGGTTATTACTTGGTAATGGTTTAAAGCTTTTTATCAATTAAACAAGAATATGTCCAAAAGACATAATGCCCTATCTCACAACATTTGGGATGGACAGACAAATAGACAGACGCAAGTCCAGAACACTATTTGCCCCCTACTTTTGTAAATGGGGCATAAAAAATTGCAATAATCTAAAATGAACAGACAGAACTTATCAAATAACATGGTATTTTTTAATGCAACAGTATTCAGATAGTCTCTACTCGACCTTATATGGGAGTCTCAGAATGATTTGGAACATGGTATGGAAAACCCTATGTAATAATCTATATCTATATACGTATTTTGAAGTGTTTACCTTTTTGAATTCAATATTTCCCAATAATAATACGGCAGACAGCATAGCAAATATCCTGCAATCAGAAAATGGTTATTTTTCATTTCCCATAAATATAACACATTACAAAAATAATATGAACTATTTGCAGTTCATTTTCGCTATGTCTATAATGCATATTTTTTTCCATAAATAGAATCCATATCAATTTTAGTTAATATAATGTGGCCAGCTTCTTTGTAACTAATTAAGGCATTAACCTCAGTAAAAAGGGGTAATTAGAACCTATTCAAATGAGATTCTTAAGTCAATGTTGAAAACACTTCCTCATTCAGTGTTCAATTACATCTTAGCATTTTTTTTCTAGAAGTTCGTAAGTTTTAATCTTGTAAATTTCAAACAAATCCTATTAAACCACTCTTTCATACAAGATGATCTTTAAGCACTTTTTAAACATTTAAAGTCATCAAACGTTTGGAGGCATGTATGACAGAATATTTTCCTGAAAGACCAGGTGTGTGAACCATGTAATAACCAATCAAAATTCTTGTTTAACAATAACACACAGATGGGGTCTAGAAATGGGAGATTATCTTGGACAACAAAACTATTTCAGAAGGTAATGATAGACTTGTGTGAATCTGCACTTTTATCAAACAAGAATTACAAATCTTTCACGAATTTGTACATTGTGTTTTTTTTTACTTTATACAAATATGTTAGGTGGTTATTTATGTAAAATGTGATGCTTTCTTTCCATATTTAAATTACCAGAAAACATATTGAACTCCATCTCTATAATGCAAAGGCTAGTTTGCGTTGTTTTTTGTTACTACTGGAGCCTGAGATCACAGCTGACCAAGATTACATTTAAAAGTATAGGTTATGGCTAATTGTTTAAAATTGGGATATTGGAAAATTTTAGTTTTGTGACCTAACACTAAATGTCATGAGTCACAATGGCCAGTGGCTTTGACTTTATCATTTGTACATGTTTTGTGTTTTCTGTATCAATGGATGCTGCTGACAGAAAGTTTATTCCAATGCTTGACTTTCGTCTATTTTTCTTGATATTCTTTATTTGCATTGACTGAATGTGTCTTTGTCTTTTTGGAATTCTAACATTCAATGCCCAATTGATACTTCTTTGCTTCCTGTATAGAAAGAACATGAATATTTCACATGATGCACATTGGAATAGGACACAATCTTCAAAGGTATAAATACCTTTTTTGAGTAAGAGCAGAAAAGCCCACCATTTCCATCGATTCACGTAATCTGTCAAATTCATATTTCTCGTCAACTCTCTCATCTTCTATACCCTCTAATGTAAAACATTCACTCTAAAAAACAAAACCAATATTTAATAAATATCATTATTTTCATAGGATGGGTAAAAAAGCTTCAATGTAGGACCCTTATTATATACCAGCAACTATCATTTAGTTTTTACAAGGAAAAACAAAATTGATTTTTTTAATAAACAAACTTCATTGAAAAGTTTGACACAGTTTACAAACAGGAAGAAAATTTGATATGAAATCAGTTAGTAATATAGATTTTCAAGTAAGTGATATATTAAACTACCACCTTTTTTCCCGCTACTTATCGTGACTTTTTTATGTCAATCTTAGTGGCGGATTTAAGGTAGTGTTAAGTGGCCTGGCCACATCTTAATGAATTTTTGGTTGAACATCAAGGAAATCACTGAAGCATCACAGGTCCTGGGCACCTCTATGGTCAGTGAATGGGCCATCTCTTGGATCTGTGATAAATCCTTTACATTGTAGATATTGATATGACCTTGAAACAAAGGTTAACCAGGTTTCCCAATGACCTAGTTTTGTGTGTGTCCTGACCTGATTAAGATAGGTATAATCCTGTGGTTCTAAAAGATGGAGTTGTTCTCTTTCCTCTTCCTCAGCTCCAGCCAGAAGGTAGTAGAACACATGGTAATTTCTGAAAGAACAAAAAGTTTTATCAAAACATTATTGAATCAAACACTTGATCTTAAATATTTTTTTTCATATTTCAAAGAAACAAATTGTCAAAAGAAAATATGGCAGTATTTTGCTATAACAAAAAATGTACTGAAATTGAAGCCCCTGACAGAGGACCTCATGCTAATGCTGCATACCAAATACCAAGGGGCTGTGGTAAAGAGTTGGTAAGAAAACTGTTACCAAAATATTTTCCCTGCCTGCCCACCACCCATCATTTACCATCTTATAACCAGGATTTCCCTATCTGGTCAAAAATAATAATTGCATGTCTAAAACACATTACAAAAGAGCAGACCAGAACAGACAGGCCCTTATCTCATGAAATCATTGTTTTTATGTATTAATTTGCATTATTAACCAACTAAGTAGATTATTAGTCTATCTGCCCTTACTTAATGAAATGCCAAACAGGGCCATTATGAAAAAACAGGGCATTATGACAGGGCCATTATGGCAGAAAACAGGGCCATTATGGATTTGAAACAAGATGGCCGACATAATTTTACTTTAGATGTTTTAGCAATTTGAATTAAAAAAGTATTTAAATGTTACACGTTGGAAATAGGGTTAAACTACCGTTTGATTTTCTGTGAAATAATTTATTTTGTTGTAGATGGCTTATACTGCATGTAACTCATGATGGTCATTTCACATTTAGATGTTTTATACCCTTTTAGTTTCCTTTATAATTTCTTATAATATAGGCTATCTTTTTTTACCTTGATCAAACAAGGTTTTTAGATTTATTTTATACGTTTTATTTAAAAACTTAATTAAACCAACGTCCCTTAAAACTTTGCTGCACTGGTAATTCACAAATACATGAAATAATTAAAAATAAACAAAGTAAATGGTTCCTACCTGAAGATAAACCTATATACAGAATCTGAGATCCTGTCTGTTTCTGTCAGGTTTCTAAAACAACCTTCTGAATGTCAATAGTTTGAATAAAATATTGATATACAGAAAATATGCAAAACCCTGACAAACTTTAAAGATGTTTACATGTCTGCTGTCTGCTAAAGGGGGATTCTTGTTTGGGGGAAGAAATGGGTTGTAATTTGGTACTTCAACTCATCCCCTGAAAATTTTGTCCCTAAAAATATTTTGAAATTGTTATTATTTGACCACATCATATGATCTGTAGTTTTATTAGTTAAATATTTTGTTCTTTGCACAATAATTTCTCAAATAAATAAGATATTTTGCAAATAGTTTTAATAGTAAGAACAAATAAAAAGCTACGCCGAGCGCAGCATGATACGACCGCAACAAGTTGAACCCTGTACGTTGGAGGCCCAATATGGATAGTCCATTGCTTTGGTCACATGAAGCCCATGGTTGACTTACAAAGCTATTTGACACATGCATCCTGTGGTGGACTTAGAAATGCATTTTTGACAAATATATTTATATTAACATCTTATACAAAAAGCCTTATTTCTATACATGTATTAATTTACAATTTTGGCCCTTTGACCCCTAATTCCTCAAAAATGGTAAAAGATATTGCTAATCGATAAAAAATAATAGGAAATTGTGTACATGGAATCTGATGAAAAAAAGATTTTGAAAATCGGACCACAAATAAAAAAGTTCATTTTATGGGCGTGGCCTGTCTTTAGCCCCCTGTACCAATGTAATGGTAAAATACATATCAAAATTATTGACACATTTTGTTGACAGAATTTAATGATGAATTCAACAAAGAAAGAATTTTCAAAATCTATTGAATAATAAACATTCTACAACAGTTTTGTCAATACACCCGTTTTAGCCCTTTTTGGCCCTTTTTTTCTAAAACAGTAGGGGCCACAAACCCCAAATACAAAAACCAAGATTCCTCTAGTGGATATAATCATCATATATAAATTTCATAACAATTGGCAGGCCCACTACAACTTAATTTTTGGTATAAAACTATTTGCATTGACAAACTTTTAAAAATGGTGTTTTTGGCCCCTTTGACCCCTAATTTCTCAAAAACGGTAAGAGATATTGCAAATCTGATTGAAAAACGCAGACAGGTATTTTCATAAGGATTCCAATGAAAAAAAGATTTTGAAAATCGGACCACAAATAAAAAAGTCAATTTTTTGGGTGTGGCCCCTTTTTGACCCCCAGTATCAATGTAACAGTGCAATATATATCAAAACCATTGACACATTTTGTTGACAGAATTTAATGATGAATTCAATAAAAAAAGAATTATCAAAATCGAATGAATAATAAACATTTTACAACAGTTTTGTCAATACACCCATTATAGCCCTTTTTGGCCCTTTTTTCTAAAATGATAGGGGCCACAACCCCCAAATACAATACCAACCTTCCTTAAGTGGTAACAAACATCATATCAAAATTTCATAATATTTGGTCAATATTTACTCAAGTTATCGCACGGAAACCAAAGTGTCCACAGACGACGACGCCAACGACGACGACAACGACGACGACATCGCCATAACATTATACGATCGCAAAAATTTTGCGGTCGTATAAAAAAATGAAACGAGCAGATCTCAATTATTTCAATGATAAATTTTAAAATTTTCTATTATCAATCTTAGACAAATGTACGTGATTTATGCATCGGCAAAGTAAAAGCCTAGAACAAAATGGTCATGAGCTATTATACATGCATTTCAAAGAAATATTGGGCTAAAGAAGGTTTTACGAGTTACAGCTCACTTCTCCACTCAGTGTAATTTGTTTATTTTCTAGTTGGTTAATAAAAGTATTAAGAAATGGGTGATTTTAGAATGGCCCTGTTATATGTTCTCGGTCTGCAATAATGGCCCCGAGGTGTCTGTAATGGCCCAAGGCAACGCCGAGGGCCATTACAGACACCTCGGGGCCATTATTGCAGACCTTGAACATATAACAGGGCCATTATAAAAACACCCATTTATTAATACCATAGTTTAATAGGTTTTTGGTTTTATCTGATTTTGATTTTTTTTGTATTTTTTTTTACTTTGTATGAACAGACAAGAAAAACAAACCAAAAGGTTCATAGGCACTCTACAAGTACTTTTTTAAGATTAAGTTATGTACAGCAAATAGCTTTATCAAATGTAAAAATAAAAAGCTTCGCCGAGCGCAGCATGATACGACCGCAACATGTTGAACCCTGTACATTTTAGGCCCAATATGGATAGTCTATTGCTCTGGACACATGCAGCCCATGGTGGACTGACAAAGGTTTTTGACACATGCTGCTTTGGTGGACTTTCGACCCAGGGGGGTAAAAATATAAATTTTCAATTTTGTATTCTACTCTTGCAAAAAAATTGTCAAAATCGGACAAGAATTAAAAAAAATCAATTTCGGCCCCTTTTGGCCCCTTATTATGTAACAGGTGAAAAAGGAGTGGGGTTGCAAAAATAATTTCTCAAATTTGGATTCACTACTTGACAAAAATAAACTTGCAAAAAAAAATTTCAAAAACAAACCAGAAACAAAAAAGTTTTGATTACGGCCCCTTTTGGCCCCTAATTACAAAACAAGTGAAAAAGGGGATGGTCTCAAAAATAAAATTCACTACCTGACAAGAATAAACTTGCAAAAATTTTTTTTTAAATCGGACCACAAATAAAAAAAGTTTCTATTTTGGCCCCATTTGGCCCCTAATTACGTAATAAGGGAAAAGGGGGGGGGTCGCAAAAACTAATTCTTAATTGTGTAAATGAGCTGAACATTTAAGCAAGCAACAGCTTCTCTCTACCTGCTATAGTTTTCATTTCATAGGCCAAAAACATGAAAAAACATTATTTTAGGGGCTGTAGCCCCTATAAGGGGTCATCTGACAACTTCGACCGTATGGAGTTTTTTGTAAAGCTAAATGAGCTGAACAATTAAGCAAGCAACAGCTTTTTGCTATCTGCAATAATTTTCATACTATAGGGCAAAAACATGAAAAAATGCTATTTTTCACCTTTAAGGGGCCGTAACCCCTATAAGGGGTCTTCTGACAACTTCGACCAAATGGAGACTTTTGTAGAACTTTTGATCCTGAAGCAGTAGGGTGGCATCAGATTTCATCTATCCCTTATACTTTTTGAATTACAAGCCAAAAACAGTAGTTTGACCCCCCTGGTCTATTTTTAGCCACGGCGGCCATTTTTTTGACGAATCAGAAATTGAAACATTACTATAGTGCAGGACACCCTAATGATCAATCATACCAAGTTTCATTGAATTCTGTTCAGTAGTTTCAGAGGAGAAGATTTTGAAAAAGTTATTGTAAGAACAAACAAAAAAGTTACAATTTTGGCCCCTTTTGGCCCTTAATTTCCAAACGAAAAAAGGGGGGACTCCCAAAATCAATCCCATTCATCCTTTAATGGTAAGAAATATCATTGTCAAATTTCATTGCATTTGGATAACTAGAACTAAAGTTATCGTGTATACACTAAAGTTAACGGACGACAACAACGACAACGACAATGACGACAGCATCATACCATTATACGTCCGCAAATTTTTTGCGGTCGTATAAAAAAATAGTCACAAAATTGGCAAGTATATACATGAAAATGAACAATTCTGTTACTAGTCATGTGCTAGTATGTTTGTCATGTTGTCTCTAATGACATGAAATCACAGGAAACAATAACCATAAGAAAAAAAAAGGTTTGATCTACATGTATATCAACGGTACATGTAAAATATTTCTAATGACTTTAATTTTCACAATGAAATGACACACCCATATATACTTCACATCAGACAGGAAATCTAAGTGGATACTAATCAAGGAGATTATAACAGTAAAATATATACAATGTGATTTCAGAGGAAGAAGAAAAGGTTGAGATTTTAAAAATCTTTTCTGATCATGACATACATGTAGCTTTGACTTAAAAAAATATACAAAATGATGTCAAAGTCTTTCAGAATTAAAATAAAAATACTTTGAAAAAAAAATTTGGCAACTATATAAAGCATTTCTGAACCCTCTTAAATGAGGTCAATGATGCAAATTAAATTCTTATATTTTCAGAACTCCTCCTTATTAAATCCTTAAATACTTGTACTGAAGAAATATTTTCTCTCTTACCTTTTCTTTTTTTTTAATTATTGAAAAGACCATAAAATACTTCTGATTTTTTTTTTTTCAAATCAAAAGCTTGTATTTTGCCTGCAAAAATGATGTCTGCCCATTTTTCGCTAAAAATTCTAAGTTCAAAGGTCCTTTGATCCATAGTTTAAAGGTCCATAACTCCCACAAAATTTTTAATATCAAAATTGACAGGTAACATGCACATGAACAGACTTGGCAAAATTCGTCAGTCCTACTGACATGTCCGATGATTTTCATCATTGGTCCGACCAAAGTCAGTACTGCACCAGACCAGATGTCCATCAGATTTATGGATCATAATGTATTTAATTGTTATTTTTTGTTGTTAAATTTTCTTCCAATCTTTTGTTTTTGACAAAAATATCACGATTTAACTTGCTTTTTATTGACAGCCGATTAATTTTACTTTATTTATTAACAAACAACATCGACAAAAGGATGAAACTGTCAACAAAATTTGTTGCACATGCGCAAATTATCGGAAATAATGAAATCATGTGTTGAAATCTGGAAAAAACATGAATGATTTCTGGATTTTGACGATAATATCCAAGTTCAATAAAATTTTGGTCTGATGGTGATTTGGTCGGACTGGCAAGTGGTGTTACGTTATCTGACCAAAAGTCTGGCCTATTCCAAAACTATTTGGCCAAGTCTGACTGAAAATAGTGTACGATGCAAACCAAGTTTTGTTAAACTCAGTTGAATAGTTTCAGAGGACTTTTGTGGATTAGATTTTTGATAGACAGACAGGGCAAAAACAATATGTTTCCTTGCCTATACAAAAATGGTGGAAGACATAAAATCTAAAGGAGTTAAAACTTGGAAAAAAGTGCATAGTTTTGATTACGTCATTTAATCTCGTTAATGGTTATCGATTCCATCACAATTCATCAAATACTTGATACATGTATAAAACAATTCAAGAGAGACCATCCTTTAAAAGGACCAACTTTCATCTAAAAAGAAGTATTTTCCAAGAAATCATACATATCATAGCAAAAAAAAAAATTCCTTGTGCATACACTATATGCAATAATTCAAAATATAAAAACACTCCAAATATAGTAAGCAAATGGGTCAATTAATTTTCTGGTATTTTTTCTCCTCTTAAACAGATGAATTTCAGAAATATGACATACATAGTTCTGACCTAGTTCTTAATATAAATTACCTTTCATTTTTAGCTTGACTAATTATTCTTGATTTCTCTAACAAGTATTTCTCTACAATGGCACTGAAAATAAATGAGATAAAACCTGTCAAATTCTATATTTAATAAAATATGGAATCAATCTGTAAATAACAAATAATTACATTTATACATATATAAAATCATATTTTATTTTGTACTTGTTCATGTACTTTTTAACCATGTTAACCAAGGAAGGATATTGCCATTGTAACTTTAGGTTACATGTTCTGAGGAAATGAAAATACATGTAACAAAACCAGGTGATGTTGATAATCAATTCAGTACTAAAAATCGATCAAGAAGGATGTTTGAAACGCTAATTCTGTCACATCCTGATCATCATAGATTAGGATATTTTGAGAAATAAAATTCACAATTATATCTACCAAAGTTATGTAGTTTATATCTTTGTAATGAATGTCTGGCCATGTATTGTAACATCCTAATAGGGATTTTTGGTCTATGATAAAATAAGTATTGAATCCAATTCATAATCAAAATTTCTGAAACATACAGTTGTAGACATGTTTATTAGCTATAATAAACAGGTCTTTAATACAGTGTGTATAGTCTTTATAAGTTTCATTTTAAAAGGAGTAGCACTTACTGACAATACATGGGCAGAGAGGCAACGGGATGGACAGACGGACATAGTGATTCTTGTATACTCCTAAAACCTTGTTTGCAGTGGGTATAATAAACCAACATGAAAAAAAAATATTACTGTGTCATAAAACTTACCCATGGACCATTCCATTTTCTTTGTAATTGACCTGAACAAATTTTCCAAATCTGCTGGAGTTGTTATTGTGTACTGTTTTAGCATTTCCAAAAGCCTGAAATAAATGAAATATCATTGAAATACAATGTAATCAGTTCCCTAAATCTACTACATGTATAGTTTATATATATCATGTATGAATCTAAGACATGTTAGAATATACATGTATATACTGTAGACGCATTTATTTTCATGAGTACCAATTTTTGTGTTAGAATGAATATATATATATGTATACTGTGGACTCAAATGTTTTCGTGGGTACCAATTTTTGTGGATTGCTGAAAATGTGATATATGTATATACAAATGTACATGCACCTGTAATTACTACAAGCATTATTTTTTCTAGTAATTCATTAATTTGCAAAGCATTTTTAAATCTTAAGTATAAGAGTACTACATGTACATTTATAGTGCTTAAAATACTGCTTCAAGTGACACCATTAACCATGACACCAATTAACCCTCAAAATAGCTATACATGTAACTTTGATATTTATGTACACGATGTACATGAACATATACATTTTGTACATTGTATTAACCTGTTAAAAAATGGATTCCCTTACCCAAATAACTTTGTATACAACATGTACCAACACTAATGCAGCTAAAACTCCAAGAATTAGAACCCAAGTCCAGAATTCTGACATTTCTTGTTTGTTTTCAGCATATAAAAAATGAGGACAACAATTTTACAGTAACAAGGTGATGGTCAAGTTGAATTATCAATAAAATGGACATCAAATAAATATGAAATGCAATAAAACATGACATGACAAATGTGACTGCTTGTAAGTCTCTGGGGCTTAAATGAAGTGTGCCACCAACTGGCCAGATATACAAATGTTCTTTGCACAACTGTGCATGCATGTACCTACATGTATTTCAATTCAAAGTTTTACAAATGCATGCTTGTACAAACGACATGTATATCATGTAATGTACAATGTACATGTACACTCTAAGGGGGGTCTTTCTATGGTAATACTAAAACTGTTTGAATTATACATGTATCTCACATGTACAAAATATTTTAATAGACAATTGTTTTGCACATTGATGAATGCTGGCTGTTTTCAATTGCAGATTTTAAAATTGGGAGTAGTTTGTGGCAGGCCTGTCCAGTCTTAACGCAATCACTGGGAGACTCGTGCATCAAGTCTTCGATTTTGTGGCAAATTTCTTTGATCTTTAAATTTTTTCCTTTGATCTTTCAATTTTTTGTCAAATCTCACGTAAGCAGAGATTTGAAATACATTTGTACCATCACTTTTATGTCTTCTTTACTTATATGTACATGTATCTAGTTAGGTGGAAAGTCAGGCACAAGGCTCTTGTTTTGCACTCAAGTACAGTTACCTGTGTATTTCAGTTTTATTGCATTGTATTTTTACATAAAAATCTAAACTGCATGATCTTTGTCTTTTTTAAAAGTTACAAATGTATACATAAGAATTTGATTTTTTTTTATTCTAAGCTACATTGTACCGGCACATGTATGAGCAAAATTCATATTTACATGTACAATGTACTTACTATTTTATAAAAGTGCATGTATTTAAATGTCACAATGTAAATTTTTGTAAGCCATAGTGATATGATAAATTCACTATGTCAGAGCTTTGTTCTTTAAATACATCTTCAAAATACTAGTATTATATAGATTTCACTCTGATTTCTAGGACACTCCAAAGTCCTCTTAAAATGCTTATATTAACTTCTTATTTTGTCACTTTCCCTAGTACATGTACTTTCCACCTACAAGTACATTCCACACTACATGTAGCTAAGCTAACCAGGTGGCCTGAATAGTTTCTACCACATGTCTTTACATGGATTATGTCAAGCCTAATTTATCTCCCAACATCTTGTTTGCCATAAAAGATAATATATCATCTCATTGTGTTACTTTAGGAAAGATTTTATTATTGTCTAGCCAAGATATCTTACTTTATATATACTACTGGTACAAAAATTTTTAGTATGATGTACATGCATGAGTAAATTTTATACAACTTCTTAAATTCTTTTTAAACTGCATATTTGCATACATTATAGGATTGTTTATTTATGAATGCTCGAGATCAACGTAATTGCTGTATTTTAGAACTACATGATCTATGTATACATGTAAATAGATATACTTTAAAATCTTTAAAGTATATCTATTTACATGTATACATGATTGAAGGTATATTAACTGTTGTACATACATGTACATTCACATATGGAACATTGAAATAAAGTGTTCTTGCATGTATAATTTGTATTTGTCTGCTGCATGACCTACATGTACTGATTTACATTTTCATTGCCAATGGCTACCATATAATCCATGTACACCGGTATGTTAAGTACATGTACAAACGTATATATACATGTACAAATGTACATGAACCATAAATGTGCACTTGAAAACTGTACCATACCAATATCATTGATGTGACACTTGTCAGTATTGTAAGCAAAATATAAGTCACAGCCAGCATCTGAACAATGCATTATGCTTAGCATGACTAGGTGCACCTACCAACCATACCAAAATCATTGATGTGACACCTGTAAGTAAGCGAGAATGGACTTAAACCATTCTTCTGTAAGTGGTCATCCATGCAGAAAATATAGGTCACAACCAGCATCTGAAGCATGCATTGTGCTTACCATCAGTAAGTGCACCTACAAAATGTACCATACCAATATCATTGATGTGGCACTTGTCATTAAGCCTATATGGATCTTAACCATTCTTCTGTAAGTGGTCATCCATGCGGAAAATATAGATCACAGCCAGTATCCGAAGCATGCATTGTGCTTACCATCAGTAAGTGCACCTACCATACCAATATCATTGATGTGGCACTTGTCATTAAGCCTGTATGGATCTTAACCATTCTTCTGTAAGTGGGTGCGGACGCCGACACCAACGCCTGGGCAGTGCCTTGGGTATCACATAAGCCCCCCCCTCACTTTTGTGAGGTGAGCTAAAAATTTACTGTAACAGGTCACATGGAGGGTTGAGTCTGCAGGTATACCTGTAGATTTTAGAGTTGGATGGAAGCTTCATGTACGTGTACTGTACATATCCATAAACCCTTTAAATACATGTACATGTAGGAAGATTGAGATGAGCAGTTACATCATGTAAAAATGTCAGGGGAAAAAGGAAGAATATACATGTATAAAAGAGAAAGTGGCAGGAAAACATTTACATGTACATGCTTTAGTCTGGGGTGACATTTCTGACACAAAGTGGTCAGTACAATGCATTTGCATATGCCATAAAAGCTGACCAAAATAGAATCTGCATGTATAGTATGATTGACATCCACCTACACCAGGTAAACATGACAGGTGATACCTGTCTATCAGTAACTAACGTAAAGGCTACTCCATGTACATGTTACTGATCAATTGATCTGATTTTGAAACTTTTTACACATTATGAACTTTACAAAGCTGAAGGGTGAAGAGATCGGGTCTGTTTATCTGTCCTAAATCATGTTTCAATTTAGAATTTATTATTAGTTTTTTTAAAGCAAATGCAGGGCACAGTGATTATCAGTATCTAAAATGATAAATATGCATTATCAATTAAGACTACAAAATTTGTATGCATAAAATTGTTAGCAAATAGTATTTGATCACTAAAATGTTTCAGATATTCTAGACAATGTACTTTACTACAAGTTCCCACCGAAAAATGTGGAAGGGGCACATAGAGTTCCAGTCTGTCCATCTGTCTAAAATAAAGTTAAACGTTATTTTTTTATGTTTAGGCAGAGCACAAAGTCTTAAAATTTTAGTGCATGAATACTTACCTCTAACACTGGCCCAGCACCCAGAATGGTTTGCTCCACCCCACTACCGTGTACCCCTCTCTGACTCAAGGCCGTCAAATGATGCAATAGTAAATTGTTCGTTTCTGTTTTACCAGAGCCAGATTCCCCCGATATCACTATGCATTGGTTTTTCCGCTTCCGCAACATGGTGTAAAAGGCTGCATCTGCTATTGCAAATATGTGTGGTGGCAATTCCCCCAAGCGTTTGTTTTGGTACATTTTAACATATTTCGGATTGTAAATGGGGAAGAATTTAAAAGGGTTCACCGCTATAAGTATAGATCCTACATAAGTGTATATGTTTGAATTATGAAATCTTGATTTAATGTTTTCTAAGAGGGTTTTTTCGTTAAGATCCGGTAAATTGCACAAATCTGAATATTCCTTATCCCTTGTAACTTGCTGTAAAAAACTTGTGAGAAATGTTTCTATTGCATTAAGTTCTTGTGAACACTCGCGCCATGATATCGTTCGATCAGGAACTTCTAGATCTGCACGCCGTAAATAAAATCTATATCCAGTTAATCCAGAAGTTCTATCAATTCGATCTATTGCACTATTCATGACATTTTTCGGCCACATAAGTTGAATTCGTACGGGGGTCTCTGTTGGTTCTAGCCTTCTTTCTTTACATAACTGGCCGGAGGATGAGAAGACTTCAGCTAATTCATATCTTTTAGGATTGCCCAGTTTTAATTTTTCGCAGGCAGATGTTACAATGTCTGCTGAACATGTTGTTTTTTCTGCTTCTATGGATACATACTCCACGTCTGTGTTCAGTTGGCCTGGATAAACACGAACCATGTATGTCTCCATGCTCATCCTACGGACAATTTTAACGCTTCCAGTCTTGGGCGGACCCATCATTTTAGCCATGTTGATCTCTTTCATAGGCATAGATTTAGATTATGACCATTTGCAGGGGGTTGAACGTCTGGCTGAGAACAACCAAAACCAATGGTTCCCATCTTTGATTCTTAACCTATAAAATACAGATATTTAAATTAAAGTTAATGTTCAGAAAAAATTTCATTTTCTTTATTCAAATGCAGCTTTAGCTTATATAGAACTATGTCAATGGGATAAGGGAGTATGCTGCACAATAATTCTTTAATTCATGTCTGGACATACGGTGTATGGATGGACCAACCATTATATAATTAGCAACTCAAAATGTCTGGTTCACATATAATGCTATGCTATAAAAATATTGCTAGGAACAGATGCATGATCTACACATGTATATGTACATGTACCATAATTACATGTATACATGTATCATAAAGAAACACTTGACATAAGAAGTCAAAGAAATCAGGGTTTAAGATTTACAGGTCCGAATCCATTATTTTCAAATACATTGTATTCTATATAGATTATGTTACAAAATTAGTTTTAGAGGCCCATGACCCGTTGGACCTTTGCTAATTTTGAGGTCTGCATAAGAAAAGATAGACAGACAATAAACATAAGTGTCTATACACCTGGAAACCCCTTCTTGTTCAGTAGGATAAATATCATATACATGTACATGTATTTGAATGATCAGCTGATTCTTGTTTGATAAATGTAAATGTATCTGGCAATACCCTTAAGCCTCAAATGCACACCAGGTATAGCATGTTACATAGTGATATTTAAGTGAAAATTTACATACAGTATGTACATGTACAATGTATATAGATCATTTCAGTTTTTAACATATAATTTTTTGCCAAAGATCTAGAGAAAAGAATATGCTTCTAAACATGCACATCGTCATTGTGAACATGTTATTAGTTTATGCCATAAATCTTTAAAAACACAGCAAAAAACTGCAGAAATACCAGTAACATAAACATGCAAATACATGTAATTACATTAAAAAATAGCTATCAGTGTAAAGCTCCAGATACATAAATCTTGCAAATAAATTGCTTGTCCTAGATACTGACCTTGAATTAACAGTACCGGTAATTTTAAAGCTAACAGTGTAATTTTACTAACTCTAAACTAAATAAAACCAAGATTTCCCAGCAGAAATACCATACAATGTAAATACACGAGCTGTCATGATAAGGTTTGTTTTGGGGTCAGTTTCAGCACTGGACAGTGATATTTATTACAAATTAATTATATTGATAACTTATGACATGTTGGTATGCTGGCTAAGGTCACCGTCTATCTGTCAAAATCTACATCTACAATTAATCTTCATACAAATACATGTACATGGAGGTGCATGTAAGCCACTATGTAAGCCTGTAAGATCAGTAGCTTCTTTTAAACAATGACAGAAAAAGTGTAAACCAAATCTTAAGGCTATCAACAAATTATCAACAAGATTACTCAGAAAGCAATATTTACATATTTTGAAAATATTTTATCAGTCACTTATCAACATTCTTAACAGTAAGCATGGTAAGGGGGATACATATACTAATGATGTGCACATCAAATTTATAAGAGATTAAGATGGGGTGTTAAATTATTTTTTTGTTTGTTTACAACATAATAAATGACACAAGCTTACAAATTCTACATTGATAAAATTAGTAGATTTGTTTTGTTATGGCTACAGATTTCTAATCAAATATACATGTAAAATGTATATAGACCCTTACTAGAGTATAGACCACAATTTCAGATGATGATAATCTGAGCATTAATTAAGGATAATTGACAGAAGCTCTCCTTCATTAACTTCCTGTTGATTGATGGGAATGTAAAGCATTTATCAATATTGAGCATGTAATGAGGGCTTTATATTAACATGTTTAAAATGAAAAATACAAAATTCCACAAAAATAGGTTGCCTAATTGTTAAAATTACTATACATGTAACCCAAACATGTGAAACCTTCCTCATTCTAAGAAAATTGTAAAGAATTTTTATAAGAAAATTAATGGATCAGTGGGTGTTTACCAACAAAAAGTGTGTAACAAGAACATCTTCAATTAATTCTGACGAAAAAGCTTAACAAAAAAGCTTTACATACAGGTACATGTACCTAGGTTTAAATGAACATTTTACATGTACACCTACATGTATATTATAAAGGGGAAAAGGTACATGAATATGTCTGTCATCTATCTATGCATAAGGACATAATTTTCAAATACATGTACTAAAAAAAATCTCTAAAAATTTATGAACTTAGCTTAGTATTTATAAACAACTTACAAGTTACATATTCAACACATGACTCAAAAATATTAGACTGACCTGTATGGAATAATATTTTTGTAATGTGATTCCTAAATCCTGATAAGTAAAAATAATAAATACAAAATGTCTCCACTCAGTAGTGTAAACACTTAAAATATCTTGTATGTAAACATAAGGAGGATATCAACATTTTAAGGAAGTATCAATATTTTCTTATTGTTATAAAACTTGTCATCCATGACCTAGATACAAACACATCTTTTCTTACATATTGTGTATGTAGTTTTTAATAGCCTAATGATTTAAAACAATAGGCACTGCTGCAATGGAATTGTATAACTGGGTGGACCAATTTACACCTGTATCTTTATAGTTTTAAAAAATGTACTTGTTAACTTTGATCATAAAAATAAAGATGATTTGTAACATGCAAAACATTGTGCTTAGAGCAAATCGATTGATACCTACATGTACATGTTTATGTATTTTAATAAATCTTTGTTTCCCAAAGCCTTTACATGTTTTGTTTTTGCGATGAAATCACTGGCCTAAAACTTAGTTGTGCTCTGAGGAGTTTAAATTCAGAACTGAGAAATATCTAGCATTTCTTGTTAAACCTTTTGCTGGACAACAATGAACAATTTGCCAAACACAGAAATTATAATTTTCTTTTCCAATCCCAATTAACTCAGACATTGGATCATACTTAAAGTTTATATGCACTAGACCTAATTTGTTTGACTGATTTTCCGAAGGTTTATTTTGTGTTACCATGTTTTACATGTTGTCTGTTTTTGTCCCGTTCTTGTTGGTGTTTACTGGTTTTGTCTCTGCCCTTTCGGACTTTTGTCATTTGGATACCCCATTGGTACCTCTGCTTTTTTCAAGTTCTGACAAAAAACATTTTTAGAGCTTATAAAATACATGTACTTTAAACCTGTTAGTATTCTGTGCTTTAATTAGTGCTCTTTTGCAAATTCTGTTAAGTATTTAATGGATATGTAAAGGACAGAAAAGCTCACAAGGTGTATTCTAATTTTGATGATTAATCCATTAGTTACAACATCTTCCTCAAACCTGGCAAAAGTAATTAAAATCTTTGTGTTCTTAAGGAAGTAAACAGGAAGTATAAACAAAAAAAAACCTTAGAATTATTCATGTACTGGTACATAATGTATAGTCAAATCTAATAGCAATTTGACTCAATCAATCTTGCAATATTGAGGTATATGTACATGTATAAGGTACATCCACATACTCTAAAATTATATTTTGATCCTTTTATGAATCATTACTCAGAACTCTGAAGCAAGTGCTCTGCCATTTGCTGCATTTTCAAAGCCACCTTTGTTCATTTGCTTTGTTTTATCTACATGAATATTTAAATACATACATGTATATTTTAATGTGATTGTGTGTTAACATGTATTCTCCATAACTGTTCTTTTTTATATGCATGACTTAATAACCTTCTTAAACGATTTCAAGTTCATTAATTAGTGCACTTGTACAATGTGTACAATAACCATATCATCTGTAGATATGGTGATACTAATGCAATTTTATAAAAATATATATCATAAATAAATAAAAAATTTCGTCATCAACATGATAAAAAAAATGTACATACCGGCATTATCCTCAAGTGTTTTCAGAAAAAGTCTACTAAATTCATGACTGTACAAATATGTTAGTAACTAAAGCATCTCTATTATCAAATGCATATACATGTATGTACAAAAATGTATGTATCCATATGCAAACAAGAAATTAAAAATCTACAACAATGTAAATAATGAGTGTTTGCTTCTCTATAAATTGCAAATAAAAAGATATTTTCACTAAAATCACTACCAACAAGGTATTAAATAAAACTGGAATTCAATATTAAAATAAGAAAACCTAAAAGATTTGCCAATGTTTATAATAAGATGTTAGCATTGTATTTTCAACTAGATGAATTAACTCAACTAGCTCAACTAACCCCATGCATGCATGGGGTTTATGGAGCTTAGTCTATGCATGCATGGGGTTAGTGCAGCTTAGTCCATACATGCATGGGGTAAGAGGAACTAAGCCTACACACATTTGAACTAGTTTACTAAGCAGTATATAAAAGGGAAGAGAATTTTGACTGACAATATCTTGAAAAATATTTTGAAAGTCAGAAACTGAATTATTCAAAAGAGACTATAGAAAATATGTACACATTTAAAATTTATGAAAAAAGCAGTGCTAACGTCTGATTATAAACAATGGCCAAAGTCTATAGGTTTTCTTATTTTCATATTGAATTCCAGTTTTATTTAATACCTTGTTTACCTACATGTAATGAACAAATCACCATCCATCCTGTAACAGACAAAAATATTTTAATCAGTTGAGTTTTGGACCATTATTCCCTATCAACAATGGCACATTTAAAATCAGAGTACCAATGTTTCCATCTTTTCAATATCTTTATCCATTTTTGACAGGTCCTATCAATAATCACTTGAGCCTATTATTCATATATATTTGTACATCTAATGTGTAAATTCAGGTCTATAGGTACATGACCCTAAATCAAACAAATTGGTCATGGTTTAACAAAGGAAAAGCCATCCCTATTATCACACATTTAAATTTCAATTACCTATATATCGAACAGTGAAACCTTTATAATTGATACTTGATCGGTGATAAAAATATAAATTTACAATTACATGTAAATGTAGCCATTACAAATCATGTACATTTTGTTTTAATGAAATACGGAAACTGATCATAAAAAATGTACCTACATGTATACATGAATATGTACATAGTCATTTGTACATTTGTAGCAAAATAAGGTGTTTTACTAATTGCATGGGGTCAATTAATTGTATGTACATCCCTAGAGACAGTTTCACTAGAATTTTCGCTTTTATGGTTTGACTGTACAAATATTAAATGGTTTGGAGGGTACATCACCTTGGTTAAGTAAAAACTTGTCACCACCACCAACAGGAAGTGTATGACTCACTGATTAAATTGTTATTTTGTATAAAAAAAGTATGTTAATATACATGTTCAAATAGGCTTATAGCTGACTATGATTGAAATATTTAAATCTACATGTACATTTATCTTGACATAAAATCTGTGTCCAACAGATAGTTAAATGTCGGATTCACACCCAAAAAGTCCAGCTTACACAATGAACTATAAAATACATGCATTATATGTTAAAAGTTTGAATAATTCTTTTGGGTCATCAGACAGATTTTAATATTAAAACACATGTTTGAAGAAATTCAGGTTGGAAAAAAAGAGATTTTGACTTGCGCTCACAATTAATGTCCTGCGTCCCCCCCAAAGAAATCCATCAGATTAAGTTCTAGAGATTATATGAGGTGCAGCACATCTTTCAATATGATTGTTCACAAAGATACACTGCACTGTGAAAGTTTCATGAAAATCCAATAGGTAGATTTAGGCTAAATGTGAAAACAGTACACCAAAATTAAATGATAATTAACTTCATGTAAAAACTTACTTCAAGACTTGGAAATAATTCATATACAATCAATAGCAACTTCAAATAGATCTGTTTTCTGTTGAATACATCCAAAAGCACCAATAAATTCAAAGGTGTCAGAGTTAAGACTTGAAACTCTCTTTCTACTAGAGAATCTTGACATTACATAGTATAATTAGTTTACTTTCCCCCTTTGCTTGACTTTGGTGTTTACTTAAAATAAAGTTTTATTTACTCTTAACAACCCATGAATATGAAACATCAAAAATGCTAGGGAAAGTCAATGAGACACCAATCAGACCTATTGATAACTTTATGTCACAAGAGAGATATTTAAAACAGCTTTTTTTTATTTTGTACATGCATCAATAAGCTAATTATATGCATTTATTTGGTCAATAAATTGGGCCAAACAAAATTGGTAGGTTACCTACATGTAGTCTACCGTGGGTTTATTTTATTTTTTTTTACAATTTTTTACCTTGAGCAAATGGAGAGTGGAATTAAAGTTTAAGGGTGCTTAAGCAAAAATGGCAATAAAGATGAAAAAATAGGTAGGGACATGTAACCGGAAACACGCTTTACTTTTATTTTCCTTGTCAAAATAATTCCATAAGTTTTATGCCCCAATCTACGAGAGAAGGGGGCATGTAGTGTATGGGTCTGTCCGTCCGTCCCAAATGTTGCGAGATGGGACAATCCGACATTATGTCTTTCTGACATATTCTAGTTGGAAAACACTTGCTACATGTAGTGACAAAAGATCTTTGTTGGGTTTCATTGTTGCCTAAATATGTAATGTACATTTGTACATGTACACAACAGTTCAGGCAAAAGACATTAACAGGTACTGCAACAGAGGATCCACATTATACCTGGCCACAATGTGGCACTGCAAGTGAGTATGAAAGACATTCTGACTAAATTCTATTTTCTGTTGGCCCATTAAACAGGAAGTAGATAAGCGACAGACTTGAAAACGCATCCCACCATATGAGCTCCCTACATATAAATGTAACTGCATAATCATACATTGTACAAAATATTGAAAGCCTACAGCTACATGCAAGCATGATTATTAATAGTAATTGAAAAATCTGTAACAAATGACACTCATACAGTCGCCATTTCTTTGTACCCGCTCAGTGTTTCCCATTACAATGTATATACAATGTACATGTATAGCTTGTATGTAATTTGGCTTGTTACTTACATGTTCAAGGTTGGTGATTTCCTCGCCTTTTTCTTTATAAAATATTTAACTTGTTTAAAGATACATTCTTACTTCAACGCATTACAGGTTACACCTGATTCACATCAATTATGAAGGCAGAGTCCACGAGAATTCATCAGACATGCAGGATCTGACATATCAAATTTGAGCAGGTCTGGCTTTTCAAAAAGGCAGTGGCACCAAATACATGTGTGTACCTTGAGCCCGTGGAATCCGAATACACGTGTGTACGGATAGCTGAAACATGGGTTTTGGCTATAGGTACACAGAATTATAATATAATTCATACTAATGATATGGCCAGTGGGGAAAACTTTTTTTAAAAAGTTTAAGAACATCAAGTTTGGTTCCTGGATGTATGGTGTTTGTTGCAAGAATTAACCATTTAATTTCTTATAATTTTTGTTATTGAAATTCATGATTGCTTTAAATTCTAAAATTTCAAAAACACACAGTTTCTTCCCTGTTCGAACCTTTTGGCTTTGGAACTTTTCATACAATGCTTTAGCTTATGGTTTTTGAGCTTCCAATGTTTTGATTCAAATGCTGCTGATGAGAGTTACATTTGTACTCCTTGAAATATCGATATACAGCAGCATAACCAAATTAACCATTTGTATACCTGTTTTGGTATTGTATTTTGCAATTTTGGGTCTAACTATCCATGTCAAAATTGCTCAAATATTAATAAATAAATAAAAGTTAAATTTTGTTCCAAATTGGCAAAAGCCAAAATTTCATGTTACAGCTAATGATAATTTTGAGAATAAAGTGTTTTCAAAAGTTTATTTTTCTATATCATAAAAAGTAATATTATAATACGTCATTTTCAAGTTCATTGCTTCTCCGGAAAAAACCCTCAATTAGACAGAAATTATCACGAGACTTTACCAGTTTCGAGTCAAACTGGTTTGCTGCCCCATAGACTTATACAACGGCGTTTGTGGGTTCATGAAAATAATGATATCTTTATAAACAGTAAGTACTTCAATTGAATAAAAACATATTCTTACATATGTAGAAATATTTCCAGAATTGAAGATTCCATCGTTAATAAACAACAAAGCAGTATTTAATTTTATCTATTGCTCTTTCTTGCACCGGAAGTCATCATGCCCTGAAAAATTTATAATAACAGTGTTCTCCCCAGGCCCTTATAGCATCTCGGGACCGAGACGCTATCAGATTTTACCGAGATGCTATCGGTCTGTGCCGAGACGCTATAAAATTGCTTAAATTTTTTACAATGAAGCCATTCAGGACCATTGGGCAATTGACACCTTTACAACCCCAAGCCAATTATCAAATAAATGATTGTTCTGTTGTCAATAAATTGAAAGATATCGATTTTTAACTTATTAGACTTGATTACAGGTGATTTGCTGACAGTAGGCACCTGCAGCCGGGTGGTTTTATTTTGGTTGGACAACCAATCAGAATTGACCAAAATAAAAACAAACACAAGCCATGTGTTTGATACACGTGGGTTTTTGAACTTACATGAAAAATAAATGAAACCAAAACTAAAAGAGCGATCAAGATAAAAGAATGATTTTTTTACCTTAAAGAATGAATATTGGAATCCTTAAACATCCCTATTTACGATTATATAGTCCAAAACATTGATTTCACACATTTGATTTTGGCAGTAAATTTCATAAACAAAGAAAGACAACTCTGGGCAAAAGGGAGGTAACTTAAAGGCAGTGGCTACTGTGTTAAAATTACATGTACCATATATATTTTTTAAATGGTACATTTCAGCAAAGTTATTTATTCAAAGCAGATTAGGAATGAAATGTATTCATTATATCATTATAAGTTTTTATTATTACTATTTCAGGCAACTTTCTGTCCCTTTCTCTCCCATTTTAATCAAGGGTTGTGAGTCATCACATACAACACAATATTCTTATAACTAGACTAATTATCTTTTCCCACCAAAGAGAATTAAACATAGTCATATATTTTACAATGCCTTGGCTGTTATTTTCCAGTCATGCATACAACTTCCCCTCCTATATTATTTTAAAAAGTATTTCTGAATCATGTTTTATATCAAAAGGGGGGGTTGATACATTTAAAATTAAATTATAAATAAAACATGAGCCAGATGTCAATCGACGCGATTCGTATTCCTTCAGCTGAATCTTGTTTACGCAAAATGTGATGCTATCCAAAATTTCTAGGGAGAACACTGAATAAAAGAGACTTTTTCTGGGGTCACAAGCCATTCCGTGCTATCATGAAAACAGCGTATTCTCTGTATCATGTGTATAGTACCTATTATGTAATGTCTGTAAGATATCTATATGTATTACATGTAACTCAATTATTTTCTTTTCCTTATATCTGTTTATTTGTTGCTCATGCTGCCCTTAGGGGCCCTTGATTGGACAATAAAATATGTTCTATAGTCAAAACCAATGGATGTATTAGGCCAAAAAAAAAAAGTAGGTGAGTTTACTGTCACCCGACCCTACCTAATTTTTACCCCCCTACCCTAAAGTTTTTTTGAGCATTTTCCATTAAGCACTGTTAAAGTCACAAAGCTGCCCCCATAGACTCAAGGTAAAAAAAAATTATATAAAAAAAATAATTTCCTACCTACCGACCATAATTTTTTTCAGCATGTGACAGTAAACACACATACTTTTTTGTTTGGCCTTAGCTAACGGTACATGCGTGTACCTGTAGACTTCAGTGTATTTGGAGCCTACAGGCTATAGGTACCCACGTGTATTCGGAGCCACTGCCTTTCAAAAATACTACTGGTAGATTTGAGTTCAGAATACATGTATATTAAAAGTAGATGGACCATGGATCCAGTAAAACATTTCAAGTGTGTGTTTGGCAAAAAGATTGTAAGTTTAACAAGCGTCAACCAAGGACTCCAGTAAAATGGTCATTCTTTCCAAACACCACAAGAGACTGAAACAAGCTGCCACCTGATATCGCCAAGGCAAAGTAACTGGAGATCTTCAAATCTCAAGTGACAATCACGAAGTACAAAAATGTAGAACATAGATTATAGAACATGTTTTTATCCTGTTTTTAACATGGGCAGCCTGCCAATATATTCAACAAGATGAATGTGGACAGAATATAGGAGAAGAGAAGACGCTACAAACTGTGATAGTTTTTTTAAAGTTCAATTTGGCATTGCACTGTCACTGTCATGTCAGTGTCACCAAACAAACATATACTGGCCCACTCCATGTTGGTTTACATATACTGCACTGTAGTTAAATGTTATGACGGTCTTAGAATAGTTGTTCGTCTTCCCTATTATTTGGATTTTAAACATGTACATGTCAAACTTAACTTATAAAAATTCTGTTCTTGTTGCCAGTAGCGTGACAATTTTAGCATTGTGCATTGGCTTATGTACGCCTTTGAATAAAATAAACCGCAAATTGGAAAACCTACCTTTTGCTGGCATATGAAAACCTTTATCTCTGTCCGACAATGTCAGTAATTCAGATCTTTTCGCAAAAATTTCGTCAATATTTACTTCTTTCCCAGTCGGAAATAAATTTAGACAAAGCTTCCGGTCCAAATTTTCGGCAGGTAATATTTAATACATTGTGATTGGATGATAATTTGAAACGAAAAGTTAAAAACGCGGGAAATATAACAAATTCTATTTTTTTCAATTTTGGATATTATCATAGATGATATGGACTTGTACTGTATACATATGGGTCTATGATTGTTTATTAGACCTGTATATTGCATGCTAAGAAATGTCCTCCGTTTCTAGATCAAAGAACTAAAAATTTGAAAATGCGGCATTGCCGGATTTCCGATTTCATGTTTTTTTAAGGCGGTAAAACATGTTGAGATGTCAAAAAAATCACAACATATAACATTAGCTTCTTTTTATCTTCAGACGGGAATCTAATAAATCAGAATTTCGCTAGAGATTTGAAATTTGAAAACTTGTTATTCAATTAAATAATTCTATTAATGAGAGTTCAACGTTACGGGTAACCGGTTATTCTTCAAATTTCATTTTAGCCTTTCTATGAAATTTATAAGAATAAATTACTTTTTAAATAGTGAAATAAAAAGAAAGTCTATGTGGTTTTAAGTTTTTTGAATTAGTCTTACTATGATTAGTTTAAACTGTTTACAAACAGAGAAGGGTTATTTGACGCAAATTATCACCAATAATTTATTAAAGTCCCGGGGGGCTACTGCCTATAATTTAGGGTATACCTGTGCCGTTTGTCTGTTCTGAACTGGACCCTGTAAGTTTCAAGAAATTTGCGAAAAAACATACCCTGTTATGCCAGCCGACATTTTATACCATACCGGGCCTGTTATGACAATATCAAAATGCTAATTTGTTTATATACATGTAGTTTAATGTAAATAAAGCCGTTCAGAGGAAATTCACAATGGGAATAACTTTTTGAGGTGAAATAGATCCGGAACATTCATTTTTAGAAGCATTTTAAGGTTAAAATTTAATGTCCATTTTATTTAACAGATTAAATTAACTAACTTGCACGTATTTGTAACCAGTTGGTAACATCTGGTTTGAATTTGTAACCCTGTCCTACATCTTGATGCCTGAAAAAGTATACCCTATATTGCGGCACACCAATACCATTGATTATATAGGAAGTAGCCCCCCCCTGGGATTTAAGCCGGTATGAATATAGCAAAAGGAATATAGTAGCTAGGCAATAATACGATGTGACACAATCCCATACAGTGACAGTTCATATAATTACAAATCCATGTTGAAAAAACAGCCATGACCAGTATCGCTGCTCGCTGTGACGTTCTGCAATTGGCCCAGGATCAAGACTAAAATACATACGATTTAAAAGTCAAATTGAACCAATCTTTAAATTATCAAGTAAACTTAGTATCTCTACCTTTTCTAATTGAATTTCAACCGAAAGTAATGGATCATTAAAACGAAAGCTGGGTGGGCTTGCACAGGACAGAAAAAACCCGAAGAATACCAAAGATTCTTCATTCGCCAAAAAAAAAAACACTATGTAAAATTTCTAACTGGATAACTGTGTCTGCTACAATATACATGACATATACCAAGAAATGCCTTTTTGTTGAATAGTGGTTGATCTATAATTTGGTTTAAACATAGAGAGAGACCTGGACCTCGTTTTCGGTCACTTAGGATTTAAAATATGACATTAAAATTATCAGAAATATAAATAACAACAAAGTTCCAGACAATAAATTTAGCTACGCCTGACGCGCGTTACAACTATTCAAGACTCATCAGAGGCACTCTACCCAAAGATTGGAAATATATGTAAGTAAAAACATAAACCAACGTAGCAATTCAAAGAAAACTTGCAGTGTATTGAAATAAAAAAAGACAGGTTCTTAATTCTAGTATGTTGTATTAACATGATCAAAGGACTCGGTTTTAAAAACAAGAAATGTTTCACGTTTCATAGTGTAATATTGTGTAACAATTAAGATTAGATAGACCCACGTTTCCTTGGTGCCAAAACACGTGAATTTTCAATATAAATATGAAATGCTCTAGATTAGGACAAACTTCATTTCTTTGAGGAACTATAAAGAAGGTATGTATTTTAGTACAGTTGCACTAGACATAGATGTATACTCATGGTGTCTGGCTTTAGTTACTTTACTCATTTTTGCCAAGTAGATTGCATTGTTGTGTCGAAACACCATGCAGTATGGAGAAGAAAATGCAAGAAGGGATACTTTGAAGTATTTTGGAGCATTCAACGAAATATTCGGCCTCCACTGATTTTTTCAAAACAGTCTTTTAGAACCGGAATTTTACGGTACATAACAAGAAGATATCTAAATTTCTTAGTTCGAAGAATATCTTTGTGTGTAACTTCTTATACAACTCTAAACTGGCAAATTTTATAAGATCAACGAACTATCAAAAAAGTAGTATCACTGACCTATATCCTCTTAAAATCTTGATATTATTTTTATTCTAATTTTATGCCAAGGAATTACAACCCAGGAAACGAATGTGTTTTTACAAAGGAGGCTCATTAATGCTCGTAGAAACAAGAGACAAAGGATTGAAGATACATTGTTAAAAAAGTTTTTTTATAAATTGATGGTCGGACCCCGGGGTCGGACCTTAATGACCACGTTAATAGGTCACGGGTCTCAATGCCAATAGAACACAGATCTCAGCACTACAGTTGCTTTTATCATTTAGAAACGCCCGCAGCTATCTACAAAGTAATAATACGCACAGTATTTTTTTTTGCTTCAGATGAAAATGATTGGCATAGATTTCAATGCTGCCTTCCTTTTGTCTATACTTCTTTCTGTTTGCTTGGTAAGTGTCCTATAGAGGTAAAGAAATCTGCAAACCGAGTTAACCTTGAAAAAAAAACCCACATGAATTACCAATTTCTTTATCACGGAGAGTGCTTTTTGGCGAGTGGAAAATTTATGTATTTTTGTTAAAAAGGAGATAAAATTTTCACGGTTTCAATTATATCACCTTATCTTTCGCGTGTTTTTTTTGCGAATATTGTGAAACTTAATTCACCAGGGGGGAAACATTAGGGTATTGCTTTATTACTGAAAACTATGTTGTTTTTATTTATGATAATTTTGTTTGTTTATTTATAGGGCGAAAAAGTCTGGATGTTTGCAACGAGTGGAAATCGTCGTCCCTCGGATTTTATGTAAGTTAACTATTTTAAGTGTTCCGCAGTTTTGCATATATCATATAATGCCAATTCTGTATGATGAGGTATCGTTTAAAAGAGAAGCTTGCATGCCCATTCTTCATGCCATATAATTTTTGAGAATCCTTTGATTTGTAACTTTTCATAAGTTTTATTTTCTTTGTTTGGTAAGGTTCCTTGTTGTTCTATTGACTGTTCTGTGGCCTTTTCTTTGCGGTCAAATTTAGATACTTGAAACTATAGGGCGCTCATATCGACACGAATAAGTTCAACAGAGCAACGCGAACAAAGTTTTTAAAACAGTCTATATCGCACAGACAAACCAAAAATCTCCATATATTGTCTGATAGTTCCAATTGATGGAAACCAAATCAGAAGCTCCCAAATTATATAATATGTAAAAATTATGAACGGTTTGTGCCATTGGTAGTAAATGTACAAATTTTAAATTTTCCTCCAGAGATACAGATGGGTTCGTAAAAGGCGCCAGTTTAGATCTTATCAAAGAAGGTATTTATACATTTTGTACGAATTCAGTGTTAATTCAAAACAAGCAATGAATAAAAAGTAATCCTAAGCATGGAACAAAAGCACGAACCTGCTGCAAGTTTAAGAAAGCCGTCATATGCAACAAGAGACGTAGCGAAACAGTTGAGTGTTCACACTGATACAAACCATTTGAAGAACTTCGCGAACGGGATGTTTATTTTGATCTGGTTTTTTTTTTTGTTTTTTTTGGGGGGGGGTGTTTTGTTGTTGTCGTTTTTTTTTTAAATTTCTTTTGATATCTTGTGTTTAAAATGTACATCATATATTATGATTTCAGTATGTAAAATTGCTGGGAAGAAATGCGAAATAACAGTGCAGCCATTTGAAGAGTGTTACAGAACGGTACGGAACCGTATCTACCCTGGAATAGGTAAAATATGTTCGGGAATATATGATACAATGCAAACTAGGGTCTATATGTTCTTTTATTCCAGTCGCATATGTGCGCTTCCACACGATCACTTAATCGGGATATTCATGCGGAAGCCATTTTGGTGAATGGAGAAATTTAAACTCGCACGAGCGAGATGCACACTGTCCAACAGAGGAGGGTGCATGTACATCATCATTAGATTGTTTTCAAAAAACCTTTTTCTGACATAGACTATAATGTCATAGCGTTCGCAGAATTTGATGTTGTTATATTGGTGAAAGACATTCTTATTAAATCTAGACTTTCAACATTTTTCACCTTAGCTTCACCGAAGATGACTATTGAGGTTAATTCTCGAAATGGCCATTTGAAGCATCCAACATTCCGTAGCTCCTAACATTTACTCGGCTTTCGCTTTCGACTTTTGAATTCTATTTTTTACTTTTGACATTTGACTTCTATATTTGATAATATAATAAATAGATTTAATAATTTATATAGCGAACGTATTTTTTTGTTAACACTTCATCATCATTTCATGTTCATCCCATCAAGGTCGTCGTGTTCATCTTCGGCCTTACTAATTTTTTTTTGTGTTTCAACGATAAACGCCCTCCCAAGTGCTTGAAATTACCCTGTGGAAAGATTCTTCCAGTGTTAACACCCTATCGCCCGACTGTTGTGTTATTCTTTTGGACTTTATGATACAATACAAATATATATACTTGAACTTTTGAATGTTTAGGTTTTTAACCATGCTAGGTTTTAGTTATTTACTAAAATAATGTCTAGCTAAACATCTATGGAAGAAAAGTGCAAGAATCTCAGGAAAGTGTGCTAAGCGGGACGTCATTGTATTCGAGATATTTCATGCTAGCTGCTGAGCTACAAATATTGGAAGAGGTATTTTTAACACAATTAGCGCAAATTTTTATCATTATGTATATGTGTTCAATTTGCAGGTATAATGAGTGGTTGGTATGATGCTTGCGTAGGATATGTTTCCCTGCCTGAGAGGCTCAACTCTGTTGCCTTCACGGTTCCTTTCGCCCAGAGCTCAGCCACTTTCACCGTACTGATGGGCAATCCCAGAAATTTTGACCCGAATAATGTATCTATTTCTACAATAAGTAAGTTGCTTTTGGGTTTTTTTCTGACTAGCAATATTTTAACATTCATTTTCATATGTTCTCAGTTTCCATGCTGCTACATGAATGTATAAATGCTATAGCAGATGTTTAAGCCGGAAGTTGAAGAATCAAACAGCTGTTCTCTCTGATGTCTTTTTAAAGTGGCATGTTCGCTTTGAACGAGGTTACTCCTATACAAATATAAAACTCCAAAGGCATTTTAGAGACGACTTTTGGTCTTTATTTGATGAAAAATGGGTCAAAGACAGAAATGGCCGGATTTCATTAAACAGGAAGTAGATGATCGACAGACCTGAAATTGAATCCCACTTTATGGGACCCCACCCTGATGCTGTACATACCAAATATCAAATGGCTGTGATTAGAAGTTGCTCAGAAAACTGTAACGAAAGTTACGCCGCCCGCCCGCCCGCCCGACATTCACCATTTTATAACCCGGAGTTTCACTCTAGTGAAATCCAGCCAAAAAGCGATGCACGAGTTCAACTTTTTTTGAGAAAAAGAAAAAACGCGACCGACCTCAGTAAAAGGGACCTTTAAAAACTTTAAAATCGACCCTCAAGTACGCTTACACTATTATGTCTTCACAACCGTGTTGTGTTGTGTGTTACTACCGAACCATAAGATCGCAATGGAAGAGGGACCCATAAAACCTGGTTTAACCCAACATTTCATTTGAAAAGCCTGTGCCGAGTCAGGACCATTGTGATCTATTCCGGTGTGTCTTCCATGTTTTGTCTTTTCTCTTTGACATTCAGATTGATCCTCCAAGTTCGGTAATTTTGTTATTACCTTTATTCAGTAGAGCAAAATTTACTTTGTTTTGACGCCAATTTTAGTATAGTAGTGATTTTTTTGATTTTTTTTATTTATAATGAATATTGAATATTATTACAGCTCATATAAATGGTTTGTACACCAGTGCTCCTTGCTTAACTCGTTTGAACAAAATGCCGAAATCGATCATTATAGCAGCAGATTTAGACGAAACCAAGGCTTTACTTCTTAACGGAACGGTAAATAAACATTCTTTTTTGGGGGGAATTGTCTTCACTTTTGAGTATTTCACTGACAAAAAATGACATTTTCTCTTGGTATCAAAGTAAGCACCGTACAAGAGCAGTAAGTTGTTCGAGATACATATAACCAAGATAAGTAAATTTAAGTAAGATACCAACCATAGTAAACAAGATCTTAACATTTTGGAGAAATTCGAAAACGTGGGAATTCTCTTATTCCCAATTTAAGAACTCAGAATGCATAGACCAGCTATATATGATTTTATCCTTCCAGTTGTGATCATTATGAAAGCTGTTTGAAATAAACAATTACTTCCGACTTATTAAGCCCGCTTAAAAAAAAACTCGTTAGATTTACAATAGCTAGCAAAGCATGCAACAAATTTGGAGTCAGACTATGCTTAAATGAAGAGTCGCCAGGAAGCAAGCACTGTCACTTTATGAAATAGTAAAAAACATGGACTTTGATTTATTTGCGTACAGGTTCATGTGCTTGACAATATATATGTACATGTACATATCAAAGTTTGCTCTTTTAGGCAGATGCCATATTTTCCCCTCGTACAAACATCCCTGGGCTCGAGGTGTTGCCCGACCGTTTTGATTGCTCAGTGAGCGGAACAGGGATGATGGTTCGGAAAGATAGTGACTTACCTTCATGGTGGAATCCTGCCTTTAACACTTTCTATAGGTCTGGGAAGTATCAAGATTGGTGCCTCACGAGGCATACTAAATATGGAGGTTAGTCGGCAACTTAGAATATTTATTAAGGAAACATACTTTACTTACTGACTTACTTTGTTGCTCTGTCCTCTTCGCCCTATGGTGAGGACCTCAGTCGTCTTTTGAAGCATTCCAAAGAAGGTGCGACGACGGTAGACTAGAGGATGGAAGCATATGCCGCATTCTTACATTTTTGTTACAGTTGACCCTCGAAGAAAAATCGCAACACAACTTGCAAGCGGTGAAAAATATTGAACCAAAAGTATAAAATGAAGAAATTACGCCTTGAATTAATCAAACGAAATATTATATGAAATAAAATTCCAGAGATTCTGAGGATATTTTATGACTATCTCCTTGGTGCTTTATGTTAAAATAGCAAAGTAATATCCGTACCATAGTACGGAAGCCCTGGAGGGACATTTTGAGTTAAGAGTTAGGAGTTACAACTTACTACTTAGCACTTATTTCTTATGACTTATTTGTTATTTAATACTTTTTTTCAGGTCTGGATTTTGCAACTTTGGTGTGGGGGGGGGTGCTACATTGAAACAATATTGTCTTTTTGCTTGGTCACAAGCGCATTAAAGTTTACGCGTAGGCTTTAAGCTCTTTTCTACGGAAGCCCTGGAGGGAAATTTTGAGTTAAGAGTTACAACTTACTACTTAGCACTTATTTCTTATGACTTATTTGTTTTTTAATACTTTTTTCAGGTCTGGATTTTGCAACTTTGGTGTGGGGGGGGGTGCTACATTGAAACAATATTGTCTTTTTTGCTTGGTCACAAGCGCATTAAAGTTTACGCGTAGGCTTTAAGCTCTTTTCAAAATGGCCCTACCGGGCTTCCGTAGCACAAACATGTACAAAAATATCAAATGTTCACAATATAAACACAATTTAAACTCTAAACTAAAAGTCTGAGTTGGAACCTAGACCTTACTATAAAGAACCAAAATTTCCTGACAACATATATGAGCTGTACTCGTTACATACACAATTTCGTAGCTGAGTATAATTTCTAAGGTGTTTTACAAAACAGTCGTTTAAGAAGTTTTTTGTTGTTGAAAATTCTATTAAAGTTCAATTTAAAATGACAACAAACATCCGGCCTATAAATTTTGCTCCGCCTGACGCGCGTTTCGTCTATTCAAGACTCATGAGAGGCCTTCTACTGAAATATTGAAAAAGCCAAAAACTATATGATTATGCAGGGGCCAACACTCCTACAATATTTTGAGAATGAAATTTTGACAAGCCATGAAACTTATCATGCGTAAATCTATTTTACAGGACCTGACATGGACCCAAACTATTGTCTACCTCCTCCATCGGCCAGTGGGTCAGCAACTACCACACCCTCAGGCAGATGACGATTTATTATTGTAATGCTTAACTTTATTGTATACACATGTACATGTAAATAGATCTTTTGTACTGACTTTTGTGAATATATCAATACATTTTGTTAGTAAACTTTTGTACTTATGTTTTCATGTTTTTATACATAGTTTTGATCTTATATATTGTAAAATATGAAAGTAAAAAGTCATAAGTCCATAGTTTATTGAATTTTGTTCCAGTCGCATCTAAACTTTCAAATTAGAACGTTCATGATTACCTGAGCTATTCATGCATCAAAACTTGCTCGAGCGACAATGCATATTGTCCATCAGAAGACGGTGAACGTCATTGGTTCGATGTTCAAATTTCAATTTGGACTGCTAACATTTTCGACCTTAAAGGATGCTCGCAGGTCTAAATTTGCGCATCTTTTTGCAAAGCGGTATTGTAGCGGTAAATCCCTCCAATGTCTGTAGCATCGCCACTGATTACATAAAACAAAACACATTCTTTGCAAATTTGAAGAAATTCTGTCGTTTAGATTTTTTTCTATGTCATTTTTAAGCTTTAAATCATCATTTTTCCTTTATAATGTACTAGTATATAAAATAGATGGGAAATAGCCTATTTTGAGAACCTTAATCATGTTTATAGCGGTCTTGCATATTTTTGATCCATACACAAAGGACTATAAGTGTGCCAAATTACAGAAAAATCTATAATTTCAAATTTAGACCCTCGAGCCCCCTTAACTTCACAGAAGGTGAAATAAATTCTCGATTATTGCCATATGGAACATCAAAATTATTTTCGCCCTGATAAAGTCATATGGATATGGAGCGGCAGGGTGACAGTTACGTAGACCATAACCTCAACTGTCTGTATATTGAATATCAGATGCCTAACTTTTATTCTTTTCAAGAAATTCATTTTCTACAAAACTCTTATAAAAAGTTATTGGCCTGAAAAAGTGCTAAGTTCACAGATCCATTGGAGCATAAAAATGGGGTCAAGGATATAGTTGCGTAGGCCATAACCTGAACTGTCAGTATATCAAATATCAGATGCCTGGCTATTATAGCAATTAATTATACTTTTCAAGTAATCAATTTCCACAAAGTCTCAGCCGCTGCCGTCACCGCCAGAGAGTAATACCTATGTCTCACCTTTCGCGACTATTCAAAACTGTGAGCAGCAGCTCACAAATATATACCCCCGGTCCAAAATATCATAAGAAATATTTTAAAATAGGAGGTGCATATATAAGTTATGTAAAAAGATTTTCTAAAAAGTTTATGAAAATCCATTGAGGGATTTAGAAGCAGTGTCGAATAATTGTTAAGATGAGGAAATGAAAAAAAACCAATCTGATCAAATTTTAAAATTGAAAATGCACATCTACATTATGTCACAATGATTCTGCAAAATTTGTATAATTGTTAAGACCATGTTTTGCTATGAGGAAATAAACAAGAGGCTCACCTGGTCTTGATGTCAACCCTATGAAGACTTTTGATTAGTTGAATGTTTAAGCAATAGAAAGCTTTTTTCTATCTGCAATAGTTTTCATTCTATAAGCAAATAAAGAAAGAATGTGTCCATGGGACATAGATGCCCCCGCTGGCCCCAAACAAGAAGTAGATTTCTGACAGGTCAGAAAATTGCTTACAGTTTGTCATACTGATCCATCCTACCAAGTTTCAAATCATTCTGGTATACAGTTCCTGAGAAAAGCTTGACAGAAATTTTCATATCATGTTGACATACTTTAAAATTGACCTAAGTCCCAAACAGGGGGTAGATGTCCGACAGGTCTCAAAATCGCTTAGGACATACAGTTTGTCATACACAACCATCTATCAAGTTTCAAATCATTCTCATGTGTGGTTCCTGAGAAAAGCTTGACGGAAATTTTCATAGTCATTTTCACATATTTTAACATTGGCCTAACTCCCAAACAGGAAGTAGATGTCCGACAGGTCTCATAATCGCTTATGACGTAAAGTTTGTCATACTGAACCATCCTACCAAGTTTCAAAATCATTCTCATGTAGGGTTCCTGAGAAAAGCTTGACGGAAATTTTCAGTCATGTTCACATATTTTAAAATTGGCCTAAGTCCCAAACAGGGGGTAGATGTCCGACAGATCTCAAAATCGCTTAGGACATACAGTTTGTCATACACAACCATCTATCAAATTTCAAATCATTCTCATGTGTGGTTCCTGAGAAAAGCTTGACGGAAATTTTCATAGTCATTTTCACATATTTTAACATTGGCCTAACTCCCAAACAGGAAGTAGATGTCCGACAGGTCTCAAAATCGCTTATGACGTAAAGTTTGTCATACTGAACCATCCTACCAAGTTTCAAAATCATTCTCATATAGGGTTCCTGAGAAAAGCTTGACGGAAATTTTCATAGTCATGTTCACATATTTTGAAATTGGCCTAAGTCCCAAACAGGGGGTAGATGTCCGACAGATCTCAAAATCGCTTATGACGTATAGTTTGTCATACACAACCATCCTACCAAGTTTCAAATCATTTTCATGCATTGTTCCTGAAAAAAAGCTTGACGGAAATTCGTACGGACGGACGGACATGAGTAAAACATAATGCCCCCCCGACATGTCGTCGCAGGGGCATAATAACACTATTTTTCACCTTTAAAGGGCAATAACCTCTTTAAGGGATCATTTGCCAACTTCGACCCTATGAAGACTTTTGTAGAGTTTAATGAACTGAATGTTTAAGCAAGCAACAGCTTTTCTCTTTCAGCAATAGTTTTCAATTCTGTAGGCCACAAACATGCAAAATGTTATTTTAAGGGCCGTAACCCCTATAAGGGGTCATCTGACAGCGCTGACTCTATGGAGACTTTTTAAGAGCTTAATGAACTGAACATTTAAGCAAGCAACAGCTGTTCTCTATCTGCAATAGTTTTCATTCTATAGGCCCAAAACACAATTTTTCACTTTTATGGTGCTGTAACCCTTATAAGGGGTCATATGACAACTTCGACCCTGTGAAGACTTTTTGTAGAGCTAAATCAGCTGAACATTTACGCAAGCAACAGCTTTTCACTATCTACAATAGTTTTCATTCTATAGGCCAAAAACACTATTTTTCACCTTAAAGGGGCTGTAACCCCTATAAAAAGGGGTTTTCATACAATAGGCCAGAAACACTATTTTATAGCTTTAAGGGGCTGTTACCCCTATAAGGGGTCATCTGACAACTTCGACCCTATGGAGACTTTTGTAGAGCTAAATGACCTGAACATTTAAGCAAGAAAAGCAACAGCTTTTCTCTACCTGCACTAGTTTTCATACTAAAGTCCAAAAACATGAAAAAATGCTATTTTTCACCTTTAAGGGGCCTATAATGGGTTATCTGACAATTTCGACCAAATGGAGACTTTTGTAGAACTTTTGAAGCAGAAGGGTGGCATCAGATTTCATCTATCTCTTATACTTTTTTGAATTACAAGCCAAAAACAGTAGTCTGACCCCCTGGTCTATTTTTAGCCATGGCGGCCATGTTTTTTGACGAATCAAAAATCCAAACACAAGTTTCATGCAGGACACCCTAAGGAGCAACCATATCAAGGTTTATTGAATTCTGTTCAGTAGTTTCCGAGGAGAAGATTTTTGAAAAATTGTTAACAGACAATGACGACGACGACGGACGCCAAGAGATGGCAATAGCTCACATGGACCGTCGGCCCAGGTGAGCTAAAAACAATCTGGTCAAATTTTAAAATAGAAGATGCACATCTACATTATATTAAAAACGAAAGAATATGGAATATGTGCCAGAGTCAATGGCTGAGTCCGTTTTGCTATGGAAAACCTTAAAAAAAAACATTTTGACCAACTTTTAAAATAGGAGGTGCACATCTACATAATGTATGTCACAAAGATTTTGTAAAAGTTTTGTGAAAATCAATTGGGGGTTTAGGAGGAGTAGCGGATAAAAGATTGGTAACCCCTTGTCGTCCGATGGTTAAGTCCATGTTTTGCGATGGGAAACCCCAAAAATCATTTTGACCAACTTTTAAAATAGGAGGTGCACATCTAAATCACAGGGGCTTGTGTACAGTAAAAAAAATAAAAAATCCCCCTATATACCCTTTGAAAGGGTATATAGGGGGATTTTTATTTTTTTTACTGTACACAAGCCCCTGTGTCTAAATTATGACACAACGGTTGTGTGAAAGTTTCATGCAAATCCATCCAGGAGTTTCTGATAAGATATTAGAACCACGAAGTGTAAGGGAAGGACACACGGACGGACGGATGGATGGACAGCCCTATCACTATATAACCCCCCTCCTTTTCAAGCGGGGGTGGGATAGGGTATAATAATCGGTCATGGCTACACTGTGAAAGGTCTTCCAGAATTCCGACCAGTACCTCCCCGTGGTGGAAGACGAGCCAAGCTCCAGCGATAACAAAGGATACTCTAGAGCAGCTTACACTGGGGATAGTGTGTCATGGGCTGGAAGACTTATATGACACATAGCGAGACTATACCCGTATAAGGAGTTATTGAAGTACGTAAAAAAGAGTGAGTAATTGGTAAAAGTCGCTGCAGAGGGACATTCCCCCATAGTCACGACTATAAATACCAATCACCATCACTGTGAATACACATAGTTGATAACCCCGAGGATGGTTTTGGTTTCATTGTTCAACCTTTTTGGGTCGATTTTGTTTTGACACTTATGGGTTTCTACCTTCATATCAGTGGCGGATCCAGGGGGGGGGAGGTTCTGGGGGTCGAAACCCCCCTTTTCCTCCGAAATTTTTAAATATTTGTATAGATTTTCAGCAAAATTGGTCTGGAACCCCCCCCCCCCTTTGGCCCACAGAACCAAGTATGTGGAACCCCCCTTTCGAAAAATCTGGATCCACCCCTGCTTATTACTGCATGCTGATGGTAACTATAGATTACCCCTTAAAATATGCATATTATACAACACAACCAAGATTTCCTCTTTATTGATTCCTGCCTTTTTCTTTTATTTGTACTCCTAATGGTCAATATCATAGGTGATTAAAATGCTGATTATGCCGAGAGGCTACCCATTGACATATGCATACACAGCATAACAAAACTATCAGTTTAAAATTGAAACTTGTACATAGTATATTGATAAAACATCCAATTGAAAACCTGACGCTGTGTTACTGTTTTATGACTGAGACAATAATCCTAGATCTTCACAAGAACGACACTGTTATTTTCAGCCATTTTATATGTTTAATAGGATGATTCGATTCTCTTCGGTATGATTTTCTCAGATTATGGAGACAGATGGTTAGTATAATTATGGCCCGACCACGTATGTGGATCGGCCATATAGTTTTACCCTTGTCCGTCCGTCTGTACGTCAGTCCGTAACACTTTGGTTAAGTTCTTGGTTAAGGTCGATTACTCGGATACTAGATGTTGGGGTCAATGATATTTCACCACTAGATGGGTCTTGGGTAGGGCTACACCACCCACTAAAAATAAGGTCACTGTGACCTATATTTTATGCACGAACGACTTTGCTTAAGTTCTTGGTTAAGGTCTATAAATTTGATACTAGATGTTGGCAATCCCTACAAAGTGCGACACGACAAAAATGTTTTTGCGTGACAACAGTAAGGTTTTTGCGGTGATAGGTAAATTTTACATACGACAAAAATGAAAACCTATCAATTATCAGTGTCTTAATGAACGAAATAGGTCTTTAAAAAGTATTGACATTGAACCCTGTATTCTAACGAATCGCTAGGTATATTTTTTTTAATAAAAATGTTTAATAAAGAAGAAAAAATATAAGATTTCCATCTAGTAAGCCTTGTTTTTCTACCTTCAGACGATTTATGACAAGGAACCTCACCGTAATGTAAGTTTATCTATACCTATATAGACTTTACTTATTTGCCAAAACTCATGACTTGGAATCAGTCTTCTGTCACAAAGCAAAAGAACAAAAATGCCAACCAAAATATTTTATTTTGGTAAGGTTTTTTCGTGTGTTACCTTTTGCTATAAAAGGCTTTTTTAGTGTGTAGGCGACGGTTTTCGATGAACGAAGCAACAGTTTTTTCGGGTTAAAGTTGATTTTTGTTTTGTTTAAATTGGCCTTGAAAATACAATTAAAGAGCTTTTGGTTGTTCTTTTATCAAATTAATAAACTACGGACTGATAAATGGATATTTTACTTTTAGTTTATAACGAAATCGTGCAACAAATATAAAAATCTGCACAAGAATAGTATTCAAATATTGTACCGTCGATTTATATAAAACTTTGGAAATTACTGTAATAAAATACCGAACAATTTTATATAGGAAATGTTATCTTACATTTTCATTTCACAACCTCATGCACAATATAAAAGTAGCACGGGTTCTAATGGGGAATCCGTATTTAAACATCCTAAATATAAATGTATAGACGTTGGGTCACATTGGTACACGTAGGTACATTTAAAATTATAAATAAAACATTAAGTTAGTTTAACAATGAATGTACTTAATTCGCTAATTATAGTTGCATACTCCAAATCAACACAACTCCGGCTATCATGAAGAACATAAATCGCGGTGATAAAATGAGCATAAAAAGACAGTGAAGTGGAGGATCGCGGAAATGCCGGGGGGAGACCATTCGGGATGAGACTTTTCTCTGTTACTTTAAAAGGTTTAGCATAGGCGGATCCGGGGGGCTGGAGGCCCGGGACCCCCTTTTGGCGGAAAAATTTGGTTGAATATATAGGAAATCATTGAAGCGTGACCAAAGCGGGCCCCTTTTTAGGCCAGTCAGTAGGCCCCCTCTTTTCAGAATTTCTGGATCCGCCTCTGTTTAGAGATGGGTAGGATCGGCCGGACAATTAACCTCCTGCATGGCGATCCTACGTTTTTTTTTTCTTTTAACGGGACCTGCAGCTGGGTTTTTTAACACGGGGTATGAATGTGGATTGTAATCAGGTTTTTCCTATAAGATTATGGCGTGACGACCCGGGGTCTCCCGATACAGCGAGTACGGAGTGATATGATTTTTACAGAGCAATCTAAAATTGTCGAACATGATGGTAGATATCAAACTTTTCCTTTATCATTTATTCGTGACAGTTTATAGCAGACATGTATGTTGTTGTCAACGGAGTATATTTTGGCCCTCATTGTCAGCAAATTTGGGCTTTCTAAGTAGTAAAACAAAAAATCTATGGACGACTTTTTCAACTTGTTTATTTGGAATTGATCGTCCACAGGTTTTTTGTTTTACTACTTAAAAAGCCCAAATTTGCTGAGCATGGAGCCCAATATATATTCAGTTGAAAACAACATACATGTCTGCTATAAACTGTTTTGAATAAATGATATAAGAAAAGTTTGACATCTACCGTCATTTTGACAAATTTTAGATTGCTCCGTGAAAATCGTTTCGCTCCGTACTCGCTGTATCGGGAGACCAAGTGTGGACCCCGGCTTTCATTATGACAGGGCTGTTCCATTCAACCACCTGAGGCAAACACCTCAGCCGTTTCGAGGGCAAAGCAGGCTTCCCATATGTCAGGTTTCTGCGCGCTCATAAGTGGACTTTTTCCGCGCTGCTACAGGCCTATTCGCCACCAGGAACCCGCACGCGGGGGGGGGGGGGGATAAAATATTAGTTTAAGATTGAAATTGTTTAAGATATAAGCTATAAGTATATATTGGGCATAAATTAATACAAATTCAAAAGCATTCATGGATTTTGTTTTAGTGTAAAAGCTTTTAAAGGGCGTACTTTCGATTTTTATAAATTACATTGAGGTCATTGTTGTTCTTAAAAAAGAACAACTGACTTCTTGGTCAGTAATAAAACAGTTACTAGTGATGGGTGTATATTTTTCGGGTTTTTTTTAAATTGTTTTCTCCGAAGGGAAAATATTTGACAGGGACATATTTGATTTTTACCCCATTTTGGCCCCTAATTTCTAAACGAAAAAAGAGGGGACACACAAAATTCAGCCTACCCTTTCTTTTATGGCAAGTGACATTACTGTAAAATTTCATAGCATTTGATCAACCACAACAAAAGTAATTGTGGAAACTAATTAAAAAATCGGTTTTTGGTCAATTTTGGGCCCCTTATTTCTAATCGGAATCATAAAATGACCCATAAGGAGAAGTGCACATATTCAATATATCTGTAATCACTGTCTAATATTTCAAAAAGATCCAGTGTTTAGCTTTGAGATTCTGATTACACAAGACAGGCACTCCTACAGTGCGACGGACGGACGGACGGAGACGGACGGACGTATAGACGGACGGAGTGACCCGATTACTAGGTACACGTTTTCTCATTCGGCGACGCAGGTAAAAACCTAATTATAAGGAGGAAACCGTCGCAGCCATAGGCTGTGTCACTCAAAAACCGTCACAGGTTCCCGAACAAACCTTACAGTATTCACGAAAAAACCGTAACGTGTTTGGAGGAAAATGTAAATTACTTCAAGGTATCTTTATAACTATTTGTAAGAAAGATGCTAAACGTTTCAGATTTGACAAAAGAGTCACAAAAACTTTTTTGTTCATTTTTACGATTGTTTTTTTTACGAAATAACGATATTTTTGAAAATGGTAACAATGTTTAAATTTGACAATTAAATGACTTTGAATATTGTCAATATTCATTAAGTGTATGCTCGGTACATTTTTAAAAACACTTGACATATTTTTTACAAATCAATTATAGTCTATAAACTAAACTGACCTTGAAAAAGCCAATATCGTCTTAATTTTTCTCTGTTTTTCCCACAATGCATTTAGGAGATCAGCAAAAACCTTACTGTTCTCACGCAAAAACAAATTTATCGTGTCGCACTTTGTAGGGATTGGTTGGGGGTCAATGATATTTCACTACTAGATGTGTCTTGGGTAAGGTGACACCCACTAGAAATAAGATCACTGTGACCTATATTTTACGCATGAATGACTTTGGTTAAGTTCTTGGTTAAACTCAAATACTCGGATACTAGATGTTGGGGGTCAATCTTATTTCACCACAGGATGTGTCTTGGGAAGGACTACACCACCTCACTGTGACCTATATTTTATGCATGAACGAGTTTGGTTTACTTCTTGGTTAAGGTCCATAACCCAGGTTATACACATGGGGGTCAATGATATTTCAAGAACGGGGAGGCCATCCTGTGGCTCATAGGCACATTTCTATTTTTTTTTATCAAAATCCTGCAACATATTAGGTGTACATCATCTTCATGTATTTTTCAACTTATCATATAATTGAAATTTGTGAGAGCTCTGTGGCTTCTATACTTTTTGAGTTATTACAGATTTACACACAAACAAATAGGCAGACAGAGTTGAACAGTAACTGAACCAGCTGTTCATATTGCTCTATTTTAAACACATTGGGCCTTGCCTAATTTTGCCAATCTTTTATGTAGGCAAGAGAAACTAGAGGCTCCCAGGAGCCTGAATCGATCAACGTTCTGTTATGCTAAAGCCTCTTACCTAGTGTGAAACGTGGTCTTTCTGTACCTAACATAAGTAACATAAAAGAAACTAGTTGGGATAGAAAACACTCTAGAGATCAAGAACACAAAGTTACAAAGCTATAAAGATTTCAAACAATTAAAATGATATACTCCTCACTCAACAGTAAAAGGGAGGTAACTCTCAAACGGTTGATCTGACAATTTGACCCTGGAATCTCAATGTAGAGTTTTGTAGAGCTTTTGAAGCTGTGAAAAGAAGGTTGTTTTGGATTTTCCCTTTCTCTACTACTTTTTGAGCTATTAGGCAAAAACTATGACTTGTAGCAACAACGGCTATAATTGATGGTCCATGTGCAATGTCTTAAGATGAAGTGTACAAAGGACAAGATAGGATAAGAAGACGAATTTGGCCCCCTAAATTGGTCAAATTTTCCAAAATCGGAATATTGAATTATAACAGTGTGATTTTGTAATTCAGAAGTTGTATTTTTTGGAACAAGCACAATTTTATTGAAAATTTGACATATGGCGTAATTACGCATGTGCACAAAATGATAGAACGATGAAATGTAGCAAAATTTGCTTAAAATTGTTAAAATGACAATGGTTTTTGTGAAATTTAAATATGAGCGGACCTGCGGCCCACAAAGATAATTTCTGGAAATATTAGTTTTTGTATGCCAATTCCACAGTTAGAATATTTTTGTGGGCCGCTTGTCCGCTCATAGTTATTTAAGCCAAAAACATACAAAAATAAACCAAATTTCGAGGATTTTAGAGAAAAAGTCACTTTTTCGTCAAGTTTGATCGAATGCTAAAATCAGATTGGATCTATAATTTGTTTTAAACATTCAAATATATCAACTTTCATTACTTAATATCATATAAATCAATTTTTGAGCATAAAATTTCACTTTTGAAAAAGGGGCCAAAAACAGCCCTTATCATTCCTTGTCCTTTAAACATGTTAAAAGCATTCCATTCATACGTTTCAGAGAAAGAGTTTTTTAGAAGAGGTCAGTAAATAAGTTAAAATTAGAAACAACATTTAAAGGGGGATAACTCTAAAATGGTTGATCTGACAATTTTAACCCTAATATTATATTGGCAGATCTTTAAATGAGCTTAACAATTCTGTGATGCTAACATTTCCTCTAGCCTAGCATCACAATTTTCCAGAAAAAGTAAAAGAAAACGAAATTTGTAGTAAAATTTTATCCTGTACATTCAACAGAGTACTGGACATCATTAATAACTTTGACACACAGGGGAGGTAACTGTGAACTTTCAACAGATTGTAGCAGTTTTTCACACTCCTTCCCACCTAACATTTTCAACAGTTTAAGACAAGTGGTGACTTTGTCAACCAGTTGTAATGTTGTAGTCTCTGTTCTGTCAGAGTCCTGGATAGCAATACAACAAATAAATTTGAGAAGCATTTTTAAAATCATGTTGGTATAAGCTGGAATTCTAGGCCAAGTATTTTTCATGACTTTTTCTAACAAAACTAGAACATTGATCCTGGTTATTTCCCCTTGTCCATCAAAAACTTCTAAAAAACTTTCTACTAGTTTCAGAGTTCTTTCCAAATGTTTTACTGCAGTGATTCCCATCAAATCGACAAAGTCACCCAGAAACTTGGTAACTATTTGACGAAGAACAATTTTGTTTTCACATTCTGCATTTAACAATATGATTTGGATGATCTCATCATGCTTTTCAGTTTTTCTTTTAACATGGTGATCACCAGGGACTTGAAGTTTCTCAACAATGTTCAGAATTGTTAGTATTGCTGGAAATGAGACTTCATTGAGATCAGCTTCATTTGTGTATAACTGGTGTTTGAGTGCTTGATAAATGACATCTGCGTGGCCATACCATCTTAATTGTTCAGCAGTTACGTTCTCCATGATATGCTGCAGGCACTGAATTCCTAAAATACGGTTCTCAAGAACAAAATCATCCACAAAGTTAAGTGAAGGTGGTAATATGCCTTCCAGAAAATCATACAAATTAGGATAAGTTTTGTTAAACAAGCACCACTGGAACACATGCTTGGCACTTGGGTATTGTTTCCATGTTTCTTTGGTAAGTTTGGGCATCAGCAACCTCAACATTGAATTCATCAGAGTTTTATCTGGTGTTTTAAACGAGTCGTCCAGTTCTACAAAACTCTGACTATGACATAGTAATTGCTTATCGTCGTCACATTGGTAATACAATTTGATCAACCTAAACAAGTTTTTAGCCATGACTTTAGACAATTCAGTTGTCCATAGGTTTTCCTTCTTATGTTCAAGAACTAAAAACAGCAAATGTGATGAAAAGCTTGACAAGAATTCTTTTATATCTTTATTTTCCATCTCATTACTAAATTTTTCTAAAATGATATTAAAAATGGACAGGACTGTTGATGCACGATTAGCGACTCCTTCAAAATCTTCTTTATCAAAGCAATAATGTTCTTTACTCTTAATGCATGGAACATAACCAAATTCAAGAACATCTTTTACTATTCCATGTGTTTTATTTTCTTTCACACTCCAAACTGATTCTACAAACCACTCATGGGGTGCCTTGGCACACAGTACAGAGCAAATGGCCAAGTGTTTAACTCTTTCCCCTGACTTTCGATCCAGTGTTTCTTTAAGGACATCGACCAGGTTATATCTACTGATGATTTCATCCTGAAGGTCAGACCTAAAAGCACTATGGTCGACTTGGTCATGAAGGAGAATTTCTGACATCAAGGTCTTCAGACGCGCCATTTTGTCGACTACTAGTACCTAAAATGAAATCATTTGTTTTTGTTAGTCAGTGTAAAATTAATGTTGCTATTGAAAACATTATAAAAGTTTATCAACAAAACTATTAATTAACATTGGTCTCCCCAGGCCCTTATACATGTAGCATCCTGGTGATATGATGCTTTATGTATCTGGTTCAATTGTGATGCTATCTGAAATTATCTTTATGCTATAATTTCAAACCAAAAGATGCTTTTTGAAAATTGTTAATTCTAGGATGCTTTTAAAAATTTTGAGGAGAACACTGAATAGGATGATCAATCCCAAAATTGAATGTCCAAGTAAATCTGTCTAAAAACAATGTTTTTAAAACATGTACATGTGTAGTTAGTGTAAACTTTGGAGAAATAAAAACTGCATTGGTCCTGGTTTGGGAGGATTATTCTTAATAAAATATCCAAATTAACCGTATAAAACAGGAAGTTAATACATGCCCATACATAGGATATATAAGCATGTAGTCATTGTAAATTACAATTGAGCAGGAACAGTTTCCCATTAAAAAACATATAATTAAAAATAAAATGCTTCATCAATATAAAAATTTTAATTTGCCTTCTATGGTGCAATGTTAATGCTTTATTGTATAAATAGCGAGCACAGCTCGTAGCAGGCACAAAGTTCCTACAAGAGTGCAGAGCTCTACAGCAAGTTCCTGTGAAAAATTTGCCTAAAGCTGATATTGATTATTTGTGTCCAGATATGCATCTCAAAGTTACAGGTCCTGTGCAAAAATTAATAATAACAAGAATGGAATTCCAGGGTCCCCCCCCAGTGAGGCAAAAATTATTGAAGATGGCTGATTTTTTAACTTGACCAAGGTATTAGTGGCTTAAACACTTGGTATAAATTTCATGAAAATCTGTCAACATTTGTAGGGATGAGAGTGCTTACAAGGTCTGTTTTGCTATAAAGCAGAGTCGTTTTTATGGTCAAAGTCCCCTAACTCCTACAAAATTATCTAAAAATGCTGATTGTAAAAACTAGACCAAGGTATAAGTGATATAAACATTTGGTATAAATTTCATGAAAATCCATCAACATCTGTAGGGATGAGAGTGCTTACAATGTCTGTTTTGCTAAAAAGCAGAGTCTTATTTATGGTCAAAGTACCCCAACTCCTACAAAAATTATCGAAAAATGCTGATTTTTTAACTTGACAAAGGAAATAGTGAAATAAACATTTGGTATTAATTTCATGAAAATCCTTCAACATATGTACGGATGAGAGCACTTACAAGGTCTGTTTTGCAAATAAACAGAGTCTTTTTTTATGGTCAAAGTCCCATAACTCCTACAAAAATCATCAAAAAATGCTGATTTTCAAACTTGACCAAGGAATTAGTGATATAAACATTTGGTATTTCATGAAAATCCATCAACATCTGTAGGGATGAGAGCGCTTACAAGGTCTGTTTAGCAAAAAGAAACCAGAGTCATTTCTATGGTCAAAGTCCCCTAACTCCTAAAACAATCATTGAAAAATGCTGATTGTCGAACTTGACCAAGGAATTAGTGATATAAACATTTGGTATAAATTTCATGAAAATCCATCAACATCTGTAGGGATGAGAGCGCTTACAAGGTCTGTTTAGCAAAAAGAAACCAGAGTCATTTTTATGGTCAAAGGCCCCATAACTCCTAAAACAATCATTGAAAAATGCTGATTGTCGAACTTGTCCAAGGTAGTAGTGATATAAACATTTGGTACAAATTTCATGAAAATCCATCAACATCTGTAGGGATGAGAGCACTTACAAGGTCTGTTTTGCAAAAAAACAGAGTCGTTTTTATGGTCAAAGTCCCATAACTCCTACAAAAATTATCAAAAAATACTGATTTCTTAACTTGACCAAGGAACTAGTTATATAAACATTTGGTATTAATTTCATGAAAATCCGTCAACATCTGTAGGGATGAGAGCGATTACAAGGTCTGTTTTGCAAAAAAAAAACAGTCTTTTTTATGGTCGAAGTCCCATAACTCCTACAAAAATTATCGAAAAATGCTGATTTTCAAACTTGACCAAGGTATTTGTGATATAAACATTTGGTATAAATTTCATGAAAATCCGACAAAATTTGTAGCCTTGAGAGCGCTTACAAAAAGTGTGACGGACGGACGCCCGGCATTTCTATGTCCCCGCTCCACATTGCCGCGGACAATATAGCTTAAAAAATGTGGAAGAAAGTTTGAAAAATTAGTGGGGCAAATATTCAGTAGCAAGGTAAATTATTTGAGCTCTTAATTATTAGCGATTGCCAAATTTGACAAAATTGCAAAAACAAAGCTAGATTTTGAGGCTGCAATGCAATGCATGAAGATATATTTGGGTGTTCATCCATGAAACCAATTATATAGGAGGGGGAAACAGGGGTACGGGGGTTGAGGAGGCGGGGAGCGGGTGTAGAAGGGATGGGAGCAGGGGTAGAAGGGGCGGGGAACGGGGGTGGAAGGGGCGTGGACCAGGGGTACAGGGGGGGACAAGGGGGACAGGGATACCTGGGTTGAGGTGGTGGGGAGAGGGGATGGAAGGGGGGAGCGGAGGTGGAGAGGGCAGGGAGCGGAGGTGGACTGGGCGGGGAGCGGGGAAAGAGAACGGCCCTGTCCAACCCAACCCCCCCTTATAGAAATATTTTATTTGACCAATCATGGACCCACAGGGGGCAATTAATAATTGTAATACAATGTTCAAACAAATGACAGTACATATAGGAAAAAGTATGAGATCAATGATTTATTAAAAGAAAATCATATTGAAGAAAAGAGGGGTGGTTAAAGTAGTATCTCCCTTGTATTTTTTTCGTACCGCTCATTGACTCTAACATAATATTGTTAGAGGGGAGCAAGTCCTTGTGGACTGGAGAAGGTACATGTAGATGGAAGCATAGACCTGTACACAGGCGCTTGGGTACAATTTGTGTTTTCTCGGCTTTTATCTTAAAACCCCATTATATCCTCATATTTTACCCCTCTACGCATGTCTGACCTGTTTTTAGCTTATTTTCATAACTTTGATATTTCCCCTCTATATATAAAGTTGATATTATATATAGAGGGGAAATATCAAAGTTATGAAAATAAGCTAAAAACAGGTCAGACATGCGTAGAGGGGTAAAATATGAGGATATAATGGGGTTTTAAGATAAAAGCCGAGAAAACACAAATTGTACCCAAGCGCCTGTGGACCTGTATATTAAATTTACATGACTATGATGGAAGATTTTTTTTGGGTTGTACACATGTGCATAAATTTGCAAGACTGCTTGTTTTTATGTGGTACCTATGTAAGTTTTATGAACCTGTGTCTCATTGCATCGTTCAACAAATTTGACCAAATTCTTAAGGTAATTGGGGAAAGGCTTTTTGGGGAAACGAAATGACTTATCTTTCAAATGTTCAACCATTATCACGTTTCGTTCCCCTGTAAAAATTGTACCCCAACATCAAAACAAAAAGTACTTTTTTAGAAATGACTTTTAATCTCTGATAAGACGTGTAAAAATAAAGTGAATCACTAGAACGTTTTAGGCAAGGAAACACACAATTGTAAAGTAGGTAAAAAACACAAACTCTTCTCAGTCAGTCAGTGGTGACATATTATGTAAATTAATGACTAATATTTTTAGCCTATTTAGTATTCCTGTTGTACATGTATGGAACGCCGCAACTGTCTTATATGGTCGCTTTTTGTTATATTATGTCGTTTTGTCATTATATGATGTCGTTTTGTCATTATATGATGTCGTTTAGTCATTATACGATGTCGTTTAATCATTATATGATGTCAGTTTATCATTATATGATGTCGTTTTGTCATTATATGATGCCATCATGTCATTATATGATGTGGACTTATCATTATATGATCTCATTTCGTCATTATATGAAGTGATCTTTCATTATATGATGCTGTATTGTCATTATATGATGCCGTTTTGCCAATATATGATGTCGTTTTGTCATTATATGATGCCGTCTTGTCATTATATGATGTTGTCTTGTCATTTTATGATGCCGTCTTGTCTTTATATGATGTCGTCTTGTCATTATATGATGTCGTTTCGTCATTATATGATGTCGTTTTGTCATTATATGATGTAGGTTTATCATTGTATGATGTCAGCTTATCATTATATGATGTTGTTTTGTCATTATATGATGTCGTCTTGTCATTATATGATGTCGTCTTGTCATTATATGATGTCGGCTTATCATTATATGATGTCAGGGCCGTAAATTGCATTTGTATTAAGAGGAGGCAGTAATGGCGGGGGTCTGGGGGGCGCCCAGCCCCCCAGAAGCTGAGCACTTTTTTGTGCAAAATCCTGCTATCTGGCAAATCCTGGGGGGGTTTCATTGGTTTTCATGGTGGAGGTTTAATGTATAAAACTCTAAATTTTGTTTACTGGGACACTATATAAAAATTACGGTCTTGGGTTTGATATTATTTAACGTAGATGTACACAGAAAAGGTGGTTTATTTAGTTAATTTAAAAAAATAAATAGCACAGTTTATTAAACTGACGAAATAAGCACTTTAATTTTCTGGAAGTTGGTGCATATGTATGTTTGCTGTATTGAGCCAGTAGAAAGTTTCATGACATTTTTAAAAAATAAGATATTTGAGTAAATATTTTTTTTTCATTTACTTGAGAATTCGAATAGGAGGACGGAAAAGCAACAATTTTAATCCTCTCAATTTTTAAGATAAGGCTTAATAAGGAACATCGAAGTTTTTTAATAAGAAAATTCTTTTATTCTTTTTCAAATGCTAAAGCAATTTTCCTATGCCCTGACGAGTCCCATCTTTTTAACACTTCCATGGGATCTATTTTCCCTACATTGTCATCTCTATGGATATGTAGCATTGCTAAACCACATAAGCGGGTCTCCGTCATTGTAGACCTGTTCCAGGTTTTCAAACGTCTCAGCGCTGAAAACGACCTTTCACAGCTGCAAGACCCAACAGGCAATGCCAACAAAAGAAGAAAAATTCGGTTAATGTTTGGGTAAAACTGAGTGTGCTTCAGCATTTCTTCTAGGGTACATTTAGGTCCTACACCTTTAATTGACGATAAAGTTTTCCACCTGTGGATCTCCTGAGGCAAATCATCGGGATATGGAATATCGTTTCTGTACTCATCAACGATAGATGCTATAATTTCATCGGTCAGTTTTGGAAAGTTACATGGTAAGAGATAAAAACCATAGAGCATTGACTTAATGCTGTCTGGAAACCTGTCGTTTAAATGTTTGATGATGTGATCAATAAGCGGTATAAAAATGTTAATTCTAAAATGTTGTTCCACGGATACAGCTTCAGCGTTTGCCCTATGACGTTGACGTCCCGATGTTCTAGGCTTGCTAATCGTTATTTCGTTATCTTCAGCAATTTTGCATGCTCTTGTAAAGAGACTTTTAAATGTATTCTCTGCATTTTCCCGTAGGTCTAAAAACGAATCACACAAAGCTCGTGCCTGAACATGTGCTTCAACTAAATCACAACTTTCAGACTGCAATCCAATTGACAAAGGTCTCAAGTAGCCAAGTAGGAACTGAGTTATGACTGCAACTACTAATATCTCAAAACTAAGTAAAGTCATTTTGTACGACGTCGCATCCGAACTTCCTACTGTTTGGTTTTGAATTTCGTCCAGTATGTCTAAAACCTTGTTATAGTGTTTTAGTAACCAGGTTAAAGTGTCAGTTCGTGATGTCCATCGAGTTTCTGCTAAGGTGGGCAGCAGTCGTTTTCCTTGACTAAATAGTCCTTCTTCTTGATCATAAATCAAATCAAATGTAACATCGACTTGCACTGCATCTTTCATTATAGACTTCATTATATTTTTGCGTTTGCTGGATGCACTGATAAACCAAGTAATTTTACCCAAAATTGCCATGAAGTTTCTGACAACTACGACTGACTGGCAACTGTTAACGACGACAAGATTAAGACAGTGAGACCTACAATGCACAAAATATTTTGCCTGCGGAATTTCTTCCATGATCCTTGTTTTTACACCGGATACCTCCCCGGACATCGTCGAGCATCCATCATAGCCTTGGCCTCTTAGGCGTGTCAGATCAAATCCCCATTCACGAAGTTTACTAAGAATGCTTGTTGATATTGTCTGGGCGTCTGTTTTTACAAGTTCTACAAATCCGCAGAAATCCTCCGTCACATAGCATGTATCGTTTTCTGTATAACAATAACGAACACAAATTGAGAGTTGAGCTTGGTTGGAGCAGTCAGCACATTCGTCTGCCATGACGCTGAAAAAATCAGACTGATTACATCTACTAACGATTTGAGACCTAATTTCTAGTTCACAACATTGAATGAATTCATTTTGGGCCAAAGGTGACAAGTATTTTCCATAAGAGCTCTTCTGTTCTATATGTTCCTTTAACACCGAGTCGAAACTAGATTTCCAATTAACAAAGAACATAAAATTTCCATCCTCTTCTGAAATTTCCTTGTTCCAGGTCCCTCGAAATGCTATGTTACGTTTGCCTAAAGTTATAATCACGTCTATGAGGGATAAAAGGCTTGTCCTATTCTTTTCGACTTTGTCACTATAAGCTTTACTTAGAGACTGAACAATGGAAGGTTTAGTTTGATCCGAGACTAAAAGTAGAAGGTTCTTTCTTTCAAGAGATTTTTGATGGCGTTCACTATTTGTGTGAAGTGAAAGGCGTCCTCTTTCCACACCTAATGCATTTTTCCAATCTCTGTATGGTTCTGTTACAAATTCTGCGTAACGCGGATTTTCACTAGGCTGGTCCTGAAATGCTATACAAATAGAGCAGAAAGCGCCATCCAGTGAAGGTGAATATCGGAGCCAGGGAAAATCATTTTCCCATGATGTTTTGTACCGACGACTCTGGTTGTTTTTGGGAAATGTATAAGAACTTGTTGGTGGTACCCATTTAGTCTTGATTAGTTTGAGTCTTTCCTCGTCCGATAGAGAGCGTTTATTGAATTTAACAGGGTCACTGTCTGACAATGATGTCATCTCAGCAGATGTTGAACATGTAGGTTCGTCCTCCTGTAGTTTATTCTCAGAACGAGCTCGAATAGTTCCTGACATTTCTATCTCTTTTGGTGTGTTTGAAGCCTCTGAAACTTCACCAGCATCATTTCCTTCCTTGTTTTTCTCTTGACGAATTATTTTGAAGCCGAAAGACTGCAGACTAGCTTGATCACTTTTCTGGCGTTTCGACCTGAAAAAAAAATCATGTTACGCATTCGTACACTGTTTTTGACATATCTTTGATCTTAGTAATGGAATACAACGACTGGAATAACCAGACATTCAAATGAATACAAATAATAATAACTACTACACGCTTACACCAAATTAATTCGATATCTAATAAAAATGTTTTTAGTTTTCGGGGAGAGACCAGCAAATTGGGTCACTCTGTGTAGATGACAAAGAAAATTTCGACTAAATATTAATATTGGTTACAGTAGGACACATGGAACCACAAGAAGAAATCAAATTACTTTTTAATCTTCTCCCGAGCGGAGGTGCTAAAACTAAAATGATTTGCCGACTTGGAAAGGCGGGGTCATCAATAGGATCTGCGTTTTTTATCAAATATTCATGCATGTCTATTTAATATTTCTATTAGATATGGTTTCCTTTTTACGTATACTTACATTATTGCAAACAATGGTATTAATAAATGATTACTAAGCAGTTCAAATGACGACAACTATAGGTGAAATTCCCATGCTCATGCACCCAAGGATGCCCGCATACGAATGAATGGAAGACCAACTCATGACATCATCTCATATACTAGTACTTTCAAAGTGGTCTGATTTATCTATTTTCTTTGTTCCGCGGAAAGTCCGTGCTCTGAGATTTACATCAATCAAAATCAACTTCCAACAAACAATCGCCGGATAGTTCATTGTTCTTTCATCTTTTATCGTTCAAGCCGTACGTAACGCGTATTTAAATATTAAACCTCAATATATCCTTAAGAATATAAAGCAACATTCAGACAATGTAATAGACGGGGATACTAATAGAATATAAATAATACAATAATGATATTTGTAACTACATGTATGATTTGTTTTTATTTGGTCTTTTCCTTTCTGTCTCTTTCTCTTATTTACTTTTTTAGTTCATTTTATTTTATTTTTGGTAAAAAAAAAAATTTTGCCAGTTTGCAATAGGAGGCAGTTGCCTACATGCCTACATACAATTTACGGCCCTGGATGTCGTCTTGTCATTATATGATGTCGTCTTGTCATTATATGATGTCGTTTTGTCATTATATGATGTCGTTTTGTCATTATATGATGTCGTTTTGTCATTATATGATGCCGTTGTGTCATTATATGATCTGGTTTGACAAGTACCTTTTTTCTGTGATAAAGATTGTTTACTTAGTGTCATGTGGTATAGTCTGGAACTTTCATACATGGCAAAATTTGCATTGATCAGACTTGTATGACACAGATTTACCTACAAATTTCTAATATTTTTGCTTTTGAATCCCTTTTAATTGTTACATTAAATAAGTAAATGTATTTCTGGTATGACGCAACTGTATCATGTGTATGAAGATTATTGAATTTCCATATTTTAAGATTTACGTAACTATTTATGTTTAAGTTTATGTCTTTCTTTATGCTCTTCATAATCATATAGTATTTGGCATTTTCAATATTTTTTTGGTAGAGCGCCTCTGATGAGTCTTAAATAGACGAAACGTGGGTCAGGCGTATCCAAATTTATTGTATGGAACTTTTTTTGTCATTTTTATTTCATTCAGTTTGTGCAAGTCCGTCATACTCAAAAATTGTTTAAAAAAATTGTTTCGTTTTTATGATCCATTTGGACAAACAAACGTTTACTTAACTTTTGCCTTTTTTCCCTCCAACAATATAACAAACGCAAAAAGTCTCTGAATTATTGTTTGTTTGTTTGTTGTTTGTTTTAAATATACTTTCTTGCGCTAGAGTGAACATTATTTTAATTTTAATTCTTCAATTTTCTCAACTATAATTAGTAAATGAGTATTTTGATTGGATGAAAAAAGCTGTTTGTACGAATAGCCGCACAGCAAATCGTATACAAACTGTTTGTACTAGGAACAACAGCCAAAACTATTCAGGTTAAATATGTATGACAAGTCAACATATAATGACAAGACGGCATCATATAATGACAAGACGGCATCATATAATGACAAGACGCCATCATATAATGACAAGACATCATATAATGAAAAGACGGCATCATATAATGACAAAACGGCATCATATAATGACAAGACGACATCATATAAAGACAAAACGACATCATATAAAGACAAGACGACATCATATAATGACAAGTCCACATCATATAATGACAAGACGACATCATATAAAGACAAAACGGCATCATAAAATGACAAAACGGCATCATATAATGACAATACGGCATTATATAATGACAAAACGACATCATATAATGACAAGACGCCATCATATAATGACAAGACATCATATAATGAAAAGACGGCATCATATAATGACAAAACAGCATCATATAATGACAAGACGACATCATATAATGACAAGACATCATATAATGAAAAGACGGCATCATATAATGACAAAACGGCATCATATAACGACAAGACAACATCATATAATGACAAGACGACATCATATAAAGACAAAACGACATCATATAATGACAAGTCCACATCATATAATGACAAGACGACATCATATAAAGACAAAACGGCATCATAAAATGACAAAACGGCATCATATAATGACAATACGGCATCATATAATGACAAAACGACATCATATAATGACGAAACGACATCATATAATGACAAGACGACATCATATAAAGACAAGACGACATCATATAAAGACAAGACGGCATCATAAAATGACAAGACGACATCATATAAAGACAAAACGGCATCATATAATGACAAGACGACATCATATAATTACAAGTCTACAGCATATAATGACTAAATCATATAATGACTAAACCACATCATATAATGATAAAACGACATCATATAATAACAAAACGACATCATATAATGACTAAACGACATCATATAATGATAAGTCCACATCATATAATGACAAGACGACATCATATAAGAACAATACGGCATCATATAATGACAAAACGACATCATATAAGGACAAGACGGCATCATATAATGACAAAACGACATCATATAGTGACAAAACGGCATCATATAATGTTAAGTCCACATCATATAATGACAAGAAGACATCATATAAAGACAAGACGACATCATATAATGACAAGACGACATCATATAATGATAAGACGACATCATATAAAGACAAGACGGCATCATATAATGACAAAACGGCATCATATAATGATAAGTCCACATCATATAATAACATGACGGCATCATATAATGACACAATGACATCATATAATGATAAACCGACATCATATAATGACAAGATGACATCATGTAATGTGGAAACGGCATCATATAAAGACAAGACGGCATCATAAAATGACAAGACGACATCATATAAAGACAAAACGGCATCATATAATGACAAGACGACATCATATAATTACAAGTCTACAGCATATAATGACTAAATCATATAATGACTAAACCACATCATATAATGATAAAACGACATCATATAATAACAAAACGACATCATATAATGACTAAACGACATCATATAATGATAAGTCCACATCATATAATGACAAGACGACATCATATAAGAACAATACGGCATCATATAATGACAAAACGACATCATATAAGGACAAGACGGCATCATATAATGACAAAACGACATCATATAGTGACAAAACGGCATCATATAATGTTAAGTCCACATCATATAATGACAAGAAGACATCATATAAAGACAAGACGACATCATATAATGACAAGACGACATCATATAATGATAAGACGACATCATATAAAGACAAGACGGCATCATATAATGACAAAACGGCATCATATAATGATAAGTCCACATCATATAATAACATGACGGCATCATATAATGACACAATGACATCATATAATGATAAACCGACATCATATAATGACAAGACGACATCATGTAATGTCGAAACGGCATCATATAAAGACAAAACGACATCATATAACAAAAAGTGACCATATAAGACAGTTGCGGCGTTCCATATACATGCACTGTCTGTATGCACATGATGTGTGCACACTTTAATACTTAACACTTTAAAATAGCAGTGTCTAGATATAATATTTGCCAATGCTTTTACTTATTATGTCTATGAAAACAGTTTAAAGTTATTGATGGTAAAAATTTAACAGTTTAACACATGTATATTAGAAAATCATATCGAAGAGAATCGAATCATTCCTATTAAACATATGAAATGGCTATAAATAACCATGTCGTTCTTGTGAAGATATCAGATCCTCTCAATTAAACTGGTGTTTCTACAGTACATGTATATTCAAATATAAAAGTTTCTTTAGATTTTCATGTACATTGTTTGATATTATTTTTGAAGTGTTTTATTTATTATTTGTTTGTAATTTGATAAAATTTGAAGGATGGTGAAAAATAAAAAAATCAAACACCACATGAACAGACTGATATTCGTCAAAATACATGTATACAAATTTCAATATCAAGAGTTATCAACCAGCAGGCATCCTGTTAAAACAGGAAATTGACCAACTTCAAACTGTTAATAAGTTGATAGATAAGAGATAAGATAAATAGATAAATAAATGGATGGTGAAGCCACATTTAAAACTGGATAATACATGTAAGTTGACCTGACTTTATCAAATTAACTACAAATTTCACTGAATATTCTCGATATTGTCTCAGCATGTATGTCACTCTTGTCTTGAGAATGGTTGTGTACTGCATCCCAAAAGTTTTGACAATACTCCATATACATGTATGTACAAATGTAGATGTTTGGTACTTTATAAGAAAATACAAATTTAATACATATTGTAAATTCAAAACCAATTTTGCCATCAATTGGAATTTAAAACAAAGAATGTTAATGCTATCATTAAACTTACAAGACGGTTTAATACTCTTTGAGATCACACATTTGTATACTGTTGTTGTCTTATTGTTCAATTCCAACTCTGTATAAAACATGATATTAATAGTTCAAGTAATACAAGTTTATTTTGATATAATCATGACAACATGTACATGTAAGTTCAATAATAAACAGGAATTTTTTATTATGAAATGTATAAACTCTTTGCTTTCTGTTTTTCTTTTTAAATTAAATTCTATAATACATGTACATGTATTATTTTCCACAATTTCCCTTATTTTATATCAATTTTTTTTTTCGGGTACATTGAAATGTCTTGTACTCTGAGGATGGCTATAGACTCATGCAACTCTACCATGTACATGTACATAAACTTTATTTATATTTTGTTCTGTTTCAGAGATGGCTGGACTTGTTGGAATGGCCTTTGTTCCATACTACAATCATTTGATGGAAATTCTTTCAACAAACCCAGACCTGAAGAAAAGTGCCAAAGGTTTGATATTTTTGTTATCATGTACATTAAAGAGCTCTGCAAGATACTGATAGAGTTATTTTACTTTCTCCATACTTATCATGTAATCCTAATTATACATGCAATACAATACACAATAGCACCACAATTACTTTGATAGCATAGTGGCCCAAAATTGAAGCATTGCAGGCCCATAGTGCTTTTATGGCCTAAGGAGAACCCTGTTAAATACGAAATGCACTTGTATACTGAATATCATTATGTATTGACTGTCTATCTTGATTACCAGTTATCTGCTTTTTCATAATTGTTTTAGTTATATGAGATAAACTTTAAAAAAACACTGATTTGTAATATTTGGTTTAAAGGATCAGGGCAAATAGAATTCAAGACATAGCAGAAAATATGTATTATGTCATTATATAAACATGTAATAGAGATGTTAAGGAGAGAATTCAAGTGTCAAATGTGAGAAAAGGCAAACACAAAACCAGTTGACTCAATGAAAACCACATGAAAAAACAAAACAATATATACACACACAAAAGATCCTCAATCATGCCAATCAAATTTTGATCCTGGTATTTACCAAGTTCAAGGTACATCACTTCTCACAATCATAAACTGTATGTGATTAGGATTGTCAGTTACCTGCCCAAGGTTTGTGGTTTCCTCCGGGTACTCTGGTTTCCTCCACCAATAAAACTGACCGCCCTACATGACCCAGGTGCATCCATAAAGGGTGTTAAATACCAACACACACACACACACACATTATGAACTTCATATCAACATTTATTTAACAGGTATCTTTAAACAAGTGGCATATGGAGCATGTGGTACAGCCATCGTTGGAGTTTTTGGAGGACCACCAGGAGCTCTTGTTGGGGGAATAGCAGGTGATAATTAAATCAGTCTGGTTATTATATTCCACAGATAACTTTCTTAGCCATATAATTTACTATCATAAAGGTTTCCTATAGAAAAAAATCTTGAATATAAACATTATTACATTTTGAAATGTACATGTATGAATTAGATGGACCTTTATAATTTTTTTACAGTCTGTGAAATAAGCTCTGGCCCTCTTGTCCCTGGACAGTTAAAAATTGTTCAGGCAAGTGGAATTTGTAGGAATTTTACTTTGGAAAAATAGAGCAAACACTAAAATTATCAAAGTTAGGGCAAGTGAATCTCAAATCCGAATTTCTTTGACTGTTTTTAGGGTAAGATTATAAATAACTCCATCAAAAGCAAAAAAATTACTCCAGCAAAGTTTGAATTTGCTGGAGTAAGTGAATAATGGTTAATCCCATTTCTATGTTAATAATTCCAAATGACAAATTGTCTTAGAATTTATTGTACAGCCTAAAAATCCATTTGTTTACCATAGAGTGCAGACAAGGTCTTGACTAAAAATACATCTCTAAGTTAAATTTAGCAAAATTCAAGATCAGGAACAGATTAGCATGGGATGTGAAATACTGATGATTGATTTTGATGTACTTCTTGACAAAAATGAAGAAAATAAGATGTAAGGGGAAAAAAACTTAGACGACATGAGTTTATAAAGAAATAAAATGAAATCAATGTCTTTCTTAACAAAAGTGGAGAAAAATAATAAATGTCCTTATTCTCTTGGGTACAATTATTTTATTGAAAAACATATTTGTTAGCCATTTGCTCATTACTCACTTTAGACATATATACTGTATTTGACACCTAGCAGACATCATTTATTAATAGTATATGTTCTATAAATAACAGGCTCTGTGATTGGATACTGTCAGTCAGATGACTATGAAGCAATGATAACAGTGCTTACTAACTTATCAGACAGTGAAAAAGAACGATTAGTGCAGAAAGTTCAAGAATTAGTAGGGAGCTCTGGAATAGAGGCCCTTACTAGCTTCATAGGGAGCCAGGCCCAGAGGGAAGTACTTCTCCACCTTGTGAGGGGGTTTTCTAAGAACCCTCAGGGAGGATAAGCTATTTGATTAGTACTGTTGATACACAAAAAGTCACATTTATTCATTCATGTAAATGTAGTTGTCATAATTGCAGAATATTTAATTATTTTCATGTATTGTCGTGTTTACTTTGATATCACATTGTTTATACTTTAACAAATATCATGTTATCATTTAGTAATTGTAAAAATTAAATGAATATTAATGAATTTTTAATTTTGTTTTGATTATGCAATCAGAATTTATGTCATTACTGATTTTGAATTCTTCTTATGACCAAAATATTGTTTATTGTTAATCACAAAATGCAAATATCAATAGATAAATATTAAACAGAATTTAAACCTTCAAAAAAGATTATTGTTTTTCTTGTTGCATGTATGTAAATGTGGTAATTGGTGTTACTTTAATGGTATTGAAAAAATAGCATACATAATGATTTCACATTTTTGATATTTATTCTAGAATTTGGTATGTAAATATATTAATATAAAATCAGATTATTTAAGGGGAGCTTTTTAATGTTAATATGAACAATATATGGTACTTTTTAATCGACTTTGTATTCTTGTTTTTTATCATCAGTTATCCTATTTCCATTACATTTTTTCAATATTTTATGTATCAATGAGACTCAGGAAAATTGAAAGACTTCAATGTCTAAATCATGATAAATTTTCACACTTCCATTAACTGTAAATGTAGCAATGAATTATCAATAGGCATTCCAATGTAAGCAGTCCTAAAATGCATAGACAAAATCAGTTGATACTAAAGATGAAAAAAGAAAACATTAACTGTGACTGATCCAGATATTTTTAAAAGGGAGGGCACCCAATTAAAAAAATCAGAATTTTCCTGTAATCGGTGGGGGCAAGTCTGCCACACCAGGGCTGGGTTGTTCAAAACATGGATAAAAGTTATCCACTGGATAAATCCTTGTCCGGTGGACAAATTTTGACCGGTGGCCAAACTGGGTTGTTCAAAACTTATCCAGAGGACAAATATGCTTATCCGTGGCTAAACTTTGTCCAACTTAAAAGGTTCGGATAACTTTTATCCAGTGGTTAACCATGACTGAGAGAGAAATGTTTGATGTACACATTCTGTATCAGCAAATATAGGGGTATTTTTCAAGAAATTTGAGCTTACGTAACGGTACCCAATTTGCTAGTCCAAATAATTAGGGCGTCTTGTAAGGCTTTTTATGATTTTTGTTTTCACTGTTACGCCTTCCTGGAAGGCGTCCAAGTAAAAATCCAAATAAAAACGCCAGCCTTCCCCGTTTTAGGCCTAATTATTTGGACTACCAATTGTGACCAATTTGCACAGATCAACACTAAGTCACTATGTATAAATAGTTTTAAAATAACATGATTGTTTATAAAGACTATTTTTTCTTCAATATTTTTAATCTTTGATTATTTTTAAAAATTATGAAAAATAAAAACCATTTCTGATTGAGAAATACCTGATTAAATATCATGATATTGCTCCGTATTTAAAACTGACGTGCGACAGACAAGACTAAGGTGGTTGATGTTAAAAATCTTGATAATTACTGTATACAGTTTTTTTGCTTATAATATTTTGTTACCAAATTATTTAGAAAGCAAAATATAAGTGAACATTCCAACATCTCAACCCGGAACTAAAATAAAGGTGCTTTCTATCACGTCCGCACTAGGTGACGTAATATTAGAGACCTAAATTTAAACTTAAACTTCAATTAACTTTGTTTTCAGATCAGATTTATTTGTATTTGGTATTGGTATTTTTAACACGGGGGGGGGGGGGGGCTTCCATTAGAAAGGCCCAAAAGGGTGTAACTTTACTTTTTGGGGTGCTCAATATGTGAAAAGGGTGGAAATTTCAGATGTTGCATAAATGTGGCTCCTGCAGGGTGAAAAACGACCTGCGACTTGAGGGCTTTTTAAGGGCGACTTCCGACCTACACTTCATAAAATCGACCTATGCCAAAAAACGACCTGCAACTGCCGCCAAAATATGCCTTCTAAAAGCGACCTTGCAACCCCAGGCCCTTTTAAAAGCGTCCTTGCGACCTGAAGGAGGTACCCTGCGGGAGCCCCATAAATGGTACTTTTTCGCAAATGTCACATGTCACATAACAAGAGTAGCAAAGCATCCATGTTTTCCCTCCTTGTAACCCTAACTGTACATACATTTGATAACTTTTACCATTCAAACTTTGATTTTAATAGATTATCTTCAAAATATGTCAATTTTAAGCATATTCTGTGCAATTTAAAGGCATTAAAAATATATGAATGGGCGTCTTTTTTAAGCAGGCGTATATATGAATGGGTTGGGTATAAATGTATAAATTTTCTGGGTCGCAAATCTGTACCCTAAAATACTTATCCCCCCATGATTTTAAATATTTAAATTAATTGGTAAAGTCTTTTTGATCCTTTTTAACAACTATAAAAAAGCAACACACTATTTTCTAAACAGGGAGCATATCAACTCGCATGAATTATTTATCAAAACATTTACAAGACGAATAAAAATGTCATCAAATGACAAGAAATGGTGTTTGCATTATATTAACATATCGTTTTAGAACTTTTTTAAATGTGTTTTTTCTATCAGAAGGGTTTGATTATGCCATAAAGTTATTAAATTAATTAAATAAATATATATAAATACATGTAACGAAATCTTTTTTTTTCATTATTGGACTGGACTGGGAAACGAGCTAAATGCTTCTATAGATATATCCCACTCCAGTTTGCAGTTTGCGAGTGTGGCCTTTGTAGCGGCTCCAATTGAGCCTACTCTTATCGCACTCTACAAAGGGGTCTTTAACATGTACATTGTATAACTAATTTAAAATGTCAAACCTATAAGTTTTATAAGAATAAAACTAGTTACTGATCCAAATTGGTCTTACAAAATATGTGTATCTGATTGGCATTTTATATGGCCCCATGGCAGTCGCCCTATTACAGTAATCACCTACTTCCTGTTAAACGAGTTCCGGCCATTTTTGACTTTGACAGTTTTTTACTTATGTTTTCAGATATTCGGCTGATATTTGAGGTTGACTATAAACAGGGATGTCCTTTTTAGTCCCTGCTATAAAGAACAAGCATTTTGGATCATTTTGCAAGTGTTGTAAAACAATACAAAGTCCCCAACCGGCCATGTATTTCAATGTTCAAATGACCATAACTCTCCTAGAAATTTGAAGACCTTAACAAAACTTTAACTTGACTTGTAACTTGTCATGATAGACGCGCATACCAAAATATTATTTTTTTAAAAATTATCGAATTGAGGTGAAACTATTCTAGATCAGTTCTTAGATAAACAAGGTATAGTAAAAAACAGTATTTTTAGCAAATTCTCGTTTATTACACCACAGTGAATTGACATCATGTTCTGCAAAAATTAAATATTTGTGAAAAAAGTGTCAAAATCGTGCAAATATTCAGTAGTTTTGGCAAATGAGCCACACGGTGTACCACAAATATGATTTTGTGGTTAGTTTCTATATAAAATATTTACAGAAATTATTGTAGTCGTGCTCTGTGTGGCTCATGGTTTAACTTTAGTTTGCAAAACTTTACTCTGAAGGACAAGTATGATAAGAGCTCAATTTTGCCCCCAAATTTTGAACTTGAGCTGGAAATATGCAATGTATACTTTTAATGAGTTAAAATTTACTATATCAGGCTTATTTTGTTTGATGTCGTTCTTTGTTACCGGTATGTTAAAATTACATGTATTTCCCAAAGTGGCTAAAATGTTGTAATATCTTTAAAAAATGTAAAAAAAACCTGCAAAATCTGAGTGTTTTTTTCCTGTGTTTTTTTTTTTTGGCAAATAAAACTATGAGCCACATGGAGTGCCGAATTTCTGTAAATGGTCATCTTGATACAGTAGCTAACCTCAAAAATATCTTAGTTGTACTTTAAGTGGCTCATAATAAAATTTGCCAAAAACCACTATCTTAACATTTTATACGACCGAAAAAAAAAATGCAAACGTATAATGGTATAATGCTGTCGTCGTCGTCTGCGTTGTCTGGTAACTTGAGTGTTTCCACAATAACTTAAGTTCTAGTTATCCGATTGCTATGAAATTTGACAATGTTGTTTCTTAACATAAAAGAATGAATGGGATTGATTTTGGGGGTCCCCCCCCCATTATTGGTTTAGAAATTAGGGGCCAAAAATGCTACTTTTATGTTTGTTACCACAATAACTTTAGTTCTAGTGATCTGATTGCTTTGTAATTTGGCAATAATGTTCCTTACCATTAAGGATGAATGGGATTGATTTTGGGGGTCCCCCTTTTTTGTTTCGAAATTAGGGGCCCCAAATGGGTAATAAATTCAAATATTTTATTTGTTTCCACCATAACTTTGGTCTTAGTTGGCCTATTGCTGTGAAATTTGTCAAGAATGCTTCTTACTGTATAAGAAAGAACCTGATGAAATTTTGCGCCCCCCTTTTTCCCAGTTATGTAATAAAGAGCCAAAAGGGGCCAAAATTGAAACTTTTTTATTTTTGGTCCGATTATGAATTTTTTTTGCATGTTTGTTCTTGTCAAATAGAAGATGCAAAATTAAGAATTATTTTTTTTAACCCCCCCTTTCCCTCCGTTAAATAATTAGGGGCCAAAAGGGGCTAAAATCGAAACTTTTTTTATTTTTGGTCCGATTATGATTTTTTTTTGCATGTTTGTTTTTGTCAAATAGCAGATGCAAAATTAAGAATTATTTTTTTCAACCCCCTCCCCTTCCCCCCCCCCCCCCGTTACATAATGCATTAGGGGCGGAAATCGAAACTTTTTTATTTGTGGTCCGATTTTGAAATTTTTTGTTGCATGTTTGTTCTTGTCAAATAGCAGATACAAAATTGAGAATTAATTTTTGCGACACTCTCCCCTCCCCCTATTACCTAATTAGGGGCCAAACAGAATCAAAATCGAAACTTTTTTCTTGTGATCTGATTTTGACAAAAAAATTTGCATGTTTGTTCTTGTCAAATAGCGGATACAAAATTGAAAATAAATTTTTGCAACCCCCTTTTTCCCCCTATTACGTTATTAGGTGCCAAAACTGAAACTTTTTTCTCATTGAACAGATTGGCAATATATCTCTTACTGTTTTCAAGAAGTTTGGGGTCAAAGGGGTCAAAAACATCAATAAAAATAAATTAACCAAGAACATGGGTCTATTTCGTAATATAATATTGAGCGGGGATACTGAAATGATATAAATATGATTTAGTAAGTATAATTTTTTCCATTTGCTCATAAAATAGTTAAAATCTAATAAATTCCTTGTAAAATGTGGGTGGAAAGTCCACCAAAGAAGGTATGTGTCAAAAGCCTTTGTCAGTCCACCATGGGCTGCATGTGTCCAGAACAATTGACTATCCATATTGGGCCTAAAATGTACAGGGTTCAATGTGTTGCGGTCGTATCATGCTGCGCTAGGCAAAGCTTTTTATTCACAAAAATGCCATTTTCACAAAAGTTGATGACGCCATTGTGACGTAATCAATGAGATTTTGTTAAAAATGCATTTATTTTCTTTATCTTGTTCATCTAAGAACTGATCTAGAAAAGTTTCACCTCATTGCAATAATTTTTAAAATATGCTGAGTTTGGGGGTCATTTTAAATTTATCATGTGTTTGAGGTCCTTACTGCCTTATTTGATGGAAATAGGCAATATTTAGGTTCTGTACATTATTTAAGTACACCTGTGGAAAGTTTGATTGCAAAAATGACACAAAATATTTTTCTATATTATTTTTATAGTTAAATACTGAATTTCACTTATTCCAAAAATAAATGGTCCATTCACAGGGACTTGCTCCCCTCTGTTTTTGTGTTGGATTCTTTTGGTACATGTAAAAAACTTAACTATCAACAGTCAGGATTATGATTTGATTGGCAATTATTGTTTTATTTCATCAGCCAAAGTTCTGAGCTGTTATTTTTTGTAACAAATAATTTTATTGAGCATTTTATCATTAGACAGGCGCAGTTTGGACCCTCGTGGATATCTTGTATAATTTTAATTTGCGGACATGTAAAAGTATGATGATGCTGTTTATGACTGACAGAAAGTGGATAAAACCACAAGTTAACCAGTGGATAAAAGTTTAGCCAGTGGTTAACTAGCCACATGTCCAGTTGCCTTTTGAACAACCAATTTTAACCACTGGATAGTTGTCCATTGGATAAGGAATTAACCAGTGGACAACTTTTATCCAGTGGATAATGTTAACCATGTTTTGAACAACCGGGCCCAGTTCTAAATCTGCTTTTGATTCAGAATATTCCTACATCTGATTGTTTTAATCAAGGATAATTAGTTGATTTTCATACCCTGATTCCATAGTTTGTTTTATTTTAAGAATATTTGTAGATTTAAATATCACAAATAAATTTTACTTGTTTTTCTTACTCTTAAGAATATTTGAAGATTTAAATATCACAAATAAATTTTACTTTTTTTCTATAAGAATATTAAAATTTTGTAGATAGCATAAATAAATTTTGCTTGATTTTTTCTGAGAATATTTATAGACTGACATATGATTAATACATTTTGATTATTTTAATTTTAGGATGTTTGTAAGGGCTATTCCAGAAATAAATGTATGGGGGGGGGTCGGAAGGCAATTTTTTTTATACCCACCATGCATAAAATTTTAATTTTTTATCTCTTAATGTTGCATTTGAAAAATATCTAAAAATACCACCACCCATAAAATTTTAATTATAGTGCCTTCCGACCCCCCCCCCCCCATACAATTAATTCTGGAATAGCCCTAATCTTCATTGATAAATTACTGTATTGCCTTTTATACACATGTTGCTATATTTAATAAAAGCATATTTTTTAAACTGTGAAAAATTTGAACTGGAAATTACCAATGCCTAATGGTTAGCAAGAAATATCATAATTTAAGCCTATGTGTATCTACTGTAACTAAACAGACACCATCTTTCAGCTTTAAAAAAACTTTTTTACCCCAAAAAATTTTGATTGAGATATGGAATAAGTGCATGTGACACAATACAAACCAGTGGCAACTTAAAAATCTACAAAAGAAAACAGCCAGCAGCCTCAGATGTGACCAGTGATCATTGCTCACTGCCCTTGAACAAAAGTATAATGCATAAGATTTAATACCAATTTAAAAAAAAGTTATTAAAGAAAGGCCCCTTTTCTGGACATAGAACAATAATTTTAAAGATGACAGGTAAGAACCTAAGTTTTGTTAAAGATTCCTGACTTAGGGTAGGCACATATAAAATGTGGCAGGGTAAAACTAGTTTCTTTCGGGACATTTGGTTATAACTTATAATTACTGTGTGATCACTTAAAATGTTGACCTATATATGGTCATGAAATTTCAATTTGAATTTTTTTATCCACTATAAAGGACACTCCCTATTATAGGTGACCTTTAAAGTCCTTACTGCAACAAAATATGGACCAAGAGGCAAATGTGGACGCATTGACAAATCAGCTCTTGGTAGAATGTTTATATTTCATCAGTTTTGGTAATTTGTTTTCTTTGAATTCCTCACTAAATTCTGTTATCTACAAGTTTCAATAATTTTTACAACCCGCCTACAAAAGTAGACTGGGCATGTAGTGTTCAGGTTCGTTTGTCCGTTTCTCCATCCCTCCTTAATCCCCATATTTCATAATTCCCACTTACTGACAAGTGCCACATCAATCATATTGGGTTGGTAGGTGCACCAAGTGATGCTAAGCACAATGCATGCTTCGGATGCTGGATTAAACCTGAATTTAACGCATGGATGACCTCTTACAGAAGAATGGTTAAAGGCTGTTCCCACTTTACTGACATGTGCCATACCAACTATATTGGTATGGTAGGTGCATATAGTAATGCTAAGCACAATGCATGCTTTAGATGCTTGCTGTGACCAACATTTTCTGCATGAATGACTTCTTACAGAAGAATGGTTAACATCAATTCCTGCTTACTGACAAGTGCCACATGAACCATATTGGTATGATAGGTCTACCTTGTGATGCTTAGCACAATACATGTTTCAGGTGTTGGCTGTGACCTATATTTTCCACATGGATGATCAGTACAGAAGAATGATTTAAGTCCACTCCTTCTAACAGGCAAGTACCACTTCAACCAAAGTGGTATGGTTGGTGCAGCTAGGGATGAGTAGCAAGATACATGGTTCAGATCCTAGCTGTGACCTTCTTTTCTGCAGGAATGATTGCTCAAAACTTTCAAAAGTTCAAGCCAATTCCCGCTTTGTGACAAAAAAGCGTAACGAGATGAGCTTCGTAATTGATAGATAACCTAACTGTTTGATAAATATAAAGGCGGGACACCATATCTGTTTGACACATTTTCTCAGTGTGATTTATGCTATATGGGGTCCAACATTTCAGCTGCCTGCAAGCCTTAGGGACATAATTTTTGTATCTGTAATTATCTATTGTTCTTTGCATACCTCACATAAATGAGTCCTTTACACATATTACACCAATGGTTACTGCTTAATAAACAAAATGGCAGTCTATTGGTTAAACAAGAACATAGTATAAAACAAGACTTTTGGCCTTATACACCAAAAAGAAAAGCTTTTGTTTGCTTAAGAGTTTTGCTGAATAAGCCCAACAGATCGAAGTCTCAATAGGTTGAAGTTTTCTTTTCCCTCAAACGTGTTTAGATAAATAAAGATTTTTAGATATAAACCAGTCATTGTTAATATACAGGTCTATGCTTTTGGGACAAGAGGAGAAATCTTGCCATAGGCAGTTCAACTGAGTTGTCAACCCATTTCTCATATAGTCATCTTCTTTGTAAAAACATCATGGAATACAATGAAAATGTTCGGACTGTAATCAGTATGATAGCCAGTAATGACCTGTGTATTAGTGTATTACAGAGAGAAAAATCTAAGGGATTCTAGACTCTTCAGAATCAAACGTTTTTATTTGTCAACTTATCGGTCGACCTTTTCTTATTGCTCGAAGTTTAATCGTCAGATGACCTCCTATAAAGTGAGTGGCTCTTTTAATGTCAGAAATAAAGGGTTTATCCTATAGAATGAAACCATTGCAGGTAACGAATGGTTTTCGCTAGCTTAAACAATGAACTCCATATGAAATAGTATAATAGTGTACCAATGGGACAATCAAATGGCATTAATGTCCTAGGTCCAAGGCCTACTACTATTACTAGTATTTGGTGGCAGTACTGTATGCATTTGTTATAGAGTTGTTTTATTATCTCTGTATTCTCGTGATGAAACAAATATGAAAAAGAAGTCTGTGAATGTATTCAAAATTCATGTTCTAATGCTAAATATACGCCCTAGAGCAAGCTCTTCCCCTGACATGTTTTGCAATACATATTTTGAGAGTTATGTATTCTTGATCAAAACATTATCAAGTATGATACAGTTATCAAGCAATTTGTTTTTTTTCTGTTTTAGAATCTTTCTGTTGACAATGAAAATTGTTCTAGCTTCATTGATATTGTGTGTTTTGTCCATGGCGACGCTAAAAATAGGTCCAAGGACTCTTAAGAATAACCCAACTTATCATAAGTGTAAACAAACAATAATCCGACAATTTTTCATTTTACATGAGAAAGATGCTACATGTAACACGGGCAATTCATGTACCAGAAAACCTGTAGCGGTTCCAGGGAGGGCATGTCGGGGGGGGGATGGGTTGAGACCCACTTTCCTCCGAAAAGTTTTTAAAATTCTATGTACATTTTATGGTCTGCAACCCCCTTTCATCTACATTGGACTATGCTGATGTGGACACCCCCTTTTCACATTTTTTGGGGGGCCCGCCCCTAGAAATCTAAACTCAAGGCAAAACAAATCAGTCTCATGATAAAATAAAATGAGAAAGACATCAAATTGTTTCTATGATATGCCGTTCAACGTGCATGTTTAAGAATACCCCTGTCACATTCAATCATTCGAGTCAATGTTCATTCCAAATAAGCTGAAATATGTGTTATTTTTATATACAACTAGGAAAAACCCGCGAATTCGCGGGAAAATCAATCGTTGTGTTGCTTTCAAAAATAGACCACACAATAAAAGCATTGCATTACCTTACATGGTTGTGCTAATCGCATATTTAAAGTTCTACGGTAGGTTTATATTCGTTTATTTGTTAATACCCTTCCTGAAAAAGTGGTCTGACTGATGGGGTTTTATAGTCGTGACTATTGCAGTAAACCGGCTAAAGACTCGCTATGTGCCATGGGTCGTCCAGCCCATGACACACCACCGCCTATGTTAGCTGCTCCAGAGTATCCTTTGTCGTCGCTGGAACAGTGTCCGTCTTACACCACGGGGAAGTACTGGTCGGAATTAGCACAACTGAAAAATGGTATAATCGCGCAATTTTTACACTTCGGGGGAAAATCAATATGGTTTTCATTTTTCTATGAAGTTACGATTTTTGACATGTTTGACAGTTTAACATGTTTTGCATACATTTTTATAGTAAACTTACCAATATAATATATCATTTAAATCATTTGGATATATAACATAATCAATGGAAAAGTTTTGTGGGATTTTTTAGTAATCGTCTGAAAACAGGGGGAATAATTTCAATCATTCTAAAAAAGCGGGGGGTAATTCCGGAACGATGACGGCTATAGTCTTTCCGGATCAATTAATCAGGTTAATTAGCAAACTGCAGACATAATTGCATATGTGCTAATGAAATTTTCAAAGGGCACAACCATCCCCTATTTTTGATATATGAAGCTTAGTGGTAGCATTTATTGTTTAGGCTGCAACCCGGCTAACAAAAAATGCTTCGTTATTTTAGTAGTATAGATTTATTTTTTGATTTGTTATTCAGACACTATAAGGAATTTCCGTTATAGAATATGTTGTATTATTTTTCTTATAACATAAGAAACGCATCATCTTAAATTTCTGTCGCATGTTAATGAAATTGAAATAAATGTTCAAAGCCCTGAAGTTATCAAGATACAACCACGGGATTACGGTGCATATTACGTTCTGCATTATTTCTCGAGGTGTCATATGTTTTTGATATCGCGTTTATTAAGAATGACAAGACAATATTCAAAGTTATTTGACTTTTCCATTTCTCTCAAATGAACATGAAGTATTTTGAAATTTAATATTACTAAACTTATACTTAACAAAGGGAAGAACAGTTTTTTATTCTTTCAACAATCCAAACAACAAATAACAAAGACTGTACCGGAGCAATTTTTTTCACAAGAAATTGAGAATAGTGCAATTTTGGGACAACCTTCACACAGTTAACTGTATAAGTACCACTTCTTAATGAATTCTGCTTGTCCTCAGACGACACGAATCTTAATTACAACTCATGTTTTTACTCGTCTTCTTCATGCGAGTTGTTGTATTTTTTAAGGGGGGGGTAATTGTAGTAATAATTTTGAATCATATGCATAACATTTTCTTTTCACCCAAAACCAATTGCAAAACTGCAAGAAGCGACCATTGGGTACTAGCTTTTTTCCATTGTGGATTTTAGTATTGGCGCTGATTTTTTTAAGTTGTGTTGAATATACAGTAATACCACAACCCGTTGTCTTTTTTGATATAAGTTGTTTGTTGTAAGTACACTCATTCCGCACCTCACTATCTTCTATGGTACTTTGAATCGTGTGACTACGCTAGGATTTACGATACCGAATACAGTGCAGAGATGTTAGTTCAAATGGATTGGGAAACAAGCTTGATGCTTATGTGAATCCTTCTCATGTTTACAGTTTCCGAGTGTGGCCTTTTTATCTGCCCTATTCAACCAGCTCTTTTCGAACTCCACAAAGGTACCCATACACGGGACAAGAGAGACTCGGAAAATTGGTTCTTGTAATTCTCACCCCTTTCGAGGATCAAACCATAGCAGGACGCATTAACCACCAAACCACCGGCTGCAGAGATGTTTAAACATAAAAGCTCCAATGAGTAACAGAATACTAGTACCTGGTTTGATTTAAATTTGTTGATGGCTTTATACATGACTATAATGGCTTAGATTAACTTTTGAATCGGAAAACAACACATTAGGACTTTTAAGAACGATTTTTTCTAAAGGAAGAGGAAGCAAAGAAGAAGAGGTACCAATGGAGCGACCGAATGTCAAAAGGGCAGAGACAAAACCAGTTAACACCAACAGGAAAGGTAAATAAAAACAGACAGCATATAACATATATATATATACAAAAACAACTGAATAGCACTCAACAACATCTCTGCACTGATTTACCGTTTACAACCGAATGAGAAAAAAATCCCAATGGCGCTAAAAGGACTTTAAAGAATTTGGTTTGATACCAAACAGCTTGTTACTTTTGTATGATTATAGAGATGTCATTTTCAGGCTTCCAAAAAGAAAAGGAAACTTTAAAGTTAATTAAAAGTACACACTAAAACAGTATTATTTTTAGTACATGTATTATTTTTACTTAATCAATGTATGCATTACAAAAGTAATTACACATTAATTTTTATATTAGAATGTCCCATGAGCACATCTTTACTATCATTTTTGGCCCTCCTGACACTTGGCGTCCGTAGGTTTGTCATCCGACCGTTTGTCGTCCGTCCGTCTGTCATCAAATGTTAACTGGCTTATCTGAAACCATTAGTCCAATTACAACCAAACTTGGTTAGTGAGTGAGTGAGTGAGTTCAAGTTGGTGTTTTACGCCCGTGCAACGCTATATAGGTTATTTACAGGCGATAAACATGAAAATGATGAAATGAACATGAAATGATGATGAAAAATGAAATATAGGGGTAGGGCGGGAAAATTTTGAAGAACCACAGAAAAAGGGGAGAATTGGGTAGGGGCGGAAAATTTAGCCTATGTGGTGCACTACTTGGCAGTCCACAAAGGGGTCTATTACGTGCATGAAGCGTGGCACTCTCCACATACGTTGGTCCACTATGGTCAGCGGTCAGGGATTCCGTATTATAGACCTGACAACCCCAGCGGACGAGGGCCACCCTATTCAGCCACATAGGGAACACACTTGGTCGCTCTGTGAGCTGAGCACTGACCCGAGGTCAGAATCCCAAGACCCTAAGTCGCCTCTTACGACAAGCTAGGCTTTGCTGCGAGCCTATTCGCCACCCATGCCCCGCACGGTACCAACAAAATTTGGTGCAGTTGTTTCTAAGCATGGTGGTGCAAAACCATCGTTTGGATTTTGATTCCTTAAGGTTCTTGTATACGTTAACATCAAAATGGCTTAGATTTAGATCGATTTTTCAGTATGTGTACAGCAAAGACTGCATAAGGACCTAGACATATTAATGTCTTATCTATCTTTATTAATATTTTTATAATTTAGTACATGAATTTTAAGTTAAGTTTTTTTCCGTTTTTGAGCAAAGCCGATTTTAGGTTAATATCACTAACACTCTTGCACAGGGCCTCAAAAATGGAACATTTAATTATAATTTAACCAAAAGTTTATGTTTCTCCAGGGAAAGGTATCCCAACTTCCAGACCCTCCCCATAAATAGGTCCACATTGAGTTAACTCAAGAGTAGTTCTATAATGAAAAAAACTGTCAGACAAATGCTCAAACAATGTACATTTAAAAGAAATCCGATTCTTAGAAATAAAAGAGCCGTCAGATTATTTTGTACTGGAATGATGGATGTTAATCGCTGCTTTGATTGAGTTGCAAAAGCTAATATAATCAAAGCACATGTTAATATGCCATTTAATTTCAAACCAGAATATCAGTAACAGTTTTATTATAGCAGATCCAAATAACAAATGATTCTAATCTAGGATTGAAGGATTTCATTAGAAGAACAAAACCAGAATAAGGAATAAATGCTGGTATTAAATTGTTTTACAAAAGAATCTTAATGAACTATCACCGAGAAGTTTTGAAGATAAATTATGCCTTCACTTCTTAACTCAAGCAATACCTTACGTTAATAAACGCTTTTTCCAAATTTGTCACACAAATAAAAATACGTTCAGCAAATCATGTAAATACTACAAACGCTTTGATATTTACTTGATCTTAAACAGAGAATAAACCATGTACGTGAATACATTTTTTGTAGTCAAAAGGTTTCAAGTTTGTACTGTTAACTGGCGTTATGAATTTAGAAGCAGTACAAGTAGTGTCAAGCTATTATTCCGTTTCAATCAAACATTTACGTCCAAAGCTAGATGGCATCAAGATTGGAAATTTTGTTTCCTTCGATATTCTCGGTGCTGGATTCTGAGGTTTAACTTTCAACACTTTCGGCTTTTGACCTACCAATGTTTTAATTTAAATGCTGCATACGGGCGGATATGTTGTTTCGAGGTTATTCCTTGGAATATGCATATACATCATAATTAAATTTAATGTTTTTTATACCTTTTTTGAATTTTATAATTAATTTAGCGATTGTATCAAAGGTGGACGTTATAAATAGTGAAGAAATGTCCCTTTTCCATAATGGAAGAGAAAGAAGCAAAGAGGCACCAAATGGGGCATTCGTGTGTTACAAGTCCGAATGGGCAACGACGAAACCGGCAAGGAGCAACAAATAAACCTTGTCTTTTTGGCAAGCCAACAATATGACTAGTTCAAAATATTTCCACTCTATCAATTTAAACTTTTAATTGGCAGCTTGCATGATGGCAGATTGGCTGTTCTGAACTACTTTCAAATATGTGTTACTTGAGTAAAGAAGTTAGAATATAATTTATCTTCAACTCTTCTCAGTGATAGCAATTCAATACCAGCATTTATTTATTATTCTGGTTTTGTTCCTTCAAATGAAATTCTTCAATCCTAGATTAGAATTGGTTATTAACAGCATTTGCTATTATAGAATCTATTTTGATAATCTAATTTGAAATTACATAGCACATTAACAAATGCTTTGATATATTTATATAAGCATATGCAGACCAATCAAACCAACGATTATCGTCCATCTTTTTAAATCAAATTCCATTGCAAAATAATCAGACGGCTTTTTTTCTTTCAAAGAATCTTTTTTTTAAAGTACATAGTATAAATATAATGCCAACAGTTTTTCAGCCTAATAGACCCTGAAGGATATGTAGTTTTCTTACAGTGATGTTTTAAGATAATGGGGGTTCAAGAGCTGTAAGAAATGTTGTTCTCGTAGAGAATCTGGGCATTATTTGTCTGAAATATGCTCTTTTTTCCTAGGCTCTCAGTGGTCACTCTTCCAATATGTCTAAATACGCCATGTACTATCCATGCACGACGGTTTTTTTCTCATTATCTTTCTCTTTGCCTTTTAAAAATTGATAAAAGATGATATAACCTAATGTTGTTTCACAATAAGGAGAGTAGTAGTACTCGTGGTTCTCGTTTATTATTTCTCAGGACGATTTAGACGATTAGCCTGCTGTGACGTCATATCACTTCCGGTTCCGCCATTTTGCTTCCAGTTCCACTATTTTGCTTCCGGTGGGCCATCTTGCTTCCGGTTCCGGTGACGCAACATCCGGTAAGTAAGGGGAAGTAATTCCGCAAAGTCACCGAACGGTAAAAGGCTTGTAACTTAGTTATTCCTTGACCGATTCCTTTCGGGTTTGTTGCATTGTTTTTAGTAAGACAATGTCTCTTTGAGGATTTTCTTTGTGGTCTTCAGTGGTCATTAGAGGCTTGACCAGTAGGTGACCATTTCCTATTTCTTATCAAAGGTGGGGTTGTCGTATATCGTTGGAAAGGTCGCAAGGTGTAGTTGCCATTTTTGAGTTGTTTGAGTCGGTAGTGGTCAGTGGTCAGTCAGGGCTTGACCATTAGGTGACCCCTTTTTCTTCTTGTTGTATACTTTTCGTGTAATATGTCATTGTAAAGCTTGTGAGGTCTAGTTTTATATTCTTTCTTACGTGTCAATCTAATGGAAGTAACTCTTGGTTTCTACTGTGTTTTAAGTCTTGTATTTGATACCGTTTTGTAAGGAATTTGCCGGGCTTTGTGGGGTAGGCTTAAAGTACTGGTTTGATCCTTTTTATAGGACGTTAGGGATAACAAATCGATTTTAAGTTTCGATACTTTATTTTGAACACAGTAATAGGTTTCAGTCTTCATCCTCGTCTTCTTCACTCTCCTCGTCAGGTCTGAACTGTTTTATTTTCTCATCCAGCAAGTACTTTCTCTTCTCAGTAGCGTATTTCCAAGACTCTCCATACTCATAATCTTCATCGTCCCTCAGTCGTTTTGCCGTTTGTTTGATCAACTTTTGGCTTGTGTATCCGCATACGTCGAAGCCAAAAGATCAGTTTTATAAATCGAAACAAAATTTAATTGTGCCGTGCATAGAATGCCAGCAAATATTTAAAGAATAGCGTAGATTCAAAGCATTGAAGCTTGCATACAATAGAAAGAGCTTAGCAAATTTGAGGAATGCATTCTTTGCCTATGTATGGAAAAGAAAGAAAGACAATTTAACAAGACCCGATCAAATCCGCACCGGCAATGAGGGTTCTGTTAACAACATGATATACTATTCAGAAGTGATAGATAAATTTACACGGACGGAACAAAAATCATCAGATAGAACCCGGCCGTCGAGAAGGAAAGATGTACCATTGCGACGTATGCGGATACACAAGCCAAAAGTTGTTCAATCTACAGAGACACAAAGAACAGGAGCATCAAAGAAAAATGGAGGAACCGGAATGGTTGAAGGAGGACCCGGAATGGGAAACTGAGGAAGAGGAAGAGGAGGATACGGAATTAGAAAAGAGTGACGACTTGTCTGAAGACGAAGAAACTTACCCCGGAGAACAGTTTGATCCGTGGGGTGGCTTTATTGGACAAGTGATGATCAGCTACAAAGACGAACACGAAAAGAAAGTGGATGAATACACGGAAAAAGGTCACCACGAAAAAGAGGCAATATCAAAGGCTGACTTGGATTTGCTCCCGCTCTATAGAGAAGCTTTAAAAAATCGCTACGTCAATAACATTATGTGGCAAATGGAAATGGCACGAGATCCACTCCACAAGAAGATCAAACAAACGGCAAAACGACTGAGGGACGATGAAGATAATGAGTATGAAGAGTCTTGGAAATACGCTACTGAGAAGAGAAAGTACTTGCTGGATGAGAAAATAAAACAGTTCAGACCTGACGAGGAGAGTGAAGAAGACGAGGATGAAGACTGAAACCTATTACTGTGTTCAAAATAAAGTATCGAAACTTAAAATCGATTTGTTATCCCTAACGTCCTATAAAAAGGATCAAACCAGTACTTTAAACCAACCCCACAAAGCCCGGCAAATTCCTTACAAAACGGTATCAAATACAAGACTTAAAACACAGTAGAAACCAAGAGTTACTTTCATTAGATTGACACGAAAGAAAGAATATAAAACTAGACCTCACAAGCTTTACAATGACATATTACACGAAAAGTATACAACAAGAAGAAAAAGGGGTCACCTAATGGTCAAGCCCTGACTGACCACTGACCACTACCGACTCAAACAACTCAAAAATGGCAACTACACCTTGCGACCTTTCCAACGATATACGACAACCCCACCTTTGATAAGAAATAGGAAATGGTCACCTACTGGTCAAGCCTCTAATGACCACTGAAGACCACAAAGAAAATCCTCAAAGAGACATTGTCTTACTAAAAACAATGCAACAAACCCGAAAGGAATCGGTCAAGGAATAACTAAGTTACAAGCCTTTTACCGTTCGGTGACTTTGCGGAATTACTTCCCCTTAATTACCGGATGTTGCATCACCGGAACCGGAAGCAAGATGGCCGACCGGAAGCAAAATAGTGGAACTGGAAGCAAATGGCGGACCGGAAGCAAAATGGCGGAACCGGAAGTGGATATGACGTCACAGCAGGCTAATCGTCTTAATCGTCCTGAGAAATAATAAACGAGAACCACGAGTACTACTACTAAGGAGACTTGGAGATGTGGAATACACCTAAATGTCAATGAAGCAAAACCAATTAATTAAACGGAAAATTAAAACCAAGTGTGAAAATATTGAATGTACAGTTGTCGAATAAGTACCAATGGTTCATTCGAAGGTCAGACATCCGAAAAGACAGACAAAGTCCGTTTATACAAAAGAAAGAAAATGAACACGAAGAAACAAAACAAACATACCCGGTAATAAAAATATAACATTCCCCTGTATGTAACTATCTAGGATTGGTGTCCTGGTTATTGATCCATTTGACTTCACTCTCGTACATGCAATACGGATTGCAGTTTTGTTGCTTGAACATGATATGTATTTTTATATATATTGTTGTATGTTAACCTTTTTCTTTAATAATAAAGTGATTTTGTCTTGGCCTTTTCGGATGTCTGACACATTGGAACATCTTCGCAACTTGTATATCAAATATTTGCATGTTTTAGGTTAAAATTTTTGTTGCATTATTTGGCATTAATTGGTAAGTTTTGTTTCTTGACCATTTAGTAGTATTCCGCATCTCCAAGTCTCCTTATAGTGAAACAGTATTGGGTATATTTTCTAATATTTAAAAAATGACGAAAGGAATGTTACTGCATGACAAAAAAAAACCTTCGTACATGAATAATCATACAGAGGCGGATTTTCAAGGGGTGGCCACCGATAGTCTTGGGAATAAGAGAATATTTCAGGTGAATTATGGCCAATTTCTCCACGAGAACAGATTTTCATAAAGAAACTGGTATTTATGCTCATACAATGTTTCATCAATAATAAAAAGGAATCAGATTCTTAGAATAAAAGAGCCGTCTGCTTATTTTATTGTTGAATGATGGATGTTAATCGTTGTTTTGATTGAGTTGCACAAGCTAATACAATGAAAGCATATGTTAATGTGCCATTCAATTTCAAACCAGATTATCAACACAGATTTTATAATTCAGATCCCGATAATAACCGATTCCAATCTAGGATTTAAGGATTTCATTATTAGGAACAAACCAGAATGAGGAATAAATGCTGGTATTAAATTGTTTTACAGAAGAAACTTAATGAACTAACACCGAGATAAATTATGCTTTAACTTCTTTACTCAAGCAACATATATTTGAGAAAAGGCAAGAACAGCTAATCTGCCAGCATGCAAATTGGCACTTAAAAGGTTTCAATTTATAGATTGGACTTATGGTCGTCATATTGATGGGTAAACTTTTAAGTTTCTGTGTTGCTCTTTGGCACAAAATGCTTATGCTTGCTCCATGTAAGAAAAAAAAGAACAAGAACCCCTTAGCTTGTACTTAGACTGCAAGAATCTCATCTATGAGAAATTACTGACAACTTTGATCCAATGGAGACTTTTGTAGAGTTAAATGAGCCGAGGTTTAAGGCAAGCAATAGCTTTTCTTTATCTGCAATACATGAAAAAGCCCTATGTTTGACCATAATGCCTATTAGATGTCGTCTTGGTTTGAGCAAACAATATCTTTTCCCTATCTACAATTATAGTTTCATTCTATAGGACAAAACATGAAAAAAAAACACCAGTTTTACCTCCAAAAGGCCATAACCCCTGTAAAGAGTCATCTGCCAGCTTCGATCGAGGGACGCCAAGTGATGGCAATAGCTCACATGGACCCAGGTTAGTAAAATGCTTTTTTTTATACTAGTAAACATTATGATAAATTAGGTTTTGCCAGTTACGGTAAGATATATTGTCGTAAAACAGAAGTAAAATCAGTATTACAAGTTATACATGCATGACTCAAGCGTCAGCAATCACAACGAATTAGGTCACAATCACAAATAATCTTTGAATAAAATACATTTTAAATTCAAAATATAAACTAAAACTTACAATCACAGCCAGTGATTTATTTTGAAATTCTATATAAAACTAATAATTGAAAAAATCTTATCACACCCTATCTTTGTCTATATCTACAATCTTTTGTTTTAACATGGCTTCCCAGTCTTCACCTTTGTTCATATCAACGTATTGCACTGGCTTTTTGAATAATTCATCGACCTCGTCGTACCGTTGTGGGACTAGCCCAGCAGCAACTACCGCTTCTTCGAACTTCTTGACAGAGGCAGTGGCAATCACAACCCGGCCCACGTCTGGTGTACTGTTTTGCTTTAACCTTTAACAAAATAAACTAAAACTATTACAAGTAGCATTGTTTCATGTACATTAATTCCAATCAAACTTTTTAAAAGCAAGTGAAACCTGGTAATATGTAACAAAGATTCGTTACAAGTTTTAGAAATCCAACCAGCGGTCTAGAACTATAGTTCAAGAAAAAAACCAATACAAGATTCACCAAAAGTGATACAGACAAGTGCTAACTATCTAAACTCGTTATACAATTGCCTGTCATGCAGGTAGAATTTATGTGTAACATTGTTGAACTTCGTAAATTAGTTATTACTAAAATTACAAGTTAATTCATTGCTATGATTATCTGTCGGATAAAGCTCATTTCAAGCCCGATGTTTCTGAAATGGAAACCGAGTTTCATCGGATGTTTTTTGTTCTGTAAATCCACACGTTGATTTTAAACTCTGTAATATTTCCACTTTCAATAGGCCTTTTTCTGTGTGTTTAAATGTTAACGTCTGTCGGGAAAAATGCGCCCTTGGCCTTGCTTACTTGTATTTAAATAGAAATGTCAACTTGAGGAGGTCAGAGTATTCTTAGTCCCATAATTAATGCCTTAACGTCTGACGAACAGAATGACTATGCTCTGTCTTGAACATGCTCATGAGGACTGGTTGTATATTTTCATTTCAGATTTCAAAACTCTAATAACTGTTCAATTTCATTAATTGACAATTTAAAGGACATCATCAATATTACAAAATGTGTGAGTATTGTTAATGTAGTTCTATGGATGTTACATGTACATTAACAAGCATTTCACTTATTTGAAATTTTGTAATAAACCTTACTTGTTATAGAAGTACGCCACACCCACTGCCGTATGGGGGCAGATTTGATAGTTGTTTTCCTCCCAAGTTTGTCTCATGGTAGACTTCACCTCCTCATCTGACGCAACATAGGTATCAACTATTATGTATTTTATCTAAGAAGTATTACAAAGTATGAAATTATAAGTTTTTTTTTTATAAACAACAACTATTTGACTCATTGTACATTTTTTTAGTAGTTCTGTGATCTGATCAATGTCCATCCAAAAATTTAAATATTAATGGAACAATAAACTTTTAAAATTTATTTGAACAGTGTATCAAGTTTAAAACAAATTCCCGGGCAACTAACTGTTTCGACTTTTAAAGACGAACAAGAAATTGTTACCTAGCCAAATGTTGTATATACAGCAGAATATACATATTAAAAAAATAGCCTTACTTTAGAAAATTATCTTTAAGACTATGAATATTAGACTTTTGTGACTTGCACTTAAAGCCCAATATTACAATAGTGTTTCTCCTTTGACATCTCAAATAATCCGCCTACTTAAAGATCTCAAAGGATTTTGATAGCTACATCATGGTAGCCATTCCTAGGCTAGGTGTATTATCAGGCACAGCATGACAATCATCACAATTGGTACTTTTCAGGCTGATTATTTTGAATCAAAACAACTTAACAACCATACTATCATATTTGTTAGATTCATTGCTCAATTTTTTATTCATCGAAAGTTTTGCGTTGATTGAACGAATAACATTGAGTAAAAGTACTAAATCCCGCTGCTTTCGTAGATACATATGTCACATGCAGACTGGGAAATAATTGAGTTATTATTACCTTCAGATGTTTTGGATACTAAGTAAACAAGTGTCGATATGGACAATTTCATTAATCCAAGATGCTGTTTTAATGGTCTTTAGTGGTGTTTCGATTAATGAAAAATTGACAATTTGAGTTAGTTAATTAAAATTCCAACAGTTTTTCTAATAAAACTCTAAAAAAAACCTCGTTATTCAAAACCTACACGAGGATAGGTTAACCTCACTTCTGTTGTTGATTTTTGAATATGTGAAAAACAAATATTTCTAAATTATTTTTGGATATTTAGATAAAGTTCTGTTGGTTATTTTGATTTACAACCCAAAAACTTAATTTCATTGACAATTTTTCAATCATTTCACCAATGTCCTAAGACAGAGGCAGAGGCATCGAGGGTGTAGCAAAACTAGTTGAAATATAACAATGATTGACACAATAGGCGGATACAGGGAAAAGGGTTGGAAAATTGGTTAAATACACATATATTTATGCACCCGCCATACATCATGAACTATGTTACACACCCTAGATTAAACCTACGAGGAGGTATCACTTGGTCAGCGATAGCTTTAATTTTTAAATAGCCTAGCTGGCCAATTGGTCTAGGGTGTGTTCAAAGTGCAGGCGGTGTTGCCATAGATGTTCCAGCGACCAAAAATTTGCAGGAGCAAACATGATATTGCAGTTCAGACAGGAAGATCTTTAGACGTATATATATATATACATATAATATTTGAATTCATTAAAGTGTAAAAATTCCGGGTCCCCTCTGGTTACACAGAAGGCCACACCTTACAATGACAGGATCGATATGCTCGGTGCTAGATTTAGCTTCCCTGTAAGAGAGTTTTTGGTACAAGTGTTTTTTTTCTATACTTTTAGTTTTCGCCTTTTCAATGTTTATTAAATTCAAAAGGTTACTGCTTGGAAAATGCACAACAGCATATCAAAACAATCCGGGTTTTTTACCTGCTTTGGGGTATTTTATATTCCGCCACAGGCAACATTATTTCTATATAAAAGCCATGTAATCATATACAGAAAAAATTGGTCAAAGACAGTCCAGTTGAACCACAGGGGCTTGCTACCTTTTCCTATATATCTATATTTTGATGGAGTCAATGTGCAATACTAGATATCTCGTTTTGAACATTGACTTTAATAAATTTTGATATTAGATCTAGCAGATCCATGTGATTTAACAGGAAGTGGATGAACGATAAACCTGAAATTAGATTGTCTACAAGAAATATCAGACACCTACTGCCAAGTCTGGTCATTATTTTATCACATGTAATTTTCTCATTTCATTTACTCTATATTCACACAATATATCCGTCATTACTCATTCACGACGTTAGGAAATGAAGTCGTCTTTGATTAATCTTAATTTGGTGACAAAATGAGAAATAACATATGTGAGGAGTAGCTACGACCACGGAACCATTAGGAGCATTAACCAGATTTGTGCTGATATAGACTTATATACGTTTACTTTATCTTCGTTATGAAAGCCAGGCTGTTAATCGTACAAGAGCTATATATATATCAACATGATTTGGTAAAATAGAACCCAATTAATGTTCTCAATGGAAATGTTCGATCGCCTTGTGTTTTATTGTTGGTTTATTGCGTAAAGATCATTAATAGGAAATAGTAATCATATGGAAAAGCTTGACTCAAACGATTTCTATTTAGTTTATAGTCTATTTATGTTCAGAAAGTAAACATTAATTTGGTGTAGTCTTATTTACAGTATCGTAAAGGCTAGTACAGAAAGTGTAAGAGTTACGACAAAAATATAACAGAGGAAATATCTGACTTGAAATTCATATTCTACATCATTTTCCTTCGAAATGTTTGAGCAACTTTGTAAAACCCACCTCTGTCCTTAATTGATACACAGGCAATGTTTCTTCACGTGAACTTCGTGTTAAATGAGCTTCACGTTAATTTAACGTAAACTTCACGTGAAATTGCTTCACGTTAAGTTCACATTAAATTATCATGTTAACTTCACGTGAAGCTATTTCACGTGAATTCCACGTTAAATCTTAATGTGAACCCCGTCCAAAAAAATCAAATGTTTTTTTTTCCTTCAGAGCAGAGTATATAGTCTTGACTTGGTACGGGCATTTTAAAGTAATTGTGAGTTGAAGTTGGTTTAGGGTGCTTAAACTCCCTCTTTAATAACGATCTCATGCAACATAATTTTCAAACTTGGATGGTCAAATGTCCAAGAAAAAAAGACAAAACAAGACTAAGACATATTTGATTTAAAGAAGATTGCAATAGTATTGACTTGTTTCATGCATTTTAAAGACTTGCCGAGAGTGGAACCCGTTTTTTAGCTCACCTGGACCAAAGGTCCTTGTGAGCTATTGCCATCACTTGGCGTCCGTCGTCGTCCGTCGTCGTCCGTCGTCCGTCGTCGTTAACATTTTTCAAACGTTAACTCCTCTAACACCATAAGTCCAATGGCTTTTAAATTTGGCACAGTTGTTAATTAGCATAGGTAGTATAAAACTAGCGTGGGGATTTTTGATTCGTTGAAAAACATGGCCGCCATGGCTAAAAATAGAACATAGGGGTAAATTACAGTTTTTTGCAAATAACTCAAAAACGGTAACAGATATCAAAATTCTGGCAAGGGTAAAAGTAATCAGCACCTCAAGATCTACCTGCCTTAAAATTTTCAAGAAGATCCAACAACCGATGTAGGAGTTATTGCCCTTTTTCTGGATTTTTTCAACATTTTGCACTTATTTAGCCCTATATCTTGAAAACTATACAAGATATTTTAAAAATTCAAATTGCATATGATTAAGCACATCAAGATCTACATTTCATGTAATTAGGTCAAAGCTGTAGAACCATTTCTTTTAGGAGTTATGGTCCTTAAAGCGTCAAAATTTACCATTTTTCATTACTTTTACCCTGAATTTCAAAGATTAACTTGTCTGACACCATACATCCAACTTCAACCAAACTTGGCACAGTTGTTTAATAGCATTAATGCTACAATTCTATCGTTCGGATTTTTGATTCGTCAAAAAATATGGCCTCTATGGCTTAAAATAGAACATAGGGGTCAAATTACAGTTTTTTGCAAATAACTCAAAAACGGTAACATATATCAAAATTATGATGGGAGACAAAAGTGATAAGCATCTCAAGATCTACCTGCTGTGAAATTTTCAGGAAGATCCAACAAACGACATAGGAGTTATTGCCCTTTTTCTGGATTTTTCAAAATTTTTCACTTATTTAGCCCTATATCTTGAAAACTATACAAGATATTTCAAAAATTCAAATTGCATATGATTAAGCACATCAAGATCTACAATTCATGTAATTAGGTCAAAGCTGTAGAACCATTTCTTTTAGGAGTTATGGCCCTTAAAGCGTCAATATATACCATTGTTCATTACTTTTCCCCCCCGACTTGTCTGAAACAGTAAGACCAACTGCATCTTGACATGGCACACTGTTTGATAGCTTATATGCTACAACACTATCGTTCAAATTTTTGATTCGTAAAAAAACATGGCCACCATGGCTAAAAATAGAACATAGGGGCAAATTTCATTTTTTTGCTAATAACTCAAAACTGGTTTCAGATATCAAAATTGTGCAAGAATCAAAAGTGATCAGCATAGTAAGATTTACCTGTCCTGAAATTTGGGAAAAGATCTGACTGCTGATGTGGGAGTTATTGTTCTTTTTCCTAATTTTTGCCAAATTTGCACTTATTAAGCCCAATATCTTGAAAACTAACCAAGATATTTCATAAATTTAAATCGCATATGGTTAAGCACAATAATATCTACAAATATATGTATCTGTGTAGGTCAGGTGAGCGATTAATTCAGGCTCTTGGGAGCCTCTTGTTTTTTACCCTATAGCTCCCTCTTCAATTGCGATCTTGGGTCCGATAGTAACAAAATATACATCATGCATGGTTGTCTGTCACAATTACGATAATAGGTAGATCTTCATATATACATGTAATAGTTAAAAGCTTTTGTAATTTCAAAAAATAAAGACTTTCTTTATTTTTGGTACCTTGGTAGCAATGTCCTCTGGTACTCTCACTTTCTTGGTAGACTCGAATTCTGAGGTAAGTTTACGTACAACATCACAGTCTTTGGTTACCAGATACCAAATTCTCTCCATATTGTAAGGAATCTAAAATCAAAAACTTTTATTAATACTAATTTTTAACTTACATAAGGGGACGACCATTTGATTCTGAGGGGGGGACTGGCAGTTTCGGTCGAGACAGATTATTTTTTCTTGCAAACAGAAGCCAGATTATTTATTTCCAACTTTTTCCAGGCCAGAATATTTATTTACAAAAACTTCCAGCCCCCCTCAAAATCAAATGGTCATCCCCTAACGGGTTAATCAGCAAAATTATAACAAATATCTGTTTGTTATCTTGCATTACACAAGGACCGATTTCAAATGTTTTTTATGATAGCTTTATATACAACGAAAAATAACGATAGTCGAATAAATCAAACTGGACAAGAATATATCCGAAAGACATAAAGCCCATCTCTCGACATTTTGAACTGACGGACCCGAACACTATATGCCCCCAAGGCTACTTTTGAAGATGGTTAAATTTGGGACTGGGATAAATGAAAGGAAAAATGGGTTTTACTGGCTGCCGGGACTGGCTGTCGCATGGAAGTATAAGGATTGATATATAGGGACAGTTAACTTTGGCTTTTCGAATTGTGCATGGCATTGTTATAAAGGTGTCCAAATGCCCTTCCTGAATTAGTATTATAGAAAAAAAAACAAAAGAAAATGTGTTGTGACTTTCATTTCAATGATTGATAAGAAATAATTATAAAATAAAGAAATAATGGATGACTCAAAAACACGGAATATCCTTAAGGTAGACAAATGTGATACCATTGTAAAAATCTACCACATCCTTCTTTATTCATCATCGTAATTTATTGTGACGGCGCGCACAAAGTTGACGGCACTTGATATATCTGGGTTTAAATGTTAATAAATTTTTACTTATATACTTATATTATAAACAAAAAATGTTTTTCTATGCTAAAATTATTCACATCAGATTATTAATGTAAAAATAAATTCCATTTTTCATATTGTGTGTTTATAACAGGTGGATAATGTGTCATAAACTGCAAAAAAAGTCGCGTAACTTGTAACATTGGAAAAGACAAAGTTGCAGTTTTTTATTCACCATTTCTTGAAAAATCATCCGATTTCGTTCAAATTTGGTATGTAGCATTTCGCGGACTTTTACTATGACGTCATTTAAATTCAACGTTCAAAAAACGAAAAATGGTCATCGTTGGACCTACGAAAGTTGCACCAAGCGTGCGTAACATCTAGTATTTTTAAGTTTTCAAAGAAGTAAAATGGAAAATTCGGTGAGTACTGTGTGCTGTAAATATTATTTTAATTCAAAACAAATAGATTTTCAAAATGTGCATTTCAAGAGAAGTTCAAAACTCCCTTTTTATAGTTGAATCTGTTATCTTGACCAAGAATTAGAAAATATTAAATGTCCAATCGTTTTGTTACGGTTGTAAAAAATGACGTTTTTCAGCAGATTTTTTTAAAAACTTTTAGAATCAAGAAAATATAGGTTTTGTAAAACCGTCGATTATAACATAACATTGATACTGCGAAAATGTGCTTTCTTTTGTCTTTCTGATGTTAAAAAGTGATATATGTAGTATAAAAATTGTGGAAAATATTTTAAAAATCAAATGTCCAATGTTTTTGTTACGAAAACGTTTTAGACGAATACAAAACGTCGCCGACGCACGGCGCATTATTCAATAATTAATGAATAATACCGCACAATTTATTTAGATGGATAAACGTATTTTTTTTATAGAAAAAAGATTCGCCATCTATGTTAACATCAGCGGAAAGGATAAAACTTAACAAAGAATTGAAATTACAGAAAAGAAGGGAACAAAAAAGAAAATCATATCATAAAAATAAACCGAGTACGGAGACCAAGAATGTTAGAAACTATAAGAAAAACACAGAGCCTACAAGACAGCAAAAATACAATGCAAGAAAGAGGCAAAAGGAAAACATAAAACACAAGAGAAATGAGTACATGAAACTGTATCGGAGACGCAGTATAAGTACCACACCGCCATCTGATAATCCTCAAGAAATTGGAACTTTTTCAAACAGAATGGACAAAGCCAGGTAACATTTTTTTAATAGTGAAATAACTTCCAGATGTCGACAAATTATAGATTAAAATTTTTGCAATTATACAAGTCTTATGAAATACTAGTATATTATACATATGGATACAGTTACATCTGAAACAACTTTCAAATTGTCACATGAAAGTTTGCTTTAAAATGCAATAAAAACTAAAATAAAATAAAAACATATATCCATGCATGCCCCATAAAATTTTAGGCGACATCTAGATTTTTTGGTCGCTAACTTTGTTGCGATGCATATGCATGTACATTATCTGTTTGTTTGTTCGTCCGCCACATTTATGCGAGCAAGTTGATTTCTTTATAAAATAGTCGGAGCTTAACGAAACTTTGTAAAAACTGTTTTATATGGATATTAGGCACGGCATATAATAAGGGGTGTTCTTGTAGTGGTTTGTACCTGGATGACGTCTGACGAGTACCGGAAGTACCCAGGATGCACCAGTTGAAGAAGCCTTCCCCAGACGCAGCAGACGTTCCAGTATCGGACCCTGCCTTCGTCTACAACTACGGCCGTTACAGCCCACTGTGATACTACCAGTGAGTAGGTAAGCATTCTTACATTGGCGCTGCGACTTTCTCAGTGCCTGTCGCGGTGTTTTCTTGAATATTTTGTGAGATATTTCAGGTTGAGGCGGTCACCTTTTGTGACCGATTTTCCGCCATTTTTCTTGGAGCTTGACTGGCTGACAGGGCTTTGCACTCTCAGGGTAAATTTTCTGGGATCGACGCTTGTTGGGAATAAGGTCGGTCTTTTGGAAATTGAGGGTAAAGAGGAGAGTGGGCAAACAGGGTGGGCAAACAGGGTTTGCAGTCAAGTTTTGGGATCAATTTTCATTCAGGAGGAGTAACCTCCGTGTCAGAGCACGTGTGAACCCCATCTTGTCAACAAGGGGAATTACCTCCGTGTCAGACCACGTCGTGTCGACCAATCAGATCAGTCTGTGCTGTGATTGTAAACAACAGCAGTCAACACACATTGTTTCAAACAAAACGAAAACAAAACAAACACAAATTATTTAAGCAGTCAAAACATCACAGATCAAAAAGAGGGAATCGAAAAAAAAACAGTAAAGGGTGGACAGTGTAAAAATTTGTCCACCCCAAAAAAGGGGGAAAACGGGCACCTGCACATATAGAAAACAAACAAAAATTTCACATTATACTTTATTATTTTTTTGGAAATACAACAAGTCACACAAATTGAGATTTAGACACCATAAAAACCAGCATTTACACACAACCCACAAACATTGGGGTAGTTCAAGATGCGTGTGCTGGTCAACTTTTGTTCGACCCAGGAGCTGATGTCCGTCCCCGGCATTGGGTTTGAGAATGCAGACAGCATTCTAGAATTAAGGGAGGAAAGGGGGGACCTGGAACTAGCCGACCTGCAGGATATCCCGTCCTTGAAAATCACCTCCCGATTGCTGCAGTGCCTAGATTTTTCTCCCAGGGTAAGATGGGGGGACCGATGGTTTAAAGTAAGAGACCAAGGACACCAAGCACCTTGGCAGGAAAACGGGAAGGGAAGTGAAGATGAGCTGAGGTTTTATGGGGTGCAAGACGATGAGATGAGAACACAAGCTCCGGCACAGTGTCTGATGGGACAGCCGGAGTTACCTTTTCCCGGCAAATCTATCCCAAGGGGGCGGGTCCAAGAGTGGGAAACACGGACATCGGCTCCGGTACATAGTCGACAAGTCACAAACAAGGAACGACCTAGATTAGCGGTGTGGTCCGACCGGAGGTTCGTTGACGGTGACAGGGGTACCATACGCGACGGTCCCCTACGAAATGCGGGTGTACACGGGGATACTGAAGGCCGAGGGGAAGGGGTCAATACAACCGGCCACTCAACAAAATGGTACGATGGAGGTCTGGGAGTCAGGGAAAGAGGGGTCAGGCAAAGACGTGGGCATGCATTACCCGAGATCGACAACAGTCGGGGAGCAAGGTACCCAAGTGCACGGGAAAATGAGGATCAGCTGGGTACCTTCAGTTGGTCCGAGGGGCAGGACAAGAAGGTTGATGACTGGGGTACCCAAACAGGAATAAGGGGTCACAGAGGTTACAATCCAACTGTTTATTTGCCCAAGTCTTTGAAATTCGATGGCACCACTAGCTGGAAAGCCTTCTATGCTAAATTTTCGAGACTTGCGGCAGCTAGTGGTTGGGCTATGAATCAATGCCAAGATCAGTTGTGCTGGTGCTTGGAGGGCAGGGCTAGCGACTTTTATGCTCTCCAAGTCAATAGAAACCCAAGCCTTTCTTATGGGGAGACTATAAGCTTACTTGAAAAAAGGTTTGGCTTCAAAGACTTACCCGAAACTGCTCAGTTGGAGTTCAGTAATATGTGTCAGACTCCGGACGAGTCACTGGAAGACTGGGCCGACAGGGTGCTCTCCCTGGCTAACCTGGCGTTCCAAGACTTACCGGAGTCCTACATTGACCAACGAGCAGTGGTAAAATTTTGTCACGGGGTGTTCGACAGGGATGCAGGTAGTTATGTTTCTAATGCCTGCCCCAAAACTATCGAGGAGGCATTAGATGCAGTTAAGTGGCACCAGCACAACCACTTGGCTATATATGGGCAGACATTAAAGTCCTCAAGGGGAACAAGGTCGGGAACAGGGGCCAATATATGGGTTGTCGGGGAAAAGAAAAAAGTGGTGGGGAAGTCGGTAGGAAAAGAGGATTGTGGCAACTTTGGGGCTAGACTTGATTGTCTCGAGTCCAAGATGGACAAAATATTGGACGGGATTCAGAGTATCAGGGTGCTAATGCAAGGTTCTGAGCTAAAAGGGAGAGGAAGACATCCTTGTGGGAAAATTGGGAGCTCTAGCAAAATGTGTTCTAAGCAATTATGTTCCCCTGTTGTTAAGAAGCAGGGGACTTCCAAAGCTAAAAATGAGACTTTAAACTGCAAGGGGGCGACTCAAGGGACCCGAGCACGCCCCAAGTAGATGAAAACACACAGGGTCTCATTGGTAGGAGGAGAGCTGCAGACCAGCCAAATGAGTGGGACTTGCAGGGGGAAGAAGGTCTGAGGGGGGTCGGGAGTAGTATGTTGTGTTGTGCACAACCATCCAGTGAGGAGGACAATCCCTATATGGAAAAGGACACGGGCACAGTAGTCAATGAAGTCAAGTCCGATTCCACACTGCCTACCTCAGGTCTCTCCAGCGCTCTGGGCTATAAGTCTTCAGAGCCGGAGGGTTCTCAGGGTCAGACCAGCACGACCTTGGGGATGGGCTTAAAGTTGGGAATAAAGCTGTTAGATTCCACACAGGGGATGATTATTAGTGGTGGTGAAAGGACTAGGGGAAACTCATGGGGAGGGTTGGGTCCATTATTGGACCTTCAAAAACTGGCAAAATCAGGCCAGTCTGCAGACAACAATGGTGGGAGGGGGAGTGTGAAATGGACAGTTGTAGAGGGAAAGACGTTAGAGGAATGGTGTACTTGTGGGAAAGAAGAATGGGTCCATTACAAACGGTGGTACTTCCTACAAGGAGTAGTCATTTGTGGGAGTCTGTCAGGGTTTTGTTGGGATCCTGGCGGTGCTCCGGCTGTGACTGTTGCATAGAATCACTGACAGGGGAGGGGAAGTGATAGCTGGCTAAGTTTCAGTTAGTTAGTAGGGGAGAAGCAGGGGGTACATTGGGATGTCTCCGGTCTGTGGCTTGTCCATGAAGTACCGGGAGGTGTCCTGTGTAGGAGGGGAGGGGTAACAGGCATGTACATGGGCATGTCTCCGGTTTGTGGCTTGTCCATGTGACCTTGGAGATGTCCTGTGTGTGGACTGACAGTGACTGTAGGTATAAAGGGGTTACTAATCGATAAAAGGGATGTAATAATTGGGAACATGGAGTGTCTCTGGCTTGTAGTATCGAGCCCGGAGGCTCTCTGTGTCTTAAGGGGAATACAGGGGGTGGGAAACATGGAGTGTCTCCGGCTCCTTGCCTCGGAGGTCCTCTGTGTGGGGAAGTACTTTGTATAAGGGATGGGGTAATGAATTGGGAAACATGGAGTGTGTCTCCAGCTTGTCAACCTGGGATCAGCTGGAGACCCTCTGTCTTTGGGGTATGTAAATGGGAAAGCTTTCTTTGGGTAGAATTGCAATTCAACTGTTGTGGTGAGCTCCGGTTCTGGGTCTAGCGGAGGCAGTATCTTGTCTCCGGAGAAACCCTACCGGGGTGACCACTGCTAGAACTGGGCTTCAAACTCTGTTCCCAGCCATCCTGTACAGAAAACTATCCAACTGATTTCATCGATCCATGGTATCCAGACCCGCCCAGACGACGGAGTGCCAGCTTGACTACCATCCAGGGGTCCTTTGAGATGAAACAGGGAGGAGTGTAGTGGTTTGTACCTGGATGACGTCTGACGAGTACCGGAAGTACCCAGGATGCACCAGTTGAAGAAGCCATCCCCAGACGCAGCAGACGTTCCAGTATCGGACCCTGCCTTCGTCTACAACTACGGCCGTTACAGCCCACTGTGATACTACCAGTGAGTAGGTAAGCATTCTTACATTCTGTTAACGTATCAGTGTGTAAATAAATCTTCGTAATCAAAATATTTAAAATATTGGTTATTACATGTATATTATTCTTACAGGTCAATAAGGAAACTGAAACTTGCATTGCCAATTGATTCATCAAAACGTGCTGCTGTACTTTCGGCCTATGTGGACGAGAAAAGATCGATGAAATCTCCTGCTGTCGAAAAATTCCGTTCGTCATTCCATAAGGAAGATGTGGACACGTCAGCCATTCTGAGCATTAAAGACATATTAACCTCCGTGAAGCGTAAAAGAAACAAAGACGCTATTGCAAGTATTAATCTGATCACATCTGCAATAAGTGGTCCGTCTGTTATTGAGAAAAAAGGTGCAGTGAGAAATTTAGCAACTAGGCTAGGTGTAAATCGGAAAACTGTTCAAAAAGGTAACACTTTTAGGGCAAAGATTCTCCATTCGAATAGCTCGTCGTTTTTGTACACTGCTAGAAAGACCAGACGAGATGCTGTGGACGAAGCCACGAAAAAGCTAATTTATGATTTTTGGTTAAAGGAAAGCAGCAGTAGGCCGACAAATAACAAAAACGATTTAAAACGTGTCCGTCTTGGCCCAAAACTGTATTCTTCCCATCATTGTCACATTCTTGAAAAGACCCAGACTGAACTTTATTTAGACTTCAAAAGAGAAAACCCCGATGTAAAGGTAGGACAGCGTACATTTGAGAAATGTAAGCCGTATTTTGTCCGCGCCGCTTCTCATAAAGATAAGCTCACATGTTGTTGCAGACATCACGTTGAAATGAGAAGTCTTTTCAAGTCGTGCATGCAGTTTCGCACCAAAAAGGTAGCTAGAAAAGAAAATTGTCCGGTACCAATTTATAGTTCATTAAATGAACTTTTAGATGCCACATTATGCCCCCGATCCGCTAATACCCACCAACATAAAATGTCTTGTTTAAATAGGGAATGTGCTGACTGTGGTGTGGGCAAAATTGACTTTTTGCCAGAGGAAATAAATGAAAACGACGAATCAATTGTATCATGGGAAAGGTACGAGTATCAAAATGTGAAAATTAAAGGTGACAAAGTCGTCCGAAAGCTCATACTTGTTAAGAAAAGTACCAAGGCATTTGAGATGTTTGAATACATGAAACAATTGCTTGAAAATTTTCCGTCTCACCAATTCCGAGCTTATTGGCAAGCAAAACAAATGAAAAGTTTAATAAGCAATTTGCCGATAAAACATTGTGTTGCAATACATGACTTTTCGGAAAATTACAAATGTACAGAGCAATGTGAAATTCAATCATCGTATTTCCAAAAACAAGAAGTATCGGTCCATATTACAATATTGCATAGACATGCCGTATTAGAGTATGATGGCATAGACAGTAGTGAAAATGACCAAAATATTATTACTGAACATTTTATTGTTATTAGTCAAAAACATGATCATCATTTTACCCACGAGGTTCAAAAACTAATTCGAGAATACTTAAGCTCAATTGCATGCGATGTTTTAGTGATGCATGAATTTACTGACGGTTGTAGTGCCCAATATAAGAGCCGGCATTGTATTGGCGATATAAGTAATGCTTGTTCTGACTTTGGATATGAACAAATGATTCGAAACTTCTTTGAAACATCTCACTCTCGTGGTCCGCAAGATGCTGCCGGCGGTTTTATAAAAAAACAGGCAGACTTGGCCGTTATTCGCGGAAAGTGTATCATTCAAAGTGCTAAAGATTTATATAATTTTGCAATTGAAAATCTCCAAGAAACTGCAGATGATTCGAAGTGCTCGCGAAGAATTTTTAGGTATATTGAAACTATTAATAGAGATCGTGACCGATATTTCAAACCAATAAAAGAGAACAGAAAAATTCACCAAGTTTCTACATCGAAATCAAACACAGTTGAAACAAGAAAGTTGTCGTGCTATACTTGTGAAAATTGTTTAACAATAAACTATGATCAATGTTTAAATGTTGAGCAACTTGGAAACTTTTCTTCTATAAGAATGTACAAAGAAAACGGAGATCATGAACCGGAAGATGATGAAAGCCAGGATGTTTCTTTATATGACCTTGTTAATACGGGTACTATTTTTGCAGTCAAAGCCGATGATGATGACCAACCTTATTATGTTTTAAAAGCAACGAAACAAACTACCGTACTTCGAAAACAATCAACAGATAAATGGGGAATAACCTTTCTTCCTGGTTTGAAAGTTATTCATGGGTATTATTTCGGAAAGATTGACAATAATCCACTTCAACAAAGGCTTATTAAACGCATTCCAGCTATGGTACCCGCACATTCCGTCATATATATATGTTCGGAACTTGAACTCGAGGACGATGAAACTATCCTCATTGATGATTCTCTTCATAGAAGAATATTGCGGTGTCTAGATTAAAAATATCACGTCAACTTTTCAGGAATTAAAGAATAAATATGTACAAATATATGTTCAATTTTACTGTTTAATGTTTAAAATTATCCTACGACGATTTTTAAAATTCTAATTGATTGATTGATTACTGTTGATGTTTATCGCCGCTTCATCAGTCAAACTGTAAAAAGTACAGATTATGACATATTGGTTTAAAAAATAAATACACACAAAAAATAAATAGATAAATTATATTAATAACAAAATTATCAAACAAAACAAAATAAATATACAACGAAGTAAATTTAAAGCGTATACTCGAAAAACACAGCTTGAATGTTTGATAAAGTAATTCGGGCACTGTCTTGTGATTTTTGTATTCTTATCAATTATTGAACGTCATTTTACGTTTTAAAGACGTCAACTTTGTGCGCGACGTCTGTATGTTTCCGACAAAAAAAAATTGCTTTTCATTGAACAACGTAACACATTGCAGATCCCTAGAGCAATTTGGTGAAATACCGCATGGGATACAAATTAAAACTAAGACTTAAAGACTTTCTAAATAAAAACTTTAATGATAGCTTAACAAAGTTTGGCGATGACAAGTTTCTAGATTAATAAATTTCAAACGATCAATATTTCTAATTCCAAATAATCTCACAGAAAACAGGCTTGAAAATATTATGTTACTGTTTGAAACAATATCAAATTATACATTTGATAGGGAAGTTCCTTTGATAATTACCGAGGCAACTTGCAGCTGCTTAAATCTATTTCACATCCATTCCGTCTACTGGTAAAGTGAACAAGAAAATAAATGGAATGACAAATGACAAAATCTATTGTTAAGAAGTTTAGGTACTACTTGCTAAGGTCGAATAAGTGAAAAAGGGGGAAATAAACCATATTGGAGAAACTTTAAATTTATTTCTGACGCTTGTTTCTTGACTTTTGTTCTGGTCTTATATTGAAAATGAAAAATGGCTACAAGTTGCAATTTAGAAATCTGTCGGATTTTGTTTGATACCAAATTCGATCACAAAAATTAGCTTAATTTTCAGGTTTCGCCACCAACAATTTCGTGGACTAGTAGTCTCTTGAATTTACCATTTAGTACCATATGATATTAATCAAATATTAGCGATATACATGTAATACCCATACCTCATCTACTTTCTGTAGTTGCAACGACAAACGATTTCCATGGAAAACAGGAACTCTAGTTTTTTATTTTCCGAGTAATTTTCTCAGTTTTGAATCCGACATGTAGTTTTCCGGAAAACGGGGAAGAAATGTTTTAGCCTTCCAGGAAGACCCAATACGACTTATAGTGACAAAGTGACCAGCTTTGTAACACGGAGTTATAGACACATTGTAATTGTGATTTACCCATCAGATGTGATTAGATGATGTACTACCTGAATATCCATGGCCGGGGCCAGAGTCGGAATAACAGTCTCTGACATCGAGTAATCTCCCTTGTTTATTGCACGTGCAACTATGTCATTCTTGGTCACGGCGCATACAAATCTTGCTGGTACTCCCATTAAGTTAGCAATAACTCCAGCTAGAAAGGAATAAATATATACAGCATAGTCAATGCAAAAAAAAGAATAGAATTTATTTGGGGTAGTCCATCCTCGGATACCCAGGGTTGATTGCACTCCGCTCACTACGTTTATAAGCGTAGCCGAGGCGAAGTGCGACCAACCGTGGGTTTCCGACGATGGGGTAAGTCTAGACTTAGAAAAAGGTGGCAAAGGTAGAAATGACGGAACCTATTCGTGGCAAGTCCAAAAAAATTCTATATTTTGGGGATAAATATCTTATATTCTTCTATGCTGTAGTGTTTCAGGCAGTTTTCTATGTTTTGGTTTTCTGTGTTTTTCCCTATTACAACTTATTTACAGGTAGAAAATTAGCTGACAAAAACCATGTAAATAGGGCTAATTAAAAAGACTTTGAAAGCGTGACAAAGTAGCCTAATCTTTCCTTTTATTAAAGATTTCAAGATTTTAAAGATCTTATTTAAGACAAGCGCACACATAAATTTGGTTTGCAGTTCTGGTGTTTTATTTCATATTTACGATACACAATATTCTGGCTTTTAATACAATTGGTTTCTTCTAATTTTGTACACAGGCACTTGGAGCATGGATTTCATATATGACCCCCCTTTTTTTCTCTTAACCCCTAACAAAATAAAATTTCGATAAAAATGATTTAATTAGTCTTTTCTTTTCATTTCTAAACATATGATGTCAAAATATTGCTGATTTATACCATCCAAAATTTTGACCCACTGGTATACATTCGCTTTATGTATACCAGTGGGTAAACTGCATTAGAGAGAGCCACAATTTTAGATCTTTAGAAACTAAAAACTAACTTTAAAATTTTAAATATGTGAACGAAGAATCTGTATAAGGAAACGTGTCCTGTATAGTAAGTACCTTACATGTAACGTTTCCTAGAGCTCCGGTTGGTACTATGATTTCAACTTCCTGGTCACATGTTGGACACATCTGAAACAAGATACAAAAATCTAGAAATATTGTCTTTCTGTACAGAAATCATATGAAAAGTATCAATTAGTTTGTGTCTATCGTTTTGTCTGGAAGAATGAGTACTGGTATGACGGGTTTCAAATGCTTTGTACTATGACAGCCGGTCTCTTATAATCAAAATGTCGGATATTTGTTTACTTTTCGTTAAATACACAATTTTAATTGTTACCCTTGATATACACTTAAGGGTCTTTGCTCCTTTGCTATCTTAAAACTAAAAGAATATGGAATATTTGCCAGAAAAACACTATCTACATATTGATATTATTTTAATAAATGATAAAAACAAACATTCAATGCGTGTGAAGCGCTTTTCTGGACTAACCTTCATTAGACACGCTAGGGGTCGAAAAATTGGAAGACCGGTAGGACATTAGATTTGAACAAACAGAACACTAAAGCCAAAAAATATTACAACAATGACTTAAACGAGATCAATTTATCAACTGCATTAGAGAGAGCCACAATTTTAGATCAGAACGTAAAAAAAAACTGGAAATATGTAAACAGTAACTTTCCAACACATATTCCAATACAGGAAAATATATAAGAGCATACACCTAAAGCATGGGGAAGCTTTCTACGACCTCCACTTAAAGTAAATTAAAATGTATGAATTTGTATTTATTTTAAAGAATATGGACAAATGATCAAATTCAGCAAAACAAAATAGGTTTTTGAGCTCGTTTTTATGCTGTAAGCGGGTATAATTTTGGCGAAAAAAGGGTTGCCGCTAATTGGCAACGTTAAACCTTCAAAAATAAAGGACAGAGAAGATAAAAGTCAACTGCATATTACAGTCATAATAGATGGATAAAACCCGATGATCTCGAAAATTTGAAATAAAATTATGAGGAGCAAACCTCCTTAAGCAGTCTTCGATTTTATATAAAACACTATTATCAATAATGAATACAAACAAAAGTTCTCTCAATTTTACAATGGTCTTCTGTTTAGTGTAACCAACTGACCAAGATTTTGCTTTATTCCTTAAGCAATCCAATATAGACAAGCTGAATTAATTTTGTTATTTCTATCATATATCTCATCAAATGTTCAAGGACACTTACTTTATCATTTAAGACAATTAACTGAGAAGATTTTAAGCAGCACCGGAACATTAGAATGGATTTAAGACTATTTCGATAATAACACATCTTTAGACCGAAAATCAAACAATAATAATGAACATATTTATTTATTTTATCTGTGTTATCAGACCAATTTTTCTACGGTTTGCTTCCGCATTTCCTTCTAGGGAAATTCCCGCTTAATAAGTTCAACCATCATTAATATCAACACCATAAAACTCATTTAAGAATGACCTCATTCCATTTAAAGCCTATCATCAAGATATCTAAACGTATACAGAAATAGATGACAGCCTTAGATCTGTTCACCTTGAGATACACAGGATTGTTCCTGAATGATCCAAACTTTTGGATAAATGAAAGCTCTAGACAATACACAAGACGATTCCTTTATGCGCCAACTTTTTGGGGGATATGATTTATGACTGTTCTATGTCGTATATGAGTCCTATATGCCCCCGTATAATTGAAGACTGCTCTAGACCTGTTTACCTTGAGATACACAAGATGAAACCTACCACGTATATGCCGTAAACTTTTTTGTGGGGTATAATTATTGACAATTCTAGATCTTTTTACCTTGAGATACAAAAAATGATTCCTATCTGCCATTTTTTTGTGGGGTATAATTATTGACTGTTCTAGTTTACATTTATATTTCAAGTTTCATCAAAAATCAAATCCATGAAGTCGTATGGAAAGAGATTGAGTTTCGTGGTACGAAATACGTGAACAGACGGACAGCCAGACAGGGTGATTTTTATATGCCCTCAAACTTTCTTTGTGAGAGTATAAAACATGGCTTCTTGATTTACCTTGAGATAGGCGTAGGTAAAATGAACAATCTGTACCATGATTCTAGACCAGTTTATTGAATTGATGGAAGAGAGGTTGTGTTTTCTGGTGAACTTGACATCTTTGAATACTTCTTTGATTGGAATATCTAAGTCATCTGAAGTGCCATCAACTGAAAAAAGTTTTTTCTTAGGTATAATTGTTTTATTCTATTTTAATTTATAAAAGAAAAAAAACAAGTGGTAAATCTTGTGGTCTCCATTTACATATGTCAAATATTGTTGTCTTCATCTATACATGTAAAATGGATAAACACAAAAACGACTAGATTTCGTAAAACAGGAAGTAGGTGACAGACCTGAAAGAGGAGATCCCACGCTGATACTGCATGCATATTAAATATCAAGAAAACGTGCAACGTTCTGAAGCTAAAACTGACGATAAATTTACTCCATTTGACTTTTATTGTCGATCTCTTTTTCTTCACTTATTGAGCATTTAATTACTAGTAACCAATAACCATTTCATTTTAGATTGCAAAGTAAGTAATATGAATGTGTTAAGATATGACTGAAACAATTCCCTATTCAGGGATTTCCTGTCGATTTCATGTACCTCTATAAACATGAATGTTGTCGTCGATTGCTGATACCATCTGTTGTTCCTGTACTCTAGAACAGCGACCTTTGGGTAGCAGCACAATGATATCGACGTATCGTAGACCTCGGATAGCCTCGATAGCAGCACTTCCTGTATCACCTGACGTCCCTGCAATGAGTTGACGATAACCATAGCAACATATTATAAAAATCAAAATCAAAAAGGTTATCAAATGAAGCATGTTTTGTTTGCATCATTTTTGACTTAAAACTATACTCATTTGCATGATTAAGTCATGTGACTACTTGCTCAGGGTGGAAAAGTCTTTGTGATATTATGTTATCATCAAATAATCCCACTTTACAGACAGCTAACATAATAATAACATAATACTATGCCAAATACAGTTGACACAGAAATTAGTCTACGTTTACACATTTCATTGCAGGAAGTAGAAACAGAAATAACTCTTTTTATAACGTTCATCAATTTTCTTATCTACTGTGACAATTTTCTATGCTTCGTGTTCAGTTTACGCTGCTCAATCATCTGCAATAATTGTTTTAATTTGAAAGTTCCATTAACCAAAAATATCTACTTCAACTTAATTCAACATGTAGTAAAAACAGAATTATTTGTAGCATTGCATAATGTGTAATGAGATTTATGGTGTTAATCTAAAGTCAATCGATCTTTGCCCATATATCTGTAAATTTTCAAGGAATTCTAAGACATCAAATATCTTGAACGATTTTTCGTTGTCATATATAACATGTTTCTGCACTTGATGCATAAATTGCGTAACATTTATTGCAGTAAATGATCGAGATTTTATTTTTTCATCCGAAGTCTGATACCCATGACATATAAAGAAATGAGAGACTGTGTCTTCTTAAATTGATATAGAGGCTAAAATCTATATATAAACAATTAAAAAAACCGTATAGACATTTTGTAATCAAACCATTAAAAATGACATGGTAATTGACAAAGTTGTGCTATTTCAGAAGTTGTTTATTTTTTCACACGACACCCTATGTAGATCCTCACTTATGTCACTGTGAATATACAGCACCAAAATTATTTACACTATAGTAGCTTAAAATGATCTGAAACGGCCATAAGATACATCTATACTGAATATGATCTAAACTGTTCAGACTTGTTAAGACTTTTAATCAGTATTAAAGTGAATTTCCTTGCAGTGATTTTGACTCATTCATGTCATTAGTATATAGTAGTAATTGTGTCTGGACATGTCTTGATTGACTGCAAGACTTTATCAGTCTAAAAAGGAACTAGATTATCTTGACAGGCCTAAAAAACTTTTTTGTTTAGATATGTTAAGTTCTTGTTAATCTTAAATGGTCGTTTAATTTTTTTTCATGTACAATTAGGACAATAAGTAATGGAACAATGTAAGTACATATGACCCTAGTATAAGATATCTAGAATTAGCTGAAAGAAACCCTCTAACATCTAGTTCAATCCGTACAATGCTGTCAGTACATGTATTACTTTATTCCTTTGTTTCACATTCCTTACAAGGGCTTCTGGTTTGGCGTTTGCGAGCATTAATCTAATTGGCATTGTAGAACGAATCTTGGTTCCCAAACAAGCCGTGTAATTTAAAAACATATTCCTTATAGTGTTTTAGTGATCCGAATAATTAGCTATTTTTCTTTGTATTTTGAATAACTATCAGTGTTATTTCTTTAGGCCTAAATATTACATTAAATACAAATATAAAAGGAAGCTCACCTACTACTATTGTCAGATGCTTCTGCCTTTTGGATAGGAAATATTCCAGGAATTGCCCGACGCATGAAAGTGCTAAATCTTTAAATGCCCAAGTAGTGCCATGAAATAGCTCCATAATATTCAGACCATCTTTCAGTCGTTGAATTGGTGCTATTTCCGGGTGTGTGAATCTAGAGAAGGCTTTATCCAGAAGCTCTAAAACGGAAAGATACAAATTACTTTGTTGTTTTTATGAATCGTGTAGAATTGTCAATGTTAAGGTTTGGTAAAATCCTTCTGAATACATCAAAACATTAGCATATCAAACAACCCTACAACATGAGTTACAAACATGTAATTGAAATGGAAGGTTTGGCTTCTTTTGAATTGGTCGCATACAAAGTCAAGACCATTATGGTTTTCAATTTCTACGGTTTGTTTGTCTGCTCGATTTAGACATTTGAGACCGATCATTCCCGTTTACATGATAGTTCTACTTTATTGCTACTTTTATTTCTCAGATTCTTACAAGTCAAATTCATTTAAAGACACAAATTAATCATTTACTTACACAGTTCAAAAACTAATAATTTCTTAACGGAAAAGAAAGAGGGGGCAGAAAAAAATTGTCCTCCATTATGTAAAGATGAAATAATACGTTAACAAATAGAATAAGTCCATAGAAATAAGGAAAGTTGATTTTTTGCTCTTTAGGCCCCTTATCTAAATAAACTTCGATTTTATATTCGTTGACTGACAATATTTAAAAATAGCAAAAAATAATTTCAAAATCAAACTTGCATTTTAGCCAATAATTTCGGGTGTAGGTAATCATCGAGTTCGAGTCAAGAGTTAGAGTTCGAGTTACGACTCGAGTTCGAGTTAAAGTTCGAGTTATAGTTCGAGTTATTATTCGAGTTCGAGTTAAAATTTTCAGCTAACTCAGAACAGTTATTTTCATGGCAATAATTGAGTTACGACTCGAGTTCGAGTCACAGATCGAGTTAGAGTTCGAGTTTCAGATCGAGTTACAAAACTAGTTGCATATTCATTTTTTCACACTTTCTTTATCATTTATATGTGCAACTCTGTTGCATGTAACCAGCAATCTGCTTAAAGATACTAACTTAGTAAGGTACTGATTCATATTAATAATGCGGTTACAGATAAAAACCCGACTACAATGGAAATATATATTTACATGTTTTATGTTACAGTTTATTTTTCTTCTTTAACAAATTCGGACATCTATTAAAATGCTTCTGACGCAAAAATTCAAACATAGTGTTATGTTATGGAGCAACCATTTGATTTTTTCTTCTTGTCCACAGTCTTTGTGACATTACGTAAATATGTACATTTATTGGTTTTTAATCATATCTACACATATATTTGTAAATGAGTTTATTGCAAGGCGACAACATTAAACAGTCTAAAAGAAGCAGAGGTACCAAGTCAATAGTCCGAAAAGGCAGAGACAAAACCAGTAAACATCAACAAGTGTTGTGTTTGACAACATTCATGTAATTGCGCTAAAATAAATATCCAACTCGAACTCTTACTCGATCTGTAACTCAAACTCGAGTCGTAAATCGAACTTTAACTCGAACTCTAACTCTGACTCGAACTCGATGATTACCTACACCCAACAAAAAAATGTTATAGCTGACAGGCAAAGTAGATGCAGACGACCAATATATCACATGTTCGCCATTTCTTTGTGTTCGTAAAACAGAAAAGAAAATTGTGTGTTTGTCAAATAGATAGAACACGAACTTAATTTGCGGTCTGACGTTTTCTTGTCATAAGTTCTAATTTAAGCCAGCACTTTTAAAAATGTTGACATCATCAAAATTCAAAATAGTTTCTCCGTAAATTGATATACCACATCAACATGTCGTTTAGCTGTTGACAACAGCTCAAAATTCAGCCTAAAATACATCAATTTGGATCCAATTGACTTTAGACAGCCGATACGAATAGCAGCGACAAAACATTAACCATAAGACTTCATTTTCTAACTGATTTCTTTTTCTCCAGACAAAATGATGTATATGGTGAATTCAACCTCTCGTTTGTCATGTATAGACATATTACTGAAACATTGGTTAAAATGCTACATGGACTTTCACATGCAAATGTCACATGCTTTTTTAAATAACGACTTGAATAAGTTCTGAATTCATGGATTTAGTGATTTAGAAAAGAAAATAATTGATAATGATGGAGTAAGTTCATCTAAAATAGACTCACGCGTCTGTTTGAAAAAAAACAACTTTATAGTTGATGCCCCTGCAACAAATGTACACACTTAATCATTTCGTTTAGTACATTGTCATTGATGGTCGATACAGAAATATTGATAAGGATAAAAGATTATGTAAGCTATGCCCTAAACATGCTATAGAAGATGAATATCATTTTCTAATTAATTGCAAAGCTTATGATAAAGAAAGAACAACCCTTTTCGAACATGTTGATAATTATTGTTCCAACTTCAAATATCTTAACAATGACCTTAAATTCATATGGCTGCTATCCTGTGAAGACAAATTAATTTGTAATAAATTATCCTCATTTATTCATAATAGCTTTGATATGAGAAAAACTAAACTAGATAATAATTAATGTGTTTATTTTCATTGATCACTTTTTTTTTTTTTTTTTTTTTTTGTTAAATATGTCTATATCTTTTGTTTAAGCTATGTTTGATGTTTTCAATTGTATTCATGTATGTATATATATATGCCCAGTGATGGGCCCATAATTGGTTTAATAAACTATTCTATTCTATTCTATTCTATTGATGATTTTTGCTTAATGTTTTGTTCACGTTAAAAAATATGAATACAAAATGAGAATAAATATAAAAAAAAAAAACCAACAAAGTACAAAATGTGTCAAGGGGGAAATCCTATTCTTAAAGTAAAGTAGAATATTGTCAAAATGAGGAACGGCACCATGTGCAAAAAATCTAGTAAGTCATTCAAAAACTATTTAACAAATAAGTTTTAGATATGTATATTGTTTTGGAGTTTTAGTATTCACAAAAACTTACGGACAGACGGACAAAGTGAAGTTATGAATGAACTCGGGGGGGGGGGGTCTATGATAATGTTCTAAAGTCAGGGCCTAGAAGAAATGGAAGTTCAAAGTCTATTTTATCGAAAATCTGCATGCACAGAACTAAATGTCATATAGCCACGTGCATATAGCAAGCACTCCCTTTTATCACAGACAACCTAAGACTTACCCACGTCGCGGTGTGAGAGATCGAGGTTCCAAAATGATGTATGAAAATAAGATCATTTAGAATGTCAGGATAATTGAAGAAATTAATTTATATTTATGTACAGAGCTCTCTATGACTGGCAAACCATGTTCGAACTCTGTAAACTTTTGAAATATGTGTTATTACTCCGGGGCACCGAGCAAAATATTACCCTAAATTTCATTCAAATCTAAAAAGGATCCCAGTAATATACTTTGTTTTTTTCTAATTCAGAAGACAAGTTGTTAATTGCAGATAAGCCTGTCATGTATGAAAATGACACAACCATCACATGCTGTCGCTTTTTTGAGTGACATTTGCTAGAAGTAACTATAATGTTTTAAAATTTGCTGTCATTTCGTTTTAATTTAAACAATACATGATACTTGAAGGATTATTTCTCCTTTTTTTATCTTTTGCATAAAAATACCCCCCCCCTTTTAAACACAAAATCGCTCCCCCTAATTTGGTGATTTCTTTGGTGTTGACAAAAATTCCCTTCTTAATTAACACCGAAAAATTCATATCAGTACCCTTCCTTATAAAGTGCTTTTAAACTTTTGTCAGTTTATCAATAAGAGTACATTTGATTGGTAAAAGAAATGTGCATGAATCAAGTCGGTCCCTTCGGAATAGCGAGAAGCCTTTTTACTTGTTACAAAATTAACTCAACAGTCAAAACCAGAAAGTTCTGGCGATGACATGAGTTCTATATCCTGGGTTGCCACATATCCTTAAAACCTGGAAAACCCTTGAAATTTAGTTTGAAGTTCAAGGTCATGGAAAAGACCTTAAATTTTGAAAAATTGAAAAATAGAGCATATCTTTGAAAAACTCTGGAACGATTTTGGCAATCAAAAATCGGCAATAAACTGTTTTACAGAAAATATAACCATAAAAGAGAATTGGGTCGACTATTTTCATCATGGCATATGAAATACCTTTGAAAAGTCCTTGAAAAACCTTGGAATTTTGTGTCACATAAAAGACTTCAATCCTGTGTATAGGCAGCAAATTTGATTAGAACAGTTATTCAAAATTATATTATGCTGGATATGTATACTTTTAGTTCAAACATATTTTTTTTTTATCCTGGATTGGGAAACAAGCTTTATGTTAACCCCTCTTCAGCTTGCCGTTAGCAAGTGTTTTTTGTAGCCGAACCCAGTGAGCCTACTCTTATTGAACTCTATACAAAGGGTATTTAGCCTGCATGGGATACATGGGACAACTTTCTCCGTCCGTTCCGAAGATCCATAGACCCTTCTCACAAATGGTGTCTAAAGAGAGTCGTAGAATTAGTTCATGAAATTTTCATCCCTGACGAGACCTAACCATAAATCGTGGTATTAGTAGCCCATTACGTAAACCACTATGTACACCATTTAGAGGAGTAATCTAGGGATCGAAACAACAATGCAATCAAATCATTTTAATTTTGAACGGTCGACGGACGATGACGGATATACGACTCGCATGGTCTCTGGACAAAAGATCTAAAAAGAAGTCATACCCAACACCTAAAATATTATTGTGCTCTTGTTGAAGAAAAAACTTGCCGTATCAGTTAATTAATTTTTAAATGAAGTCTCATTTATTTTTCCTGTGAGACAAATGATTTCGATAAGACATTAATAAAGAGATGCCATTGTGTAATGTTTAGATATTTCTCTAGCTATTTATAGTGTAAATTCAGTTGTACCAATTAGAATCAATATACCAAGTAAAAACTATAGTAAGATGGACGACCGACTGGATTACACAGAATAACATTTTAACGAATTCTGAGTTTAGAAAGCAATATGAAAAAACAGCTTTATTTTTCATTGCACCCCCCTTCTCCCCCGCAATTAAAAAAAAGATGGGGTGCATTGATCAGGATTGTCCAAAACAATGGAATAAGAACAGTTTTAAATGGAGAAAATGCCTTTCAATTTTACAGAACCTCCTAGCGCATCAAGCAAAGCTGTGGTTCGGAGCAGGTTGTGTACTTCAGATAAAGATGCAATTTCGTGCTTTCTTGCAAAGGTATTTGAACGATCAATTTCGTGTTTAACTTAACAGATTGAACTCCTTCGAACATTTTCGCACCCTTTATGAAAAATATTTACCATTCAGGTCAGATTTGGGGATTTCATCTTCTCCTACATATAAGGCTACAATCTCCTTGGCTAGTTCTTGATAAGACAACGTTGCCCATGACTTTAGCGTCCCTTTGCTGATAGACGGGATGGTCTCTGGAAGGAGGATACCACCATCCGAGGCATATCCTGTACAGAGGGCATCCTCGAATGTAAGGCCAGAAACACCACCTCTTGTACTTCTGTATCTCATTTCACAACCTGAAATTAAACCATACAACGCTTAACCAAAGGCTCGTAAAAAATAAAGCAAAAATCTATTCTTTCGACAAGAATACAAGCCACCGTCTTAAACAATAAACTTCAGTTACTTATACTATGGCTTCATGAAATCAAGGTGTTTTCAGTGCTAAAATAGTTTCAGCAGTTTTTGTTACTTCCACTTACAGGGTGACACTAAATAATGCCCGGTGATGCCCTTAGATGCCCGAAGATGACCAATCATGCATAAAGATGTCCGGAGCTATATAAAAAGGATTCATAATAAAATTTTATCTAAATATGGTATTTTATAGTATTTCTAAGTGTTTTTTTAATTTGAGCTAGATATGACTTAGATATCGGCATATACTATACTAGAGTCACTAGTATATGCCAATATCTAAGTCATATCTAGCTCAAATAGTATACTTTGTCACAAGTCTAGTAAGACCTTAAAGTCAAAGACAAAAGCAGTTGACACATGACAAACGATTGAAAAACACACAACAAACATAAAACAACTAAACAGAACCCAAGAGCAGAAGGGTTTATCCAGAGGAACTCGGCTCAAAGGACCGCAGTTATTTTGAATTTTGAAATGCGTTGCTTGCATGGAAACCTAGACAAAATTAAAATTTACCGTGATTGAAAATTATTCTATTAAGAAATGATGAATCCTTCGATCCATTAAAACGAGTCATTATTTTTCTTAATAGCTAGATCAAAGCCTATATTGCAAGGACAGAAATGCTTTTATCCATTCTACTTTTAAATAATTAAGTCCCTACTATAGATTTTTAATTTAAAACATTTCCGCATAATAAATTTGGCCTTTGACAATTTTTGAAATTAATTTCCTTCTTAGTATTAAAAAAGTACACTGTCTAAGATTCTGCATAAAGTTCTGAAACCTATTATTCTTGATCTCCCAGCATTGTAACAGACATTGAACGTAAGATCTCAAGGGAGAAATTGAACTGGAAAGTATACAAGACTATACAAGACACTTTACACAATAATTGGGTTTTAGGGAGATATCAACGGGATATAAAAAAAACTCAATTATTAAAACCATATCGCCATGTTGATATATACTAAAAACAGATAGGAGAAATAAGCATGTAACAAAGAAATAACAAAATAACGTATCTGAAAACATAAAAAGGAAATAAATCCAGATCAAAATTGACACAAAAAGTAAAATCAAACATTGAAATGTGCAGTATATAGGTTTATATGTAACTGAATACATATACAGAAAATGAGAAACATTTATTGTTAACCGTTAAAATACAAGAATAACCCAGAGTTACGTATTCAATTCTAACCTATGTAATAAACAGGCACACTAATTAAAAAATTTGAAACGAATTGCCAATACAATTAAAGCTATATATGTCTTGGAATGCGTTTTAAGCATTTCAGAAGATTGGGGACAAGTTGCAACACAAGAAAATACCTGGTTGTTATCAACAGCATTCAATTTTATAGCTATGGATTGATGTAATACTATATACCAAGTTATCAACTTAGTCTGAGAGCTCACCGTGCAGTGCTCAGCACAGCAGTTACCGAAAATTGATCTCAACACTGTGACAATGTACACTTGAGGTTCGTAACATGGGAAGGTAATTAATTTTCAAAGGAACTTGGGCTTGTTGTTTTTTTGTTGTTTTTGTTTTTCGCTTTTTTGTGGTTTTTGGAGGGGTGTATGTGTGCGTTTTTCTCCGATTTAAACAGTTATTCATTTTCGTTTAAATGCCTATATACATTTAAAAAACAAAAACAAATAAAGAAGGAATGTGTCCATGGGACACAGATGCCCCCGCTAGGCCCTAAACAGGAAGTTGATGTCTGACAGACCTGAAAGTCGCTAAGGACATACAGTTTGTGATACTGAACCATTGTACCAAGTTTCAAATCATTCTCATGTATGGTTCCTGAGAAAGGCTTGACAAAAATTGTTAAAGTCATGTTCACACATTTTCACATCCGCCTAAGTCTCAAACCGGAAGAAGATGTCCGTCAGGTCTGAAAATCGCTAAGGACATATAATTTGTCATACTAAACCATCCTACAAAGTTTCAAATCATTCTCATGTATGGTTCCTGAGAAAAGCTTGACGAAAATTTTCATAGTCATGGTCACATATTTTTACACTCGCCTAAGTCCCAAACAGGAAGTAGATGTCCGACAGGTCTGCAAATTGCTTAGGACGTATAGTTTGTCATACTGAACAATCCTACAAAGTTTCAAAATCATTTTCATTTACGGTTTCTGAGAAAAGTTTGACGGAAATTTCGTACGGACGGACGTACGGACGTACGTACGGACGGACATGAGTAAAACTTAATGCCCCCCGACATGTCGTCGCGGGGGCATAAAAACAACGTAAAATACGCGGAGTAAGGGCTAAATACTAAACAATATGCAAAACTTTATCAATAACGATGCTTCCGATAAACCTTTCAACAAAAGCCTAGTTCTTAGCTTTTTCTGATGACCACGTCTGGCCTCTCTAATAACGTTTAGACTAAAATAATTCCTGACAAGCTTTCCGTACTATAATTATTAAATATAATAACCAAGATCAATACACAAAAAATGACATAAAAACATTCAATCTCCCGTTCTCAGAACCTATAATGACAGTTTGCATCCAGCCTTATTCCAAATTAGACGAGCGGACGCGGAGGTTTTGTATAATTAGATAAGTCCAAAGCAATTTAAGCCTTCCATTGTTACGGATCGTCGTAAGAACATTGGCGCCCAGATAAACATTGGTCAGTTAGACAATGCGGTACAGAATTTAACCATTACTGCTCACATAACGGACTAAGCCTTGTCATGTGTTTTGTGAAATCGGCCTTGAGCATTGTGAAGGACGGAAAAGGCTGTTAATCTCTCCGTACTAGCAATAAGTCTGTTGTAGTCTCAATATTCGTTGGTGTCTGTCTATTTTACGTCATCGTCTTAAGACATATGCTTAAATCCCAGATAGAGTTTTCAATTATCTTTGCGTCACATCGAAGAATTGTTTTGGCAATTTGGAAGGGATTGTTTTGAAACTCATTAAAACGAAAACAAGATAACAATATAAAAAGATTCCAGGTAAACTTTGAGACGTTTCTCTCAACACTGGCGTCATCTTCGCATTTTCAAGGATTTCAACATTGAATTCTATTAAAAAATGACAGATCCGTGCATTAATGTAGAGACTTTCTAACCGATCATAATAAAGATATGGTGAATACTGTGTATTGTTGCTCGATAGACAGTGACCAATGCGCCTGTGGTGGAATAAGTGTAGACGCAACCTACACCTCTTGTTTAATGTCAAGCTATGCAATGGGTCTGCAATAGTCTGACAACAGAGGAGAATGATTGCAGATTTTTTCTTCTTTGCATTCTTGCAATTGAATAGGACGATTCTAAAAATTACTGCAGTTGAATATGCGCCTTAGGCGTATGAATGATTATACGCACTTATACTTTATTTTTTTTTAGAAGAAGTTGCAGCAAGGACAACACTATCTCGATTTGCTTTGTCTTTATAAACCTACTAGAGTCGGCGCCTATAGCGCGCATATATGATTTGTAGTTGGTATTCCCTTATTGGCCCTATGATGACGAAATACAGATTATTTATTTTTTTTTATTATTATTTATTTATTTATTTATTTATTTATTTACTTATTTATTTATATATTTATCTATAGCACCGTCATTAGAAAAGAACATCACCTTTTAGGTTGCAAAGTGCGTTTTTTTGTTTGTTATGTATGTGTGTTTTTGTAAATTGTGTGTTTTGTTTCGTTGTGATGATTTTTTGTCAACCGATTTTGTCTTTTCGCCATAATAATGATGTTTGATTACCCTTTGGTACATCTTTGCTTTTTATGGAATAAGGAACCAAATGGGGGAAGTCGTAATCTGTTCATGTATTTAAAAAATATACACTGTATGATTTATCTATTCTTTTAATTTATGAACAGCTGTAAATGACTGATCAATAAATATATAAATATAAATGTATATATGCTAAGTAAATACTATATTAAAACCATGCCTTTCAATTCGCTATATCATGGACATGAATATGAAAGGGGTCAGTGACCGCGATGAAAAGAACACAAAATGATGATGTGAGAAGTGGGATGGGGACACATGCATAAGTTGACTGGATAAGGAGGCTCGGCGGTGAGGTTGGGCAATTTAGCCCTTCGCAGGGGACCCGAGGGTACTGCTCGTATCGAAAACGTGCCGAAGTTCATTTTGGCATATTTAACGTGCGGCGGCCGTGTTGCTAGATCGTTGCTATATAATTCGATTTTTTTTTTAATAAAAACCTACCTGCTTCTAATGTGACGCACTAGATATTGACCTTTTCAAAAGTAAACAATTGCCAGATTACTACAGTTGTTTATAATGTAAGTTCAAAGTTTAAACATGATCGATGGATATGAGGGTGTGGATGGGGGTGTCCTCAATTTTTATTCTTCAATTATACAGTTGACAAAACTTGTATGTATATTTCCTCTAAATTGGTGGAATTAACCAATAAATATAGCTTACCGCATTTATATGTTTGCTTTCAATTACTAGTATGATCAAAGATACAATGAAGACAAATCCCTTTAGGACTAACATATTTTTGTAAGGGAAAAACTTTTAACATTTTTTGTAAAAGTGTTTCTATCACGAATGTTTATATTATAAAAAAAAGTATCAAAGTCAACTTAGCCATGTCGACAAAATTAATAATAAAACATGCAAGCTAATTAAAGTGAATGCAAAATGAAATTTAATTTTACAAAAAATAAGAACACACAGATTCATTTAAACGACAATATTATATGTGAGCTTCAGAACGTTCTTCGGTGTAATCAAATGTATTTATTGGCATATGGGTTTTTCGCTGTTGGACATTTTTTTAAATAAAGGAATAACTGTTATAATTTTTTTTTCATTGGGGTATGAAAAAAATAATCATAACAGTCATTCCTTATAAATATATATATTTTTTTTTCAAAATCACTGAATAACAAAAATTAGACAAGTTACATTATAACGTCGTAAAACTACCATACTCCATATGCATGGATGTACCAACTCATCAATCGTCTCTATATCTTATACTAGTATACGTTTATTCAAATAACAACCACAACCTATATTCATGAATGCCCAAATGGGAACAGTTTTTCTTCATATACATTAAAGTAGATTAAGAGGTATGCAACTTTTATTAATAATGGAACATGATGATTTCCATATTAATCAGGAGACGGTGAGAAAAATAAACAGTCTCCAGCATTTGAGAGCTTCAATTAATATCAAAAATCAGATTGACAATGTGGACTTTATTATAGAATCGTTTAGTTTTCTCTTGTAGAGTGTTTTCCGTTTGATTTCTTCTATTGATCAGATCTTGATGATTTTTACATCTTACAAGCAGGACTTTCATAATAAATTCTGATTGGTTAACTTTTCATTATGTTCTTCTGCAAATTCGTTATTGGACGAAAACCTCCTGAAACCATCTTCTATAATTGTACAAAAACATACTGAAGGTTGTAGTTTAATTATCGCTTTTAAGAAACCATGGCTTATTCTCCTATCTATTCGGTCATATAATGTCAGGCCATTACGGGGTAAGTCATTTTTTGTTCAAATATTTTAAAAATCTTATTTTGATTACTTTATTTCACTTCTAATATTTTGATAATAAAACACGGGTTTTTACTTTATCTTCCCATTTAAACGATTGATTTACCATTAGAACACTGGTTAAGAAAGCCTTTACATTAGTTTTCTTCGAAAGTCATCTGGCGTTTTAATTTGGTTACTTTGAAGCTGACAGTTAAATGCGCTTAAGCTAATGTTTTCTAATGCTGGTTAATTTGTGTAAAATATATATTAGACAACATTCAGAAACTCTACTTAACTTTGTTTATTAATGACCCTGAAACCAACATTTTCTGGACAACTTGCAATTCTCACGAGCGTGTTTGATCCTGGCACTTGGAGTTATACATATAGTATAATAGCTCTAACAACATATATATATATATATATTGCAAATATTTCAAATGTCCATATATAATAATTACACAAACCATATAATTGTACAAATAAAGCATTTATTTGACATGTCGGCTTTGGGCTTTCATCAATATCACAACAATATTCTGCTTCATTACCACTGTATTCCCTTCAGCTTTGATTTTTGTTGTTATTCTGATATTTCTGAGGATTTTTAAAATTTAAACTATATACCTAACGGTTGTCTTGCTAGTTTCATGGCCAAAAGTCTTAGGATTATGGCGCATTGTTAAACGTTTAGATTTGAACTTATTCAAGGAAAAGATTTTCGGTCTATAATATATCACACGATGCTATGTCTTTTATATTCACTTCGATCACTCTTCAATACTTTCTCTACAAAAGGTTTCTAAATATACATGGATAAAAGAGATAGAGAGGTCGCTTTAAACCATCATCTGTATACAAACTAGGCACAAAAAGAAACGATAGTCAGACCAGCCAATGCAATTCCAACAGACTAAAATTTAATCGTCTCATAATTTTCACAAAATACCCATATCGACCTGGAGTTATCACTAAAGAGTCAACCATCCAATTTTCACGCCCTACTCTTAGAATTCAATAAGCACTTTTTTTTTACCAAAAATTAGCAAAATTGGAATTTTAAGTGTTTTTTGCAACAATAAGCACGTCGTTTTGAAATTTCTACCTTTTTTAACGAAAAATAATGAAATCAGCATGTTTAGAAAATGTATCGCAATTTTGAAACTGATTTCTTTTCTATTTTGGTTCGTTCCAGTCATTTAATTTCAAATTAGCAATTAACATCTTTAATGAAATTTTGAAATTTAACATTTCGAAACCGATGTGTGTTTGTTTTCATGCACATTCAAATAGTTTTCATCGAAAAACTGGGAATCAAACACATCTATAAGTCTATTAAGATAACATTGGAATAAGGTATTTTTTTTTGTGCCTAGTATAATACTATATACCGTAAAGCATAAAGACATGCCTTCCTAGCCTTACTGCATATTTTTCCAAAACAGAACTGCCAGTAGACTTATACGACTTGGTAAAATTCGTTTAATTTGATACTGCATGTTTGGTTTTGACGTTGGTGATGATGTGATGTTATGAGAACATAAAAAAGATCTAAGCCATATTTTTAATAAATTATAAACAAGACTCTAAGTTTCCAAATATTAATAATATTTTTTACATCTATAAGGTTAGATATTGGCTTTTGGCTAGAAAGTAGAATGAATTGCAAGATCTATTTCCTTGTAAAGTTAGTATAAACGATTCTTGAGATATTTGAATTGGTTCTTGTTTGTGTCTAATAATATATATTTCTCTGGGAAAGTTGCTTGTGATTCAGTGTTCCGAAGAGTCAACTGGTTCTGTTGATTTTTTCTGAGTGTTTTGAACCTTAATATGCTCATGAAGGTTTATTGAAAAAAAAACAATTAACAATACAATTACAGTGCGGTTTATATGTTTATATAAGACGCATCAAGTGCTAAAGCGTTGGAAAGGTCAATATAAGGACCATCTAAATTCTTACGAAAAATAAAAATTTCCAACCAGGTGCCTCATTCAAAGTAAGACTTATAATTATTCGGTTTGATTTTTTATTTTTTTTATGTTAAACTGTCAGAGTTCTTCACCATCTGATTTTATAGTGAAACTGTCAAATAGTCGGTCTCTGGTGATTCTTGCACAGACAATTTGTGTTAAAATACCATTTTAAAATCAATTATTTACATATTTGTATAAAAGCTGCAGTATGATTCCATTGGTACTTCTAGTCTTTAAAAGTGCATTGCACTTTGCTGATATCTAATTTGTACTCTCTAATGCGTGTTTCCTGAGAAAATCTCAATATCCGTGTTCACATAACCAACCCATACGTTTTGACAGTACAGACGCTCAATGCATAGTGAAATATTTAACCAGTGTCCTTGGAGCTTCAGTCGTGATTGTCCGTTGTCTGTTTACTGTTCCATGGTTTTTTTAGTAATCAGAATCTTTTCATTAGGGTGTTTTGCGTTTTTTAATCGTTTACTCCTTACTGGCTTTTTCTTCATTCAAGAAGCAAAGAGGCACCAATGGGGCATTCAAGTGTCAAATGACCGAAAGGGCAACGACGAAACCGGTTAACACGAGCAAAAACAGCACGAAGAAAGACAAAACACCAAATCAACCGAACGGAAATCAACAACGCGAACTCAAGTCGTGACAAGAGTGAAATCAGGTGCTCCGGAAGAGTAAGCGGTTCCTTCCTGCTATAGCACACCCGTCGTGTTGCCTATGTAAATGAAGGTATGAATGGGTTGTCATCTACTAGTATTCATTATTTTTGTCCCCTATTTTCTTCTTTTAATGATTTTGCAATTTTTCTCATTATTCTTTATTCTTTAAAGGTCATTACTCTCTATTTTTAGTTTTTTGCGGCCATGTGTTTTCTTTGTTTATTATTTTGACAATTATTCTTAGTTCTTAAAACCCCATCCCCACCCTCGTAAATGTTGCTGGCATCACATATTCTAACAAAACCTCTTATTTGGTCATATTGATAGATGCAATAACTCAAGAGAACGTTGGCAGGACTGTGACCTGATATATTAACCCCAGTGTTGCAGCAAAGGGCAATATATACTTGTCCTTGGCTACTATTTAAAATTTACAATGCTGGTATGAGTTTGTGGATTTTTCTTTCTTTCTTTCTGTTCTCATCTCAATTGTTTTAAAAGATGCTTGGTGATGCAGATAGTTCACTAGACAGACAAAAAAATCAAACAGTTCAGTTTTATTGTCTATTCTTATGTTACTACCAGACCCTAAGATTGCAATGGAAGAGGCAAGGGTGGTACCTGATGTAACCCATCCTTTCTAATGGGGTACTTGTACCAGTTCAGGACCATTGCGATCTTTAATTTGTTCGTTGTGTCTTTGCTTTGTTTTGTCTTTTCTGCCTTGACATTTTGGATTTAATCATCCCAGGCCGATTGTTCGTTTTTTTTAAATATTTTTATATCAACAGTTAAAATTCTCTTGTGGTTGTTTTTTTTTTTTGTGTGTGTTTCGTGTAATGCACTGAAAAATATAAGATTGCGTAGCCGCATTTGTTTGAAGCGGTTGCGTAAAAAATATATAGATAAAAACGAAATAAAAACGGAGTCTATCCATGAATGGGTTAAAAATACATATGTGAACAAAATCATATATTAAGATTAATATAGTCTATATACTCTTATCTCTAACTATTTATCAATACTCGAAGAGTTGGTGTGAAATGATCTTTCAAAGGGACAAGTGAACAATAACTGGCATTTATCATCTAAACCTATATCAAATTGGCCTGTCTATGGTGTATGTGGTGTAATAATTTAGCAGTATAGAACCTTTAATTGATATATATAGTCATTCTATATATTGGTTTATAGTTATAGAATGCGGAAGAGGCCTTTATAGTTAATTCTAATACCGAATGAATGGAATACTGATGCATCACTTTTGAGATGGCAATATGAGTATAGTATACACTTGGTTTAAATTTCACATATTTATTGTCATCTTCCCAAGTCAAGGTTTTCTGATCCACTTCGCTCCCCACAAACGTTTGTTGGGAAGATGATTTATTGTTTGATCATTTGTAGCATTGTTCGTTGAATGTCCAGTTACAAATTATTATAGCTAGGTTAAACAATGGAAACAAGACTTTCTTGATATTGATGTCTAAATTCTACACCTACGGATTTTACCCCGGGACATAACTGACATGTCTCTATCTTGGACACTTGTGGTATAGTTTTCAAACGAAAAATCTAAATGAGAACACTCTGTGTATGTTAAATATTAAGATTGCCAAGCCCAATGTACGTTTATAATTCCATTTGAAGATTTGATTAGAAATAGCATGCCACCGATTGATAAAAAAAATTTATCCACCACTTAAGAGCCGAAATCTGTCCCGATGCGTTTCATCGCGATAAAGAACTTACTAGTATCATCAAAGAAAATAAGAGATGCAGATTGCTTACATTTTATGCAACCCCCACCCACCTCTGATTTTTAAATGGCAGTGTATGTTGTTGGTATTCGTTACGCTTTTGCCTTTAAAATATTTTTCTTTTGTCCAGTTATCAAAATCACGTCAGTTTGACTAAAAGCAACCAATGCAACAATCAATTATACGAATTATATAATGACATTCTAAACTTGTACCAGACTTAGTTTTCTGTTTAACACTTGCATGCTACACATGCAAATTGGTTCATAAACCATTTTTTCTTCAATAAAACACGAACACCAGACTATTTTAAATTCAAATGCACTATAAAATTCTTTTTACGAATGATATATATCACTTTTATACAAGGTTACGTGCAGCCTCGTTATCGATCGTATGTCTGACGTTTTATAATGTCTTTTATTACACTAGTAAAACGATTTCATTGCCGAATAAAAGACAATTGAAGTAATGAAATGCAACGTAAAACAGCATACGTTACAATTAAATTCAATATTGTATTTTAATCTCTTTTTATTGATTTTTACTGACCGAACTTTCGAGAAGAATAATTGCATTACAAAGAAATTTGAACGTATTATGTTCCAGATCTCAAACGAAATGGGATTAAAAACAAATTCTATGGCTGTGGTGATTTTATGGTTCTGTCTGTGCAAGATATTTTAGAAATAAAAAAGAAACATTTACAGTTTGATTGAATTCTAAAAGATTGAAATTGATTACAGTCAATTAACTTAAAGGACAAAGGACAAGACTGCTTTGGTTTGATTCTTAGAAAAATTCAAAAATATCAGTGAAACGTCATAGAAACCCTTTGTTGAAAACTTAAGGATGGTCACTCTTTTTTTATATCAAAGATTTTATAATTTGTGATGGAAATGAAAGGTAATTGTCCATTAAATCAAATGACAAAAAGAAAACTATGGGTCCGTGTGCTTGTTTCCGAGATATATGACGTCAATAATTTGGCGGGTAATCAGGTTACTCTAGTTTTTTCATTACTTTAACATTGTGATTTTATTAACTCATGAAGTTATATCAAGACTTTCAAGAAATTTCAAACAGTTGGGTTTTAAGGTCTTTATAATCAGAATAAATGTCATAAAAAGTCAGGGTCAATGTGCAAAAAAAATCAGTATTAAAAGGTAAAGTCTAGAGGAGATCCAAAATCAGACTGAAATTCTGAAACATGAACAGTGACCATCCTTAACTATAACACAAGCCAGATGCATTCGAACAACGCAACAAACACACAACGATACAAATAACGATACGGGAATTAGCAAGTGCTTGTTGACATGTGATTGTGATACGAATTACGGGGACTGCATTTCATCTACCATAGACATATTATCGGAAACCTGCTAGAACTGCTTCCTTTTCCAAATAACCGGTGTTTGCTACCGCTGTGATTCCGGTTCGAATTTTCAGAGTGCTATGGTCTTTGTCTTTGGTGTTTAAACTGAATTTGTGCAGCAATTGGTGGTGTTTTTTTTTGTCCCAAGATTGGATTTATATGCCCCATTGGTATGGTTTTCGCTTAATCACTACTTTTCTATTATATATAGTATCTAAACGACGTCAAAGCGGACACTTTTCAGCCTTAATTAACTTATTTTTAGGATTTTTTTTGTCTTGAATGACGAGACATGGTAACTTTTCATTAAGACTGCTTCTATTGGGTAATTAAGTGCCTTACCCTTAATTTTCTTTGTTCCTAATCATTTTGTGTGTCCACGTTTGACAGCCAGACATATATTTTACGTCCAGTTGACACAATGTTGTTCAAGACAAGATCAAATAAAAATTATAAAATCACAAAAGGATTATGAAAAAAATTCAACACGTAAAGAGGTTTAGTTAACATAAAGGAAAGGTGGCATTTTAAAATTCTTTTTATCGTTAGACTAGGTAGCGATTTCAAGTTGTTTCCATTTTGCATTGAAACAAATGCGCCAGATGGAATTTCCAGCTTTGGTGCTGAGTTTGACGTAGTCACCCCTATTTTGTCCTCATAGATAAGTTTTCTCAAACCTGAAGGTTGCCGCCTCATCAGGAAGTGAGGGCTCATCAGTAAGTCCCATAAACTGATCATATACATGTAAAAGTTAAGTAGTCTACGATATCTTGAAGCTTTTCCGTCTGATGATTGCCGACCCTTTCCCCTAAGTCAGTACCAGAAGTTCTAGAGCCGTAATTCCGTAATAGATCATGGTAAAAAGAGCTTTTAAAAATGACAGGAGATTTGTCAAACTGTATAATGACATTCTAGTTTTCCTTTTTCGCTTAATAAACACACTGACCACGATACAGGGACACACCTTTCCAAAATAACGATTTTGGTTGCTCTGCATGACATCAGGATCCGGAAGTTCTTACAAGGATATTATTGTCACGGCGTTCAGCTTGTAGCCGTGTGAAGAAGTTTTAGCATGTATTGGGGCTAATCTTATTTCTGACAGTGAAAGGAATATCAAATCCTGAATTTTATTGTTATGTTTTTTTATAAAGCTCACAAGTTAAAACAAGAGGCTCCCAGGAGCCTGAATCGCTCACCTGGTCTTAATGTCAACCCTTTGAAGACTTTTGTATAGCTAAATGAGCTGAATGATTAAGCAATAAAAAGCTTTTCTCTATCTGCAATAGTTTTCATTCCAAAGCAAAAAACACTATTTTTCACCTTTAAAGGGCCATAACCCCTTAAAGGGGTCATCTGACAACTTCGACCCTAAAAAGACTTTTGTAGAGCTAATTAAGCTGAACATTTAAGCAAGCAACATCTTTTCTCTATCTGCAAAAGTTTTCTTTCTTTAGGCCAAAAACACTTTTTTTTGCCTTTAAGGGGCCGTAACCGCTATAAGGGGTCATCTGGCAACTTTGATCTTATGGAGACTTTTGTAGAGCTAAATGAGCTGAACATTTAAGCAAGCAACAGCTTCTCTCTATCTGCAATAGTTTTCATTCCATAGGCCAAAAACATAATAAAATGCTATTTTTCACCTTTAAGGGGCCGTAACTCCCATAAGGGGTCATCTCTTATACTTTTTGATTTACAAGCCAAAAACAGTAGTCTGACCCCCCTGGTCTATTTTTAGCAACGGCGGCCATGTTTTTTGACGGATCAAAATACCGAACACAATTGTTGTGCAGGACACCCTAAGGATCAATCATATCAAGTTTGAAGAAATTCTGTTCAGCAGTTTCAGAGAAGAAGATTTTTTAAAAATTGTTAACGGACGACGACGACGACGACGCGGACGACGACGGACGCCAAGTGATGGTAATAGCTCACATGGACCTTCGGTCCAGGTGAGCTAAAAACAATCCATTGGAAATGAAAAATTGTCTTCAAAATTTATTACGCAAAGAATATGAATTGAATATTTTGGATCAATCTTTGAATTTAGTGTTTTGGCAGAAATATTGATAACTTGATACTTACTTTAAAACTTCCATAATCTTTTTTACTAATTGTCATTTTTAATTAGCATTATAGCGATCAAACATGTCGGTTTTGTGTGATGACACTTCACCAAATCATTATTGTCTGAAGTGTTGTGTCGGATTTAAAATTGATATGTTTGATTTTTTTTACATCAATCGATTGATGATTCTCAGCTACTGTCAGTAACAGTGAGTGTTCTATAGATAGTTTTTTTGTCGTCCTTTCTTTTGTTCTTGTTGTATTTTGTCTAAAGGTCTCTCTAGTGAAATTCAACTTTGATCGATTTGATTTTATTAACATGTGTGTTTAGTTTTTGCGCTTTGTCGGGGAAGGTTGGGCCCCCAAAATAACTATTTTAACCCATATTCTATGTGCCTGTCCATTTGACAAAGCTTTTGTTTGTACTGGTCTTTTTATGTTTTCTGTTGCTTGTTTAAGAAGGGGTCTACCTGTGACTAATTCAGGACTGAATTTGAATCATATGCATTTGATTTAGACCATGGGCCAATTTCAGAACCGCGAGCAGCAGCGCCTACTGGCAGTTGTCCATTGTGTTTTTTTCTGAATTGCCGCTTGATTGTGGGCTGTGTCGTGTACACTTATTCCACATCTCATTATTTTCTATTAATCTTGAAATTAAGGTATGCATATAAAATAACCAGTACAGCAGCTGAAATACACGAAGTTCATTAAAGAAGTAACGAAAGTCTTGAGTTTGATAAACCCGCAAATTAATTCTTGAGGTGTTTGAGTGAAACAAAAGTAAAATAAGGTCTGATCGCAAGAGAGAACAACTCGGATATTTGAACTATACGTCTAGAGTATAAAAGACCATTTCCAGGTTTTAATCGCCATCTTGGATAAGGGGCAAACCTACGGAAATAATGTCACGAAAACAGCTCTATTGTTAAAGCAATCCAAAGTTTTTACTTTTTCTCTCTCCTTTTTTCATGGAAATAATCAGAAATCTGCAGTCTATAAAAGGTTGTTTAAAAATACAGACATTTGGATAAGACACAAGTTTTGCAAATAAAGATATCTTCTCCGTTACATACAATATATTACATATACTGGACATAATACATATATACAATTATGCATTTTAATCAAATTAAATGATTCTTAATATAATGACACAAAAGGAAAATAAACCAACAAAAACCAATACAATGGCAGGAGCGACACAGTTCGTTAATATAATATATGGTCATAAGTACAATCGTAAGCATTTGCTATTTTAACAAAACCCGCACAGGATAGGTCTTTAAATTGGATCTGCAGAATTTTATCAATCATAATCAAAGAAAATATATAAGATTAGGGGAAACATCATATAAAGTTAGTAATTACTAAGGAAAAGTAGCTTGTTGAAAACCAACTAGGAAAATGCTCATGGGATGAGTTTGCTATACCATTGGTTTGTTATAAATGGTGCATTAAAATGATTCGGGATGCTTCGTGGCAACCCGTCACGTCCTTTAGTGTGTCTAAGAGAGAGCAAAAACTCTTTTATTTCCCCAAACAAACTTGCTCCACATGCGATGCTCATTTGATGACATTAAGGCTGTCGTGGCTATTATAAATTGTTCATACCTATTCATTTTTAAAGAAGGCACTTCAGATGGATCAACGCAAGAATTCATTTCATTTTTTTATACCAAGTTTATGACATTTTAATTTTTTGCATTCATTATGCATTGGTAAGGATAAGATTGATGCTGGTTTACACACACATGTTTCAGTCAAAGAGGGACCTGCTTACAACTACTAAGTCGCCTGAGTTCGCGTTGTTGATTGCCATTCAGTTGTTTTTGTAATTCTGTGTTTTATGTTGTCTGTTTTTTCGAATACTCACAATGTCAGGGCACCTGTGTTCATATTTGTCCGTGGGACCCCTGACAGATATGAACACAGGAGTGATGACATTGTGAGAATGTTTTTTTTCCGTCCTGTTCTCGTTGGTGTTTACTGGTTTTGTCTGTTTTTTTTTTTTTTTTATATATCAATAATTATGATAGTGCCCTCTCTGACCATAATAACGTTATCTCTGAAATTTTAAGGTTATCCAACAGACCTGACTATTTATATACATTAAAGCCACTCTTTATATAAAGCGAAAGAAATTGTGAAAGTGCTCACAATCCCTACACTAATTCTATAATGCATTATAATATTCATGTTTACTCAATAAACTACTGTCGACACTAAAACCTATATAAGAATGACACTTTCATCTTTTTAATTAATTCGAGCTTTCCGGTCAATTATTTCTATTTGCTAACATAATAAAACGATGCTATTATGACGAAATAACCAGACACTAAGGGCGGATATCTTCGATTAAAGGATTCTGAAGATAATAAGTCTCAGTTGCAAAAATTAACAAAAGGAGCAAAAAGTGTATGCGTACTTTATGTGCGGTATATGAATTATGCAAAATAACTGAATAGTATAAATGCACATTTTTATCTTATTTGGAAACATTTTATTTTTCCCAATGAGTAGAAAAAGATGATCTTGAAACTCGTGATAAAACAACGATTTCCGCGTCTTTAATCATCGTTTTTAAGCAATTTTCACTCAAAAGTGTTAAAAATTTGTCATTTGTCAAAACACGTACCCTACTTAACATTTAAATTTTTAGCTTTTAACTCCCACTCGTGACAAAAATGCTAATCTTTTTTTAATCTCCAAGTCCTTTCAGTTGCCCGAGTGAACAAAAAATTGCTAAATGTTATAGCCTTATAAGGAACCATTCCTTATCTTAATATTTTGCAGATTATCAACTTCCTCACGACTGCACCTTTTAAACACATCTTCCCTCATTTTTTCTGCAAGATCAAAAATACCAGACGATTTTAAATATTTTAACAGTTCATCATTACAATTTGCATTTTAAATTGGAATGGCTTCCATAATGAGTCCTCCCACTCTTTTGGCAAGATTTTTTTTTTAGTTTTTAAGATGTTCTTTCTATTCTTAACAATTTTCAATCGCAAATGCAACAAAATTTTGTATTTTATTCTTTTAACTGTTGCTATAAAATATATTTTCTACCTAACACAAAAATAAACCGCATTGTTTTTTAATAAAACCTGTCGTTTTAATGTATTAAAGATAAAAAAAGAACATTGACCATTAGGAAAGAATGTCACTGAATAATATTGGAAAACCGTCTACCGGATGACTAGTTCAAGCAACAGTTTAAACGAAAGTTACTGTCATTTTAAAAGAACAATGATCTAAAATATTTGTTAAAGAAAAGTCTATAATTCAAACAACATGACAAAAAAGGGTGAAAAAAACTTCAAATGATCATTAGCTAAAAGAAAAGCATTAAATAAACATCACCAGCGGAACTTAACATGCTTTTGATTAGAACAGACCAGCATACTAATCAGTGCTCTAATGTTGAAGAAACTGTAATTGGAATCCCACCTACGAAATCCACACTCAGGATCATACAGCTCGAGTTGACATTTTCAAAGACACATTCATTCTCATTATGAGGTGTCGATGACATATTATTCCAACAATCGCTTCTTACTCAAACCGTTTAATGAATTGATCTTTTTTGTATTCATGGCTTCTCTTCTCGGTGCAACTCTGAATAAGAGACTTCTATAGCTACTTACGAAATAAGCTATAGAGCTTCACGTACTATCCGCCTGTAGATAAATGTTGTTAGAACAATTTTCCAGTATCAATTTCATTCTTACGTTAAGGACTTAAGAAAAAAAATTGTGATCAGTTTAGTAATTTAACCTGGAAACTAACATTAATTGAATATCCTCCAGATTTCGTTGCAGATTGACAGAATTCTTTTGGAAGCGCTGGTTATTTAAGTGACAATTTTCTACGGCTTACTGTAGAAATCGTCAAAATGAAGCCAAATAAAAGTTCTTGGTAAGGTGCATGTAAAACAGTTTAACTTTTAGAAGCAAAAGGGTACAAATAGGGGAATCAAAAGTCAAACTGCCGAAAGGGCTAAGAACAAAATCAGTAGACACGAACAAGAACAACACGAAGAAATTACAACTGAATATTACTATCAACAACGCAAACATATACGTCGTAACGAGAGACCAATCATATGGTATTATAGGGGGGTCTGAGGGGGTCATGCCCCACCCCTAAAATGATAAAATACTAAATATTCTGAAAACTATTGAGATCCCCACCCTATAACTGTATATATTATTACTCCTCATGATAAGACAAACCATTTGGTATCAAAGGCGGGTTTGAGGGGGGTCATGCCCCACCCCCTCAAATGATAAAATACTAAATATTCTGAAAACCATTGAGATCCCCACCCTATAACCATATATATTATTATTCCTTATGATAAGGCAAATCATTTGGTACCATAGGGGGGGCTCTGAGGGGTCATGCCCCACCCCCTCAAATGATAAAATACTAAATTATCTGAAAACCATTGAGATCCCCACCCTATAACCATATAAATTATTACTCCTTATGATAAGGCGAATCATTTGGTACCATAGGTGGTCTTAGGGTGGTCATGCCCCAACGCCTCAAATGATAAAATACTAAATTTTCGGAAAACCATTGAAATCCCCCACCCTATAACTATATATAATAACTCCTTATAATAAGACAAATCATTTTATATGAGAGAGTTAAATAACTTGTGTTAATACTGAAAACCCTGCCCAATTTTTTTTCCCATGAGGTTCTAAAAATGCATTTAAAGGCATTTCCAGGATTTTGCTTCCCCCTGGGATTTCTGTAAAACTTGTATTTTAGGGAACACCCTATCCAAATTTTTCACATGAGATGAAAGAGACTTCGTTTGGGAGACATTCGAAACTGCATCCAGTTTCAATTATACCTTGTTCGACTTTGACTTTGAGTACTTTTCATTCAATACTTTTGGACTTTCCAATGTTTTTATTCAAATGCTGCTGATGAGAGGTTACTCCTTGAAATATCAATATACAGCATAACCAAATTACCGGTTTTATACCCGTTTTGGTATTTGTATTTTACAAACCACTCCAGGGCCTGCATTATCTCAGGTCGTTTTAAGCACTCTATAGGAAACTGTCATTTTTTATGCCAAATGAAGTCTGATTAAAACAAAAGCCAGTCAACTTATATTGTCATGTTACATTTATAATGTTTGACCAAGATCAAATTGTAAACTCGCGTTTTATAATGTCGTTACAAATTGTTATTTATAAGTCTCTGTGTCTTGAAGTGTGTTGCCTTATAGTCTCCTCCATTTGGTTTCTTCATTAGAAAGCCTCTCATTGTCATGTTTGTGGATTCCAACCAATGATTTTATTATTACATTTGTTTCGAATCTTTGATTTTTGAAATTAAGACACATACAATATGCCCAAGTCAACCGTACTTATAAAATACAAATTAAATCATTCTATATATGTTAATAACTAATATTCACATTTTCTTATAAAATTGTTGAAATAATAGAAAATAAAGAGATGTGGAATAAGTGTACGCGACACAGCCCACAATTAAACGGCAATTTAGAAAAACCACAATGGACAACCGCCAGCAGCCTTCAACGAGGCCATTTGGCACTGCTCGCGGTTCTGCAATTGGCCCATGGTCTAAATAAGATGCATATAATTCAAATCCAGCCCTGAATAAGTAATGTATTCAAAGCAGGAACTGCTTACCCTACCGGAGCACCTGAGTTCACCCTCGTACCGACTAGATGTCACGTTGTCAATTACACGTGAACACACGGCAGAACCATTAAGACGAGAAATAATGTTGACGGACGGGACATAGACGTAAAATCATTGAAACGGATTAAAACACAGGTAAAATACACAATTTGGGATGGATATAGTCAGAAAAGGTAAGACATTTTATTTTTTTACAAATGATAATAGAAAAACTGAAGCGTACAGTATAAAGAAAAATGAACAAGCTAAATATTTATGTTTGAAACATTGAAATCGGCCATGTAGTTTTCGAGAACATTAACAAACCAATAGCCTACCCTCGTACTATAGCACACTTTCAATACGAGCAACGTGTAGCAAAAACCACTTTTTGTGTTTTTTGAAAGTTTTGTGCTCTTTCAATGATTTTTTAAATTGTATAGGCTGTTCATCAATTTATTCACGAAGCCATGGACTGCAAAGCATGTCGCTGTCCAAGAAAAGGGGGTACATGCAAATAATCTACGTTACGGACGAATACATGCATGATTTATAATGTATCAGACAAATGGTGCGTGTATATACTTTGTCAGCGACTGTCGTACGAACGTCGTGTCTTAACTGCAAACGACAGTCTGAGTTAAATTTATTAATATTAAATAAAAAATGTATCAATATCAGTTCTGGTGCCGCCAGGTGGATGCAACAACCTTCTCCTTTCTTGTAATTGTAAGATGGCTATTGGTGTGTTCGTTCGTATGAAGCTTCATGTACGTAATGGTTTTAGTTACGTCAAAAGCTGCAGAACCATATACATGTATCTGAAAGGTCAGGGGTATGTACGTTGTACAAGTTATACTATATAAATGTACATTTTGCACCACGAACTGAGATTATTTGCATAACAACCTTTCGCTTAAGATTTTTTTAACTGTCTTGTGTTTATACACAATGACCCATAATATTCATTTGTAATTTAAGATAAAAGCCAAAAGGTAAAATGATTTTCAAACATTAAAGTTCGATGGTTTTGTTTTTAGGCCAAAGTTGAGTTTTTCTTTGTTTTGCGTTCACGTGCTGGTAGGTTTGTGTCCATATCATGACAAAAACAAACACAAATATTTTTTGTATTGGTGAAAAATCGGACAATTTGATTACATTTCTTTAAAAAAATTGTAAATTTTATGGAATGATTGTTTACTGCATTTTGTCAGTTCCTTTACAAATCCCAAGTGTCTCTGCAATGTGAAAATAAACAAGTTACAGAATGAATGATATCAGCCTGTTGTGCAGGACTATGGTGCCTAAATAACATTAGAATATGTCTGAATAAGCATATACAAATGATTTGTGTTTTTGTTTTCTGTGTGTTTCTTTGCCTTGCTGGCTGGTAGGTTTTCACAAAAAGAGTTGACGCAAAACAAAGAAAAAACATATATATATTTTGCAACTTGTACCGATGAATAATATGAATGAGGGAGGTTTTGTTGCATTAAATTCAAGTTCAACCATATTTTTAAAGGCCCGTTCTAAATCAAGACCATTGCGATCTCTTATTTCTCCGGTGTGTCTGCATTGTTTTGTTTTTTTCAGTTCCACGTTTCAGATTGATTCTTCAAGTTCGGTCGTTTTGTTATTACCTTTTATATATTTGAATTATTGGTTGGGATTAAGTTGTTGTTTTAAACTTTGTAATATGCATTACAGAATTTATTCCCCGTCTGAACGCTGACATTTTGATGTTGTGGTAAATAGAGCATTAGGTAAAATAGTTTTTTTCCAATGATTTTTGATGTTTTTTGTTTACTATGAATTTTTAATATTAACGATGACATTATATAAATAACATATAGCTGATAGGGTGATAGAGTAGATTGATACCCTGAGAAAAGCATTGTCAACTGAGGCGCAGCCGAGGTTGACAATGTCTTTTCGAAGGGTAGCAATCTACTCTATCACCCTATCAGCTATATGTTATTTAATTTATTATAATGAATCATTTAGATACTTTTACGCACGGATTTTCAAATCTTTTTATTTGTTTTCTCGAGTTAAACTGAAATAAAATGTTGCCATGTGTAACTTAAAAAAACTTTTTTGATTTGTTTAGGCGCTTGTTAGTAGATGCATTAATGAGTGTTAGTTAAAATAAGTACTTTGCACGAAATATTGTTGCATTTAAATACTGTCAATTTTACAACTGATTAAGAATGTCAAATTGAGGCTGTGCACGAGCTCAGCGCACGAGAGGGTGATAGATAAAACAATACCACCCGCGAGGGTGATAGATAAAAAATTATCACCCGCTGGGTTTTGTTTTTGAAATATGCTATATGATAGATTGAATTGTTTAATTAAAATTTGTTAGGAAAAATTCTTATGAAGTATATGACATATGATATTGATACCCTGAGAAAAGGATTGTCAACTGAGGCGCAGTCGAGGTTGACAATGTCTTTTCGAAGGGTAGCAATCTACTCTATCACCCTCTCAGATATATGTTATTTAATTTATTATACTGAATCATTTAAGTACTTTTATGCACGGATTTTCAAATCTTTTTATTTGTTTTCCCGGGTTTAACTGAAATAAAATGTTGCCCTTTGGAATAACTTAAGACAACACCTTTTTATTTGTTAAGGCGTTTGTCTGTTTGTAAAGCATAAATGAGTGTTAGTTAAAAAAAAGCTCTTTGCACGAAATAGTGTTGAATCTAATTACTATCAAATTTACAACTGATTAAGAATGTCAAATTGAGGCTATGCACGAGCTCGGCGCAAGAGAGGGTGATAGATAAAACAATATCACCCGCGAGGGTGATAGATAAAAAATTATCACCCGCTGGGTTTTGTTTTTAAAATAAGTTATGTGATAGATTGAATTGTTTAATTAAAATTTGTTAGGAAAAAATCTTATGAAGTATAATAATATATATTACTTTTTGCAGTCAACATAACAAGAGTGACCTGTCTTGTATTTGTATCATCAGAACACTGTCAAATTATGTACCTCTTAATTGTATTTCAGTTACACCTGTTGACTGCAACGCAATTATTTTGCATGTATCGGTCCGTTACCAAGTTTTATTGCATGTACTTAGAGTCATTTTGTTATGCTTGAAATATATAAAAAAAATATTAAACGTTATTATTGGATATTGATATTTTCATTAAAACAAAACTTTATTAACTTCTTTTACTTATATAGAAGCATAACTTACCAGATTATTACTCTTTACAGGCCTGTTTATATTAACCAGTTTGAATTGTCCGTGTCAATGTAATCAAATAGAGCACACCGTTCTTGAATGATTTAAAAATATACCATTGTGTTCGACAAAAAGAAATTAAATCCTTATACAATATGTTCTTCTTTATATACTGGGCATGTTTTTAAAGTTTATTACATTCATATTTTTGATATTTTCGAGATTAAAAGTTGAAAATTGACATAAACCGTGAAAAACTTGCATGTATCGTCCGTTAACAATGTTTTTCTCCGTAATGGTTCTGCCGTGTGGTGAACTATTCAGTAGATTTTGTGTTTCCGTGTTATATATGATGTCTGTTTTTTTTTTTCGTCCTGTTCTCATTGGTGTTAACTGGGTTTGTCTCTGCCCTTTCGGACTTATAGCATTGGGATGGTGCATCATGTCCATTTGGTACCTCTGTTTCTGAAATCAAAGATATTGATGATTTTGATTCTGACTACTCTCAAACATGAACAATGTGCAGACACTGTTTTCGGTCCATTATTCACATTTTTCTCGTAGTCGTCACCTGCCTATTTGTCCAAGTCATAGCCAGTGTATGAAGTTATTAATCTCACGGACCTTTTGACAACCGTCTAACTCATGCACATTACGTAACGCTATCTACAGATGCATAGTGTCACTAATCAGACGAATATATATATATCCCAAAAGAATATTCTGCAATTTGATCATTTTTGTGGTGAGATTTTTGTATATATTAATCAAATCCTTATAGCAATAAGATGATATTACTCTAGAGCATCATTAAATTTGTCTGCAATATATTTAATGATAACTTTTAATGATGGTTCTAGGTTAATTTATTAAGCTTTTCATTTATGCAGTTTTTAAGAATATTTATTTTATTCACATTTCAGTCGGTTAGCTTATTCAGTATTTATTTAGAGAACTTTTATGATTTTATAGACTATTTAATTCTTAGTTGAATTTAAGAAAGAAGTTTACGCTACCAAGTTAAGAAAGATCTTTACTTAACCGAAGAGAAGCAAACTAAGCAAAATATGACATGTTAGATGCAAAGCATTTCAAATTTGAACGTGATTTGGTGGCACTGTTTCCACTAAAGGAGGGTGTACATCATTGAGTCGATATTAAATACTTCAATCTGGACTTCCAACAGACCCTTGCTTTACTGGAGTGGATGAGAAAAAATATTGAAATGGCCATATGGAGCAACCATCAGCATCGTAGAGGTTACCACCTTGGGGTACTTGCAGGTTTTCAAATTCTCTTTTTCGGACTTGGTTGTCTGATTTTTTTTCAGTTTGCACCTTAATTTAGATGCAGTCTGCTTTTCAGCGGTAAAGCAAGAGTTTCTAGATCTATTTAGACCCAAGTCATACAAATGTATAAGGTAGAAAGATAAAGTCACTACTTAAACAAAATAAAAATCTTTTTAAAATCAGACCTCACAGCGCTAACAAAGTATGTTATCTCCTTTCTCCTGTCCTTCATTGGCACTTTTTTCCTGTTCTTCATTGGCCCCTTTTCCCTTTTTCCTTTTCCCTGGCCCAATCTCTGGTGCCCATAACTAAACATTTATTGGGCTAGTATTTTTTGGACTATTAGACAAAACATCGAAATGTAAGTCATTTTCAACACTGTTTAAATACAGTTTTAAGTAAATATACTTGACGGATTTAATTTTAATAGCGATGACTGAAAAAGACAATTATCATAGTAAAAATTACAGAAAAGTACTATACCAATCAAAAATTCATTCACGTAGCTTCGAAATTTTATATCCAAATGTCATGTAGGCCGGAAGCCAATGCCGCTTATATTATTGATCAGGTATATAGGTTCCAAACCGTATTGTCATATTATCGAAAAGTTTTATGTCTCATTACGTTTCGACAGTCATTAACGAGAAGAGAATACTCATGTTAAGTCCTGATTCCTGCAAGTCTAAAAATCCCAAGAGTTGATAGACACTTGAGACAACAAGCTGATCCGCACTGACATACGGATTGGGAATGTTTGACTTTCAGATGTAAAGCGGAAATAAATTGTTGACCTATTTATTGAACCTGAATTGCTTTTCGAGTGGATAGGTTTTCTTCAATTGACATGACAGATAAATGATTTTGTAGAAATCACAGACGATTCCGAGACCATTGACCGCATGACTTCATTCCTTGATTTGCATCATTTAGATTATTCTTTGTTCCAATTAAAGGAAACCTCTCAACTGACATAAACAATGATACCCTTGAGATGAAATTATGTGCTGTAATTACAGATAGCTTCATCATTACTTTACTTACAATACATCAGAACCACATGCCCTATATTTCTAAATGGTTTGTTGTTCAATAAATATCTTATTTTTTACATTTTTGTTGTTGATTACACATTTAATGTATAGCAAAATAGCAAAATACTATATGGTATATACCGAAATTCGGAATTTGTGTGCTATAGCCACTAAATATAGGAAAGCTAAAGTGATCCCTGGGGACGCAAGCAAATTGTATAAAAAATCATTTATCGAGGTTTTCTGGTCCACTTCGCTCTACTCAAACATTCCTCCAAGTCCACTTCGCTGTGGGGAGCGACCTTGTTTTGGTAACCGAGGAAGCTAATTATTTATATTCATTTACCATGTTTACCAATATCTATACTTCGGGCAAAATTCATTGAATCGATAGTTAAATTTGCTAAATATATAATAAAGATATTGAAATGTCAAAATTTCGTAATGACATATCAATTTGCAGATCATTTACTTCTGCCATTTTCATTTAAATTGGAAAAGGAATAGAATCATTAGCAATTCTTCGACTACTGAACATAGACGGTCTGTAATTAAACTGTCTGTTGATCACCAATTAGACTTACAAACCTGTTCCATGAAGACAAACGTGTGCATTTGTCGAGTTAATTAAAATTCAGAAAACGTCTACGGCAGTTATTTGAAAGAAATGTCGTTAACAAATGTGCCATAGCTCGAATTTATATGTTGTAATACATGTTCTTTTAATTCGCTTCAAAACTTGCTAAAAAACGTGTTTTACTTCAAGGTTATCTTACGTTCAACTGATTTTCAAAGTATAATCTTCATTGTGTGTTCTTCGCCCCTTTAACTATAAAACATGTCTTAAACATGTTGATACAAAACGAATGATACCACATAAAGAACCCTTTCACTGTGTCTTGTTTTGTTTTTTGTTTCAGTATACTGTGAGTCATGAAAGTAATGATACAACATGAATAACATTACCAGTGCATTTCCTCTTTTAGTAAGTTCAGGATTAAATGTCGGTAGCATTGCCACATTATTCTTTTGGGATTCAGTAATATCAGAGACGGGTCCACAAACATTTGCTTAGGAGGAATCTTACCCAAGATCAGGATGAATCGAGGGGCTCCAAGTTACCTTTTTACCGAAACTACTGTAGAAAATAACAAATTTTAAAATGGGGATTACATTCTCCTAAACCCCTCTAGATTCGCAACTAGTTCTTTTCTTAGTAATGTAAGTTTCTACTTTGTTTCTATACTTTCTTTACGTTGTTTTACTTATGTCACACAAGTAAAGAAACAATGTAGAAAACTTACTCTATCAAGAAAAGAACACGATTTCAGTAAGACAATCAACATTCTTACGTGCAAAACATTTCTTCACTATTTTAAGATTTAGTCTATAGGAGTTCCTCAATCTGACTAAAATGCTACAACATAAAGAGTGACCATCTATGGAATCTGTCAATCATAAGCTAAAAAAAACCCTTGTGGACACAACCTAAATTCTCTGAAATCTGTTTTAGAACCTTATTGCCGCATTATTTTATACAACTTTACACGAAGACATAGCATGATTTGGTAGCCTATGGAATCGTGAGTCTTCATCCTGTACTTTAAAAAATCTAAGAAGGAAATAGATGACAACAAACATCTATCTCCATTTACTATTATTGTGATAGATATGAACTTTAATCGGCTTTATGTGCTTTAATCTTGTTGTCAGGTTGAACCTTTACCATATTTAATCCGTTTGAATGTCAAAATTTACATTTTTTTATGGATTAAAACACGTACGAAATAGCATGTAAAGGGGTTTGCTTTGATCTTCAATATTTTATATTGCATTCATCTTCTTAAGTAAACGGCTATGTAAAAACCGATTGTTTTGTTCATTCTTAGCTTTATAGTAAAGCTTTCTAAAAACCAAAGTCTATAAAATATTTTATTGTACGTAAAAAAACAACTTTTAAGCTAAACCTGTAAAGCAAAATAGTGTCCTATGAAATTTTGTCCACCCTGCCATACTTAACACTGAAAAATCTAGAGGACAAAATTTCATATCTCTTAAGCGTTTTATTCCGTCCTTGGACTTCATCGTAGGAGTGAATGCCCCTCAAGACAATATTTCACAGCGGACACTATTTTATGTTACACCTACATCTGATTCTCTCGTTGCCTTCAAGTCAAGTTAAAGCGACACCAAACAGCCGTTTTCTGTCCAAATGTCACAATTCCCTCATGATTCTTCATTATCTCTGATTTGAAACGTAAATTGGTATATCTTCTACAGAAGTAATGTAAAATTCATGAGATTTCCCCTTAAAAAGAAAAGTAAACAAAGGACAGTCATTTTGCCATTTAAGAGGACTTCTATTTAATGATTTTGTGTCAAATTTCCAAGCAAAAATCAATTAATTTACGTAGATTGTGTGACCTCGTTGAAGATATTTTCTTGCGATTAAAAAAAGAAACACTTATTTCATTTATAGTATTTGTAGTTAAATTAAATCACGTCTTAATATTTGAATCATGAGGGGTTTTCAAGTAAAAGTTTAATTTGAAAGACGACATTAGAATTTAAAGAATAAGAGGAATAGGCCATTCATATCTGGAATTCAAGAATTAGATGGATGGATTGACTGAGGTCTATAATGTGAATTAGCCATATAGTAGAGATTATTTAAGTTCTACCAGTATCAAAATGGGCCAAGAATATAGATGTATTTAAAATGACATAATCGATAGAAATGTGCAGCTCATGTATGTTAGCACTTAAACATAATTTTATAATATTTTTGGCAAAATACACCTATACGGGTCAAAGCAATTTAAACACACACAATACAATAGACATTTTAAAACACCAATAATTTGTCCAAATTAATAGTGCCGCATGATTCATTCGTTTAATATTTTTTGCTTCTTGTGTTTTCTCTAAAGAGTGCATATTCAGACTTCTAACAGCCATTGTCTCAATAGGGTGGCCCTCATCCGCGGGGGTTGTCAGGTCTATAATACGGAAACCCTGACCGCCGACCATAGCGGGCCAATGTGTGTGAAGAGTGCCACGCTTCATGCACGTAAAAGACCCCTTTGTGGACCGCCAAATAGTTACCACATAGGCTAAATTTTCCGCCCCTACCCACCTTTCCCCTTTTCCTGTGGTTTTTCAAAATTTACCGGTCCTTTGTGTCCCACCTCATCCCCACATTTCATTTATTATCATCATTTCATGTACATTTTATCATCCTCTTCATGTTCATCGCCTGTGAATAACCTATATAGCGTTGCACGGGCGTAAACACTCACTCCTGTCGTTTCCGACTCCTTACAGCAACTTTTATTTTCTCGTCGTTTCCGACTCCTTACGGTCCCGTGCGGGGCCCGGGTGGCGAATAGGCCCACAGCAGAGCCTAGCTTGTCGCAAGAGGCGACTAAGGGTCTTGGGATTCTGACGTCGGGTCAGTGCTCAGCCCACAGAGCGACCAAGTGTGTACCCTAGGTGGCTGAATAAGGTGGCCCTCGTCCGCGGGGGTTGTCAGGTCTATAATACGGAAACCCTGACCGCCGACCATAGTGGGCCAACGTGTGTGGAGAGTGCCACGCTTCATGCACGTAAAAGACCCCTTTGTGGACCGCCAAGTAGTGCACCACATAGGCTAAATTTTCAGCCCCTACCCACCTCTCCCCTTTTCCTGTGGTTCTTCAAAATTTACAGTTCCTTTGTTTCCCACCCCATCCCCATGTTTCATTTATCATCATCATTTCATGTTCATTTTATCATCCTCTTCATGTTAATCGCCTGTGAATAACCTATATAGCGTTGCACGGGCGTAAAACACCAACTCACTCACTCACTCACGACTCCTAACGGCATCTTTTATTTTACCCATTTCCTGTCGATGCCAACTAAGATGTCAACTTGATTTTCTCATTATTATACCGTCATTTTTATTCTTCTTCTTGTTTGGTATGTTTATGTCCTAATTGTGACCAAAAAAAGATTCCATGGACTCAAAACAAATAATAAATTTGAAATTACAACCTGCATGGAAACAATTTTATTCAGAAATAGAACTAATATTTATTACTTTAATAAACAAACCTTGAAATAAGTAGTTGACATTAATGTCTCGTGAATAATAAGGTTTAGCTTCGATTAAACTCCATTCAAAAATAGAATAAAACATCGAAAAGAAGTTTAGATACGCATTAGTCTGACAGCTTATTCTAAATCTTTGATAGTTTCTTTTTTTAATCCATTTTTACAAACTTTACATCGTTTGAAGTATCTAATATTTTACTCTTTTGTAAATTCTTTAAACTTTATGCATATATTGATAAGATCGTTTGTTTGGCTTTACAGCTATAAAAGATAAGTTTATTGAAAAACAATGTCGATTTCAATCTTGATTTTTTAAATTTTATGTTTTTAATAAGCATTTTAACCTTATCAATATGCAAAGGTTTAAAGAAGTATAACTTTTATTATGACATTTCTTCGGGAGCTTCTAAGTGATCAGAAGCTGTTACAAATTAAAGTTGTTTAAGAGCGTTTTCTTCCTTGTGTGCAGTATCTTCTTGTGTTGTCCTTTTATGGATTTTAAGAAACATCTTATTAAGCTTTGTTTGGCCTTTTGCTTTCTTTAGATCACTTGACTTTGATTGCATTTGTTTGCAGTAAACGCCCATTTCTAAAAGACAGTTGATTTTTTTCTTTGCTTTCTTCTGACTTTCAACATTCGAATGGATTATTTGTACTTTATATTTGCTTTTTTAAAAATATGCATATTAACTATTGTATTTCTTCACACAAAACTTTTGTCAAGGTCTTGCAATTTTGTATAACGAAGTTTGATGTCAGGGATAATTTTCAATGCAGTTTTATTAAAAAGTGTCAATTTAAAATAACATAAAGGAAATTCTCCAGGATTTCAGATGACAGTTCTGACAATAAAATATAAATTGGATCCTAAAAGATAAACACCACGTCACATCTGTTTTAACAAACGGTTTTCATGTTTTTTTTCTTCACCACACGGGGAAGGAACACATTGCATGTTTATTTGATTGGAAAACATTGATGATGAGATGGTTGTTTTTTGCCCTATTATATCATCGAATGGGACATTGCGGGCGCGCGTTTACTTATGTGCTACACAGGCAAATTTGGCTCACATGAGTTTCACGTGGATCGAGCTTCACGTAATATTCATGTGAATCTCACGTGAATTTCACATGAAAATCATGTGAGTTTCACATGAAACTGGCTCACGTGAAATTGATGTGACCTTTTCACGTGAAATTGATGTGAAGTGTTTTCATGTGAGATTCACGTGAGTTTCACGTATAAGCTCGATTCGGGTGAATTTCATGTGATTTTTTTCATGTGAAACTCATGTAAGCCAAATTTGCCTGTGTACACATGTAGCTCTTTTGCCGACTGTTCTTTGGTCGCATAGTCCAGGTAGTGTGTGTTGGCGGCCTCGGGTCAACATCTTGTCTGGAAGTTCTGGAGTTCTGAATGTTGCAGCCTCTATGTTAAATGTTTTCCCATACTTGTTTCGTTTATAAACAGTGTTTTGCGCGACAATGGCTCAATTTTTCGCCCCTTCCCACCCCCGGTTCCCACCTTTCCCCTTTTCCTGTGGTGTTCTTTGTTTCCCACGCCTCCCCCATATTTCATTTATCATCATCTTTTCATGTTCATTTCATAATCGTTTCATGTTCATTTTATCATCGTTTCATGTTCATTTTATCATTCTTTTCATGTTCATCGCCTTTGAATAACCTATATAGCGTTGCAAAGGCGTAAAACACTAACTCAATTACTCACTTAAATGCCACTTGAGATGGGAGCACACTTTATGAAAAACTATGATATTTAATTGAACAAAATTCGGGAATCGTTTCCGTTTCGTTTTTGATAGCTTGATTGGTAACTCCTGCGTTTTTACAATGATCTAAATTCAAAGTAAAATTTTATGCAAGTGGATAATAAGTTTTTTGATGAATAAAATTCTCAACTTCTAAAGCAAAAATCCTTTTTTTATTGTACACGTGTTAACAAAAATTCAGTAGTTAGTGATAATTATAATAATTATATAATAAATGCATTTCAACCAACAGCAGCAGTGGATTTTTTTCTACTCTTTGGTTTCTATAATAAAAACAATTTAGTACTTAACATTTTAATTTTTTTTCCTTTTAAAAGAATGGACATTTTTTTTTATTAATTCATAAAAGAACTTTGATGAAAGTTTCAATGTCAGATTGTAGGTTTGATAACCATTTTTTTTGGTCCCCCAAATCTAGCTTCATTCATAAGAAGATAAAACTTGCACTAACTTCGTCTTTGAATTATCAGTTTGAACTTCCTTCGATACAATCAAGAAAATTCATAAGTCTTCAATTCCGGTCAAAAGTAAGTGTCCAGTACGAACTCTGCATCTATCTAGTAATTTATCGTTCGTATTTGACTTGAAACAAACGTCAATGTTACCAATTCTGATCGAGATAATCACTTTTGGTATCCGTCACTGGCGTTAGATGGGGATTACACGACCTCTTAGCGAGAAATAACTATTTACTTTGAAGAAATACGTCTCCTGTTGACCGTAAAGCGCCTTGATTGTATCATAAACTTGGTGAACAGATTACAAGTCTGAATAGATTAAGTCCATAATGGCTATTGACAAAGCCTATCTTCAATAGCTCTATCGCAATCTTTGACTGACATTATTAAGGATCTTCGAGGCAGCTGTATAAACATCTACGTCTACAAGACAATAAGCTGTAATAATGGACTCGTTTTGTCTGATGCAAATCGCACACTGGTCTTTTATTGCAGGAATTATAGCTTGGACTTTATGTTTATCAAATACTTGTTTATGATTTATTTAGGTGCTAATTCTATCATTAATTGCTTTTATTTTATGTTGTCCAAAATGACTGAATACGTAGGCCCTATGATAACACTACCATAAAAGTTGAATTTCGTAATCATGGCTTTAATTTTTCAGAATTTGAAAAGGTACATACATTGCATATGCACGATTCTATCTTATAGAGAAAACATCAACATATTGACTAAGAAAAAAATTTTCGTCGAAACTTGCTGCAAGTTTACCTTAGATGTTCTGTTCCCACTTAATAATGATAATCAAGGCAAAATAATAGATTGTTGAAACTTTTTGAATTTTAAAAGAATTGTAAAACATGTTATATATATTACCAAGTTATTTTAAAATCGGTTCTTTTATGTAAATATGCTCTACAAAGAACTATATCAACATTCGCTTGAATCATTCCGATATCATTCCGGAGCACCTGAGTTCACTCTTGTTACGATATGAGTTCGCGTTGTTGATTTCCGTTCGGTTGATTTTGTGTTATGTGTTTCTTCGTGCTGTTTTTGTTCGTGTTTACCAGTTTCGTCGTTGCCCTTTCGGACTTTTGACACTCGAATGCCCCCATTGGTGCTTCTTTGCTTCTAGATCTATCTGTTTTTATTAATATAAGATTTATTGACTGGACCTTAATTGTTATCTTCATTTCACATACATTGAAATTGTTACCTTAATTAACCTTTACCCGCTGAACAGAATTTCATTAAACTTTACATACATTCACACTTAAATATTACTCAGGGGATACCATCAAATGAAGCTCGTTTTTCGTTTCTATGTTTCTCGTTTCTGTGTTTCTCGTTTTGCATTTTACACATACCCATGATGTTCTTAACAATAAACAACTACAAATCCTAAACATTCTGCAATGCGTTGTCATTAAAGTAAATATAGTTAAATTGTTACATAAGAGCTAAGGTACTAAGGCATTTTGCGCTTATTATATAAGGACTTAATTTTTATGAAATAACCAATACTTCCTTACAAAACGACAAAATATATTTTTGTTCTGTTCAAATTTTCGTAATGAGAACATTTTTTCCAGTCTGCAAGCTTCAGTATTCCTTCTCTTGTTTGCTTCCTTTTATAAGTCTTCCTCATATCCTAGGGCTAAGTGATTAGATAAGCAGCTCTTAGACTCTTGGATCTTAATTTTCCTGAATGTTTCCGTTCCATTCAGATTAATATGACAATTTTCCGTTCGCGAAGTACCGTGATTCAGTTAGAGATAAATAATTTGAAAATTGACAAATTTTGTCAAGACAAATAAGACCAACGGTTATCAAAATACAATATTATATCCTTCTTAGGCATTGATTTGAAAAAAAAATATATTTCCGTTTTGTATCGTGAAGGATAATCCGAGTTTCCATTATTTTTTTTCGCCTGACTTTTTATAAATAAATGACAGTTACATAAGTCTCGTAAAGCCACGATTAATTTGCGAAAGACCATGATAAATTTAATTTTAATTTTAATGAGTTTATTTTTAACGGCGATGCGTAAAAGCAAATTCGCTGTTATATAGTACATGTAGTAAGTTACAATATAAAAGATTTTATCAAAACATTAAGTGTTTTTTCTTCTTTTGCACTCAACCGATAACACCGATAATTGATTTGGGGGATCTTGAGTAAGCTTCGGTTATCGGTCATGCTGTTTTTTTTTTCAAATGCTGCCGGTGAATATATAGATACTTCACAAAAATACTTATCTGATTAAACCAAATGCACCGGAAAAACATAAATTATTACAGAATATGTCAATGGGACACAGATGTCTCCGTGTAGGGATCCCAAACAGGAAGAAGGAAGTCCGCTAGGTCTGAAGGGCACTTTGGAAGTATAGTTTGGTATACATGTACTGAGCCATCCTACCAAATTTTTAATCCATCTCATTTGCGGTATCCGAGGAACTCTTGACAGAAATTCATACGAGCGGACAGACGGACGAACATGGTAAAACTTAGTACCTCCACATATCGGCACAGCGGCATGGAAATAAACTCAATACTGATAGTGGTACGGTGCCCTTCTGTTCGTCCGTTACACCTTAAGATATCCATCTCTTCTACGCAATCCTAGTATGCCTTTATATATTTTCCTGATACTTTCACGCAATATTTGTGACATAATGTAGATGTGCACCTTTTATTCTTAAATCTAATTAGATAAATTTTCCTTTTGGTTTTCTCATAGCTAAACATGACTAAGCCATAGACTACAAAGGGGTACACATCTATTGTCCGCAGCTCCACCTTAACCCCTTATCGCTTTTTTGAAACATGCAACGTTAGGTTTCGTTAGTTTCGTGCAACATAAACTAATTTAAATAGATGACCATAAAGAAAGCATAGGAATACCTATGGGGTATTCAAAGGCCAGGATATAACCAGATAGGACGAATAGAAGAGTGGAAAATGCACAACATTACAAAAAGCAACATTCAATACGTTCTCATAATAAACTTTTAGAAATCTCATAAAATGTGTAAACAGCACATAAAATGTGAACAAAATGCTCTCTTATATTTTTCAATAAATGTAACAGTTTATTATGCAACAGGCTGAATTTACTTGAACGTTCTTTTCATTTGCTGTTCATTAGTGAGACATTTCTGTCTTTTCAAAATTAGATCTTTTTTATTTTTTTTTATCGCTTTTGTCACCAACGATAATGATTGTCGCTGTCACATCAACTTTCATTGTACTAAATAGCTGTAATTTATCTTTTTCGTTTCAGGTCTTGCTTTTCTGGAAACCTCACTTGTTGATGGATTGAAATTTACTACACAAAGACGAGAGACAGAACATGACAAATATTTTTGAATATCAATCGACAGACTGCTATTGTGAATAAGTGGCGATCACATCAGTTTCTACTGAACTCGGGATTTGAGGCTGCCTTCTATGACAACCCAGAGCCTCGTTATGACATGATGAGTTCCACCAGAGAAATGATTGAGGAGACAGTGATAACGACAGACTTTTTAATCAGTCCACAAAACAATACCTCGGTCATCCCACAAGGCTATACATTACATGATACCATTGTAATCTCAATTCTAGTTAGTATTATCATGATAATCATTGTATTCGGAAACTTACTTGTTGTCGTTGCTATAGCAACTGATAGACAATTGACATCAGTGCAGAACTGGTTCATCGCGTCTTTGGCCGTTGCTGATTTGTTACTTGGAGCGATTATAATGCCCTTCTCGTTAGCCAATGAAATTATGAGATATTGGTACTTTGGACCTATTTGGTGCGATCTATGGAAAGCCATTGATGTCTTGTTGTGTACTGCGTCTATTTTGAGCATTTGCTTAATAAGTCTAGACAGATACTGGTCGATTACGCGTGCCATAAAGTATTCTCAACAAAGAACCCCTAAAAGGGTAGCCTTAATGATCTCCTCGGTGTGGCTTTTGTCAGCCATCGTCTGTGTGCCTCCGTTGATAGGATGGAAGAACCCATTGCCAGTTTCTGAGTACCCTTTGTGTTTGTTAAGTTCAGAGATAGGTTACGTCATATCATCGTGTATGGGATCATTCTATATTCCTGCGGTCATTATGGTTTTTGTTTATTTCAAGATTTACCAGGCCGCCACACAACGCGCAAGGCGAGGTAGGAAAAGTAAAAACATCTCGATCACTGTCAGTGAGGCACAAATAAAACACAATGACATTATCAAAGAGAGAATACTGAACCATGAGGTATCTGAGAAAAGATCAACTGTGTCTGATGATGAAGGTACATGGCCAACTTACCGAAAACAGTCGGCGTCAAACCAAGAAGAACGAACATCGCTACTTAAAAGTACAGCTTCAAAACTCCCAGTTAATTTAACAAAAACTTTTGTTAATCAACCGACAGACATTTGCGGCCATGAAGTAGTTATGGAACAAAAATGTCTTTTACAGACACCTGACTTCAAAAAACACGATCAAAAAGATAACGCCAAGTCTTTTCCGATTTCAGAGGACAGTTTTATGTCATCCTCTAGCGTAAACGAAGAAGAGGAAGTGAAAACAAAAAACAAAGCCAGTATGACAATCCCGAATTACCAATGTGATGTGAAATGTTCAATCACTGAAAACATTGATGTATGTAATATTGAGAGACAAAAGCGTAAATTAGCGAAGGCGAGAGAGCGACGAGCTACAATCGTTTTAGGATTAGTAATGGCGGCCTTCATTTTTTGTTGGTTTCCGTTTTTCACCATTTACATTATAAAGTCGTTATGCGATCACTGCATACCGGAAATTATATTCACAATAGCTTTTTGGGCAGGATATTGTAACTCAGCTCTGAATCCAATCATATATACTATTTTTAATCAAGACTTTAGGAAAGCTTTTCGAAAAATTGTTTTCAGGAATGCTTTGTTTAAAAGATGAAAACAATGATTTATCACGTTAGAAACAAACGGAAGTGTCATTTGTGTTCCGGAAATGGAAAGCATAAAGTGATTCTGAAATCCTCGTCAGATCGATGTTTGACTTGTACAACTGCTTGTTGAATTCCCCTAATAGGTGTCGCCTGTTAACTTTGTCCACCCTATGTCATTGTGGCCATGAACTCCATTGAATCAACCATTATTCACCGTATTGTACTAATTTATCATATATATTCCATTTTCCATAAAGTAATATATTATAATAAAAAACATAACCCATTTTGCTTTTAAGTGTATCCAAAATATTATGTTTTCTGGTGAAAATTTCCGCTTTGTTGTTTTTAAACTAATCCACACTACTAACAACTAACAAGTGTCAAACAGTTTCATTTTCATTCCTATGTTTTGTTGGTCAAAAGTCAAAACGCGAGACAGACTTAGAGAATTGTTCACGATCATTTCCACCGATGAACCGGTTCACACATGTGGTGAAGCATTAGGATACAAATGTAGATCAAACTGGGAAAGGAGGATATTAGGAAACTCTTTGACAAACCTAGACCTGAACTCACCTGCGAAACAAAGTTCTTGTATTTGTATACGAGTGCATTATGCATACCAGTCTGACAATTCCTTGACCAAAGATATCAATCTTGAAGACAAGTTGTTTAAACAAAATTGTCAAACTTGTTTTTAAAATTAAGCAATAGCTAACTGCAGAAAATTAAAAAAAAACCAATGGTCTTGACTTGGATTAATAAGGCTCATAGGTTTTACTTTGTCAGTAAACTTGAGTGATGGCTATGATGCATTAAGCAGAATAAGCTTTATAAAAAAATCTACATGTACGTATAAATCGTGACCAATGTTATCAGAACTAAATGACAAAAACAAGTTCATTTAGAAACATGTAAAGAAACATATAAACAGCTAAACATCATTAACCACAGACATTAATGCTTTCGTGCTTGCATGTGCAATTCCTTTGCCATTTTCAAGTTAACAAACATAAAAATATATTTCGCAAAAAAAAGGTTTAAATGTATGTCTTATTTAATCAATCGTTTCATTCAAACGTTTGAATACCCAGACATTCTGCATTTAATGATGAGATGTGTTGAAATATATATGAACAATCACGCCAACTATATAAGGAACATTTGACGTATAGACACAGGCATAATAGTCAAACGCCAGCTAAAGAAATAACATTCTCAAGGATCTATATTACAAAAGCCAAATAACTTTCATTATATGATATGGTACATAATATTAGTGCTTGCAAAATAAAATGTCACTTTTATTTAATCAAAAAGATGAGCTAATGGCAAAGTCGGCCCCATTTATCTTGGTTTTTACTTTCTACCTACCCTTTCTTTAAAATTCCTGTACAAAGTTAAAACTTATCATTTTTTTTAAAGTTTTAAAATTTTTGTCTTGTGTTTTTTTTTCATGACATTTAATGAGCTTGATCGTGTAAATTCGATTATTTCGTTATTACCATTAAATCTACAGAGAGCAAAACTTAAATCAGAAAGAAACATAACGGATAAGAAAGACATGTTTCTCTTATCATAAACTCGAAGTTAACATATTATACTGAAAGCTTAAAATATTGAATAGGTGTTTCTCATTTCCATTGCGGAAAATTCATGTGGTAGGCCATTGGTGAACAATTAGACTTGAGATTGCAATGATCAATGGTTCTTGAAGCCACAACAGATTTACATGTACATCCATTCAAGTTCGTTTTGCTGCTCTGAATTAAGTCATTGTCATTTAAGACGATCTTTAACTCTTTCGGCCTGTCGTACAGTTTTCTGATTTTTTTCGTAAACTTGAACCAACTATCACAAATTTCAAAACGGGTCGTCATTCTTGAAGAAAAGGAGTACCAATGTGGTTATTCCGGCTCTCCCGGATAGATGAACCACTGACAGTTGTTGGGCCTTGGAAAAATAACTTGGTCTATGGGCGACGTTTTATTTTAAACATCAACAGAAAGTCAGATGTAGTGGTAAAATACTGAAAATAAAGGGGGACAAATTAAGATTACAAAGTACATGTAAAAACGTTAAAGTTCATAGTAAAACTGTAAAGGGGGATCATAGATAAGTGAAATACAATGAAATATTAACATATACATAGCATAATTCAAAATTAAATGTCCAAATATTGTTTATAAAATTACGGGAAATTCCCTTCGTCTGGTCCAATGCTTGGTTTCGCTGTCCGGTTAAATTTAGAATATATCCAGATAAAATAAAGTTACGTTTGTGTAAAAAAGAAGTTAAACGATCAATTTAAAACACTGATTGTTCGTTACTCACGCTGTGGTTGCCACAAATTACAGAGCGCGTCCTGTTTGCCTTTCCTTCAGCATGGCGAGGGGAGAACTGACAAAGGGGAAGGAGACGGTCTAACATCCTTATATTAGGGTTCTCTCGCGGATCAATAATGAAGGAGACGAAAAATCCAGAGAAGTGTTCAAAGTCCAAACAGGAGTTGGGAACGGTGTTAGTTGAAGTTATCCAATTTCACAAGTGATTTAGAAAATAACTATAGAAATATATATAACAACTGGAACACAAAAAGTGTGACAGAACACTCCCCGTCTGATATCCAGGGGTATATCACTATTACTTTCAATTATTTAAACACATAGATCCAAATGTCATATAGGAATCCAATAGTATAAGGTATGAACAAATGTACAGTTTGATCACGGAAAGTCTTCTGATATACGGATCGTACGTAGGTAGCTCCAACGTTGTCTGGCTTCCAGCGTTGCCCAATGGGATTTTCCAGCGTTGCCACGCACGGCGTGGTGAGGAACAACGTGTTCCAAGAATGGAGTGTCGGTCTGGTATTAACGATTACAGAAGAGAATGTCCAAAACAATGAATTGTCTCAATATATTTACAAAATACGTAGTTTGCACACGGTGCAAATAACTATAAGCGTTAGCTATAGCATGCTGTCTAACAGAACCGGTTCGGTGATCTGTCGTCTTCAGGCGTGATGAAATTCACGACGTCGCCTTCGTATTCTGGCGGTTTATTCCAATCAGGCAGTTTCTCTGAGATGTCCAATACAATCGAGTCCGCAACATTTTGCTTGTGTGGAAATTTATCACGATACTCGGTTACGTGAAACTGGTTCGGATAATGTTGCAAAGATGAGGGTCGGCCATTCGGCATAATGCACGTTTTCTTGACGTTGATATCCGGTGGTCTATGTTGTCGGTCCAGACAAGTTTCCCCGATAATGACCCAGCCTAACGGCAACTTCTGTGCGAAAGGTTCAAAGTGTGAACCTATCCTTTGGTCAAGAATGTGATGTACAGCCGGGAGCGATCTCCCGATAAGGAGTAGAATCTCACGATTGTTATCGATTGTTGGGATATACTCGGCTATATCCCGCAGATATGGATGTTGCGACGCAACTTCAGGTGTCGGTATCTCGGCCCTGATGTTCGGAATGTCGTTGCATTCGATGACCGTCGACAGATTTGTTTCGAAATCGTCTCCGATTGACTTTATCATAAGGTCGTTTGCTTTCCTTCCTGACATCAGTGTGCGTCCTGAGCAGGTCGAAAGATCGTAATTCTCGTAGGGTCCTTTGACGTCAAAGAGATTGAAGAATTCAGTTGTAGCCAACGTATGACTACTTTGGTCGTCAATGATTGCGTACATGCGATGTACAGTGGATCTATCGTCCTTGTGAAACACGTCTACTGGCAAAATCCTTGTGCATGATTTTCCGCTGTTCGTTGAACTGCATAGTTCGGTGCATGTAACCTGTACGGTGTCTTTGGTGTTGTTTGTCTTTGGAGCCTTTCGCTCCCCGCCATTGTTTTGTGAGGATTCACGAGAAAAACTCGCTGCCGACAGTGGTCGTTCGTCTGAGTTAGAGATGTGAAGAGCTGTCGGGTGACGTGTGCTCTCACATTCATTGCAGACAACTCTTTCTTGACAGTTGGCTTTAAAGTGCGTGTCGGACTCGCAGCACTTAAAGCATACGTTGTGTTTCTTCAGCAATTTAATGCGCTCCTCAATTGGTTTCGTCCTGAAGCCGTTACATTCGTTTAGCGAATGTTTGCCCTTATGAATGATGCAACGCTCCTTCAGGTTGATCGGGTTGTCATTTTCTAGTTTCGTAGACCCATAAGTAGAAATATCTGCGGAGCTATGCTCCGTACTTGTGTCTGTAGATGTCTTGTATACGTTGACTTTCTCTTTAGTAGTCTGGGATTGGGGCTTAGATGCAAATAGACTGCTGCCAATATCGTAATTGAAACAAGGATTGTTTTTAATTTTAGCAACTTCACGGATAAAATCCGTTAATTCTGAGAACGGTGCAAATGGAACGTGGTGTTCATTCATGTACTCTGAAGCTCTTATAGTCCACTTGTCCTGGAGTCCATACGGGAGCTTGGCTAATATAGGTTGTTGTCCCGATGATGTATCGAAATACCCTAACAGATTACGAAAGTTTGGGTTTCGTTTTAGGCATTGGATATGAGATAAGAGATCGTACAAGTCGTAGAAACGTTCGGTATCTTTGTTCGTTAACTTAGGGAAGGCTTCCAATTTCTGTCTGAGTGCGTGCTCTGTGAACTGTAACGCGCCATAACGTTCGTCTAAGCGTTCCCAAAGACACTGCAAGCCTCTTGCTGGATTATCGACATTTGCCGCTTTAATACTGGCTGCATATTGTGCAGACTTATTCCCTAGCCACTTCTTGAGAAGAATAAGCTCTTCGGAGTTGGAAATTCCTAGCTCGTCCACGACGCCTTTGAATTCGGCCTTCCAAACTGCGTAAGACTCGGCTTTGTCATCAAAGTGGGTGAGACGGGAGAGTAGTAAGTCCTTTCTCAGTAGGAATTTAGTCAATTCCTCGGACGTTGAACCCTTCCTGTCGGAACGGTGATTCTGCGTCAACGACGACGTTGTCGATAAGGAATGTTGATCTTGAGTGGATGGCACGAATACGGGAGCATCCCGGTTGAGACCATAAGTTTTGCAAGTGGTGTCAACGTCGTCGGTTTCTCGTCGGAAGGGTGTCGATGCCATGGATGGTGGTCCTATCTTCCTAGGCTCTTCAGTTGTAGCAAGCGGTTCGAAAACCGTTACTTTCCTTGTGTAGTCGGAATGCGTCGGATATGTGTTTATCCCGACGTCGGCTGGATTTTCATCCATCGCATGAGTACTAGTGTGTTGACTAACGTAGTCGTGTACCCGTCGGATCGGGTCAGCCATCGGTAATGGTAGGTCGACGCCAATGTGTGGTTCGTCGTCTATATCTTGACTGCGGTCGTCCTCGAAAGCTCTCGCTTCGGCTTCGGCCATAGCTGCTTCCATGTGAGCTTCTAATAGTGTTTTGTCGGCTTGCAGCTCCAACTTCTTTCGTAGGATGGCCGCTGCTTCTATCGCCTCTGCTCGCTCGTATTCTGTCTTTTGTTGGTCCATTTCGGCTTTGTGGCTAGCCTTCCGCTGCAACTCGTGTTCCTCTAGAAGAGCCTCTTGTTTTGTAAGAGCAGCTTGTTTAGCTAGAAAGGCTATTTTGGCCTTGGCAGCATCTGCTTTGGCACGCTTGTTTCTTGAAGCGCTAGACGAGCTGCTGGATTTTGAGCCACCCACGGATTTGCATCCGCTATTTGGCTTTGACCTAACTGAGTTGTGTTCTTGTTTCACGAACCCATGTGGTTCTAGCACAGTGACATTCTGTTGACCCGAGGTAGGCTGCCCTTGCGGCTGGTGCGTTGCTGGTGACGAGGGACCAAATGCCTTGGTGGTGTCCCGTAGATTAGACATCGCTGTTTCCAACGTTTGCTGTCTTATATCAGCCAGGGTAGTGAAAGCCTGGAGGTCTCGACTGCTTTTCTCGGCCCTAGTGTTCTTCATAAATTCTATGAATGCGTCAACTTGACGTTCATATCTACTAGCAGACTGGGCTATCTTTTCTTGTAAAGCGAGGCAACCTCGTACATTGTCTGGAGGGGTATCGACCTCCTGCAGGAAGGCATTTAACATGCTCCAAAGCAGCTCTATGTCTTGGGCGTATTTCTCGCGTCTTTCGATGTAGACGTCCATGCCCTTTTCATTCAGAGTTCTGACTCTTTTCTCTGTATTGTCAGATCGTATGTCTGAGTGTTGATCTGGTCCTGTTGGTTGTATGGTGACGTTGTCACCTGTGTCGCTCATCATGTCACAATCACTTTGTAGTTACGAGAAAAATCTCGAAAGTGTGATTTGACTGTTTATTAATATCTCAGCTGAGTTTTATAAAATAACGTTTAAAAAACGCAACTGTGCTATCTGGCTTGATACTAGCTTTGATGTGTGATTTGTACGTGTAAAACACGTTATATCACGGTATTCTATCTAGCTTGTACAGTTTGTACAGTTAAGGAAAAACTGAGCTGGGTTTATTATTTATTATTTGACCAGGTGTGTCAATTCTATGGGTTATGTCACACAAAACCTGTGGTGTGATTTGTCTTAAAAGGTTAGTGTGTGGGCGCTTCTACGGCCGCAGCACACTACAAGAACCAAGAAAATGGTGCATCTCTCTTGCGAGAGCTCATAAAAGGTTTGTATAAAAAGATACAAGTCTTTTCTGGTCTTCTGTGGACGTCTCCTGGCGTAGACTGTGGTGACGCTTCTGCAACTGGCGTTGTTCGGAGCTATTTTACTATTCCGGCTCTCCCGGATAGATGAACCACTGACAGTTGTTGGGCCTTGGAAAAATAACTTGGTCTATGGGCGACGTTTTATTTTAAACATCAACAGAAAGTCAGATGTAGTGGTAAAATACTGAAAATAAAGGGGGACAAATTAAGATTACAAAGTACATGTAAAAACGTTAAAGTTCATAGTAAAACTGTAAAGGGGGATCATAGATAAGTGAAATACAATGAAATATTAACATATACATTGCATAATTCAAAATTAAATGTCCAAATATTGTTTATAAAATTACGGGAAATTCCCTTCGTCTGGTCCAATGCTTGGTTTCGCTGTCCGGTTAAATTTAGAATATATCCAGATAAAATAAAGTTACGTTTGTGTAAAAAAGAAGTTAAACGATCAATGTAAAACACTGATTGTTCGTTACTCACGCTGTGGTTGGCACAAATTACAGAGCGCGTCCTGTTTGCCTTTCCTTCAGCATGGCGAGGGGAGAACTGACAAAGGGGAAGGAGACGGTCTAACATCCTTATATTAGGGTTCTCTCGCGGATCAATAATGAAGGAGACGAAAAATCCAGAGAAGTGTTCAAAGTCCAAACAGGAGTTGGGAACGGTGTTAGTTGAAGTTATCCAATTTCACAAGTGATGAAGAAAATAACTATAGAAATATATATAACAACTGGAACACAAAAAGTGTGACAGAACAGTGGTATTCAATATTGTAAGCCCGAAAAGTGCAAAACACAAAATACAAGACAAATGTAAAACGAAACGCAAAACATCACTATAACAAACTTAAAATAACACTCAAAATGAAATCAGCATTGTGATCTCAAATCAAAAGGTAAGATGCCAACGTTCAATCTGTGTAGGCCATGAACGGTAAAGGGTGGCAATACAAAAACTCTTTGACAAACTATTAACATTTTACAGCATAGGTACACCAAAGGCGCAATCAAATAGCGTAAATCTGAAAAGAAAAAAAAAGACATAATCAATAGACATAAAATTATCACAAGGAAACAGACTACAAAAGAAACTAAAAAATAACCTCCACATATACATGTAACAACCAAACCGAAAACAGCAACATGAAATCAAGGTAAAACAAAAGTGAACTCAGGTGCCCCGGAAGGGTAGGCAGTTCCTGCCTGCTATAGCACACCCGTCACGTTGCCAATGATTGATTCAGCATGGGTTAAATCAATTTAAGGACGGCAATTTCAAACCTCTTTGTCAAACCATCTAATCTAAGAGATAGAAATCCCGTATTTGTCTACAATCACATGATGTCTTCCGTAAAATTTCTTGAGTGACGACAACAACCGAAGAGCAACGTAACCTTGTGCAACAATTTGCCTGTCAGAATTGAAGCTCTATCATTGAAGTCACAATACTCCTAGAAAGCTCTCATTGGAAAAACGAATCGGTTGCTATATGTAAACTTCATAGGCTGGAGCAGACGAAATGTTTCTACGGAAAAAGGGAAAACTGACGACTGCAAAGTTGAAGTAACCATGTTTGTCATAGACCTTTGTATAAACCCTTCCTAGTGTGTCGATTTCGAGATACAAATCCAAATATGAAGCGTAACTTCTAGTATCTGTAGTGTCCTTTATATCGAGTTTCTCGGGATATATGAAATGTAAATAATCACCAAATCGAGGATGGTTAAGTGAAACGACATCGTCAATATAACGAAATATGAGATTTAAGGATAAAGCAACGGCAAATTTTGTCTATGCGCATATGATGTCCTTCGTAAAATATGTTGAGTGACGACAACATCGAGGAGCTGCATAAACAGGTGTAAAACAAAAATTAATGAGATGTGGAATAAGTGTACGCGACACATTCCACATAAACAAGCGAAAATTTTAAAAGACCAAGATAAAAAAAAACAGACAGAAGCCTTCACCGAGGCCAATAGGTGCTGCTCGTTGTTTTGCGATTGGATCAGAATTAAATAAAATGAAATAGTCAAGGCCATTTGAATGTCAGATATCAAGATTCATCACCGAAATCATGACACATTTCGCAAGCCCTTGAATTTCCCACCAGTTTCGATATGTAAACCTCATAAGCTAAAGTATTTGACCATGAGAAAGATGACCATCACGCTTGTCTCAGAGCTTTTTATTTAGCCAGTTGTCAATTTAGAGATGTAGATCCTAATATGAATCAACATTTCTAGAATCTCTATAGTTCTTGATCTCTATCATCCTGGGATATATGAGATACAGAGTCACAAAGCCACCCAAAGCGAGGATTGGATTAATTAAACCAGAAGTGGTTGTAAGTAGTACGCTTCACATGAATGAAGACAACAAATCAGAAAGCAATATAGCACAATAAGTACCCATTGGTATGCCGAATGTTTACAACAAAATTGTACAAATATGTTTTCTTAAAAACAGTTTAGCATTTCGATTATTAAGTCTTTTGTGAATATTGTTTTACTAGACTCGTGAATGACATTATTTCATTCGGGGTTGGAATTTGTCGAAATTTACTTACAGTTGTAAAATTATAAGATTATGAAGCACTGATTTTGATTTTGAACAAATGATTAAAGATCGTGACAATTTCTAGCACAACCAAATGACATAATATTTTATTCATTCCAAACATGGATCAACATCAAAACATCATAAAGCATGTACATTAACGCTTCCGTGTTTTCAGCTGCGTTTTCTATGCCATTTTTCTGTTATCTACCAAAACAATAAAACATTTTGCGGAAAAATGATTTTAAATGTATATCTGATTTAAGTAAGTAGTAAGTAGTCTTACAGAGACTTTAATATTAATATGGAGCAACTTTTTAGAATTTGTAGTGTTCTTAATCTCCAGATTCTGTGGTTTTCGAAATGCAGAAATAATTGACTATTGGGATGCCATTTGTTTGCTAGAAAGTTTTCCCACCAAACTGTACAAATATGTTGTCAATAAGAAAGTTTAGCATTTCGATTATTTAGTCTTTTGAATTTGAATTTTCTTTTGCGAGACTAATGAATAATATAATTCATACATGGTTAGAACTTGTCAGAATTTACTTATAATTATACACTGTATGTAAAACTATATGATTATGATTAAAAAGTTTGAGTGAGGATCGTGACCATATCTATCACAAGCAAATTTCATTCAAGTCATATTCCATCAAAAACTTACAAAGAAACACATTGTTTCAATGTGAAACACCATTTACTCAGTACAATTACGCTTTCGTGCTAACAGATGCATTTCCTGTGCCATTTTCAAGTTAACTATAAACAATACATGAAAATATTTTGCTGAATAATGGTTTTTAAGTCTGTCTTATTTCATCAAATGTTTGAAGTTTCAAAAGCGATACGATGTAATGTGTTGAAATAAAATGTAATATATGCTGAGAATATATGTACAATCACGCTAACTTCATAAAGAACTTTTGACATAAATACGAAGACTACTTATTGTTTAAGGCAAGCTAAAGTTTTCCAACCAATTATTTTAAAAGGTTTCTTAACATTTTTTACATCAGGTTTACAAAATGAAGTCAAAGTAGATCCATAGGGTTACGTAAAAACGACAAAAAATATTCAGTTTAAAAGTTTAATATCATGTTCGATTGGATTAACCATTTTGTTGAAACATTCAAAAATTCTTGTTGCCGCTATGACTTAAAACATTTTCATTTAACAAGACATTATTACATCATACATAATTCCAATCGTCACAATTTTTAAAACAGATCGTCATTTTGTTTTTATATAAAATGTTTAAAAAATGGAGTACCAAAGGTGCATTCAATTATCGCAAGTCAATCTTAAGACAAAAACAAACATAAAAAACAACAAAACGCATCCAGTAAAGTGAACTCAAGTCAAAACGAGAGTGAGCTCAGTGACGTTGCCAAAAGATCAACTAGTTATTTAGTAAGTTATTAATTTACTCCAAAGCAGCAAGAATTCGGCTATATCACGGAGATGTACATACAATCAACATGAAAAGATGATGAAGTGGAGGAAATAGGGCCAATCAGAGAGGAGAAATTCGACTGCCACTGGAAAAAAATGGTGATGGTTAGGAATGGACAATTCAGCCTCCTACATGGGGATCCTTCAGGCCTACTTTATCGAGACCTGCGGCAGGGTTCTTTAACATGCAGGTAACGTGACTTTATTTTTCAACGCGGTGAACAACTATGGTTGGGGATCAGGTCATTCGCATTATAGCCTGACAAACCCAGCATTCATTATGATAGGGTTGCCCTATTCAGCCAACTGAGGCACACATCCCATTTGCTGTGCGAGCAAAGCGGCCTGATCAATTGTAATGTTTCTGAGCGCTCTTTTTTTACTTTTACCGACAAGCTAAGCGCTGCTGCGGGCCTATTTGCCACCCCGACCCACAATGCAAACATATCGATTTTGATACGTAAACTCCATAAACTGAAGTAATAAACCATGATAAAAGCTGAAGTCATCACATTGTAAGTCGTCATAAAGAGATGTTCATCCAAATATGGAGCAACTTTCTAGAATCTGTTCTGTTCTTCATATTCAGATTCTTTGGTTTGTGAAATGCAGAAAGTTACCAAACCTAAGTTTGTTAAGTCGTTAGACCTTATCATTATTGTAGGATGTCCGTTTTATATAAATGAAGAAACAAAAAAGCAAGAAAAGGCGCATAATTCATAAAAATTATTTGCAGTTGGCGTTAACATATGTGTTGTGGTATCATGTTCATTTACTCCATATCCTTTCTTAAATTATATAATAACTACCTATTTGGATGCAAATTGTTTGATGGAAAGTTTATCAACCAAACTGTACAAATTTGTTGTTAATAAGATTATTTAGTCTTTTGTAAATTTGATTTCTTTTGTTAGACTAATGAATGATTAAATTCATTCATGGTTAGAGCTTGCTAATCTTATTTATTTCCAATTTATTTCCATACATAAATTTTGTAGGTAAAATTTTACGATTATAAAGCACTGAAAAGTTAAAGAAAATGATTTAGGATCGTAATAATTTCTAGCACAACCAAATATCACTTGAGTCATTTTCCTTCAAAAACGTGCAATTTCAACAGCAAAACAACATTTACTCAGTAAAATTACGCCTTCATGCTTACATTTGCATTTCCTGTGCCATTTTCAACTTCATAAGGAACTTTTGACATACATACTAAGACAATTTATTGTTTAAGGCAAGCTTAAGTATGCCAACCAATTAATTTTCAAAGGTCTCTTAACGCTTCTTACAATTAGGTTAAGAAAAATGAAATAACTACCATCAGAAGACATAAGAACTAATATTTGACATATAAATGTTATGAACTATTGAATCAAACGGATATATATAGGTTATTAAGGTGCATAAAATTTCAAAGGCAAAAATAAAATGGAATATAAAAAAAAATAACAGATGCTTGGTCACGACATCTTTTGTGTTAATTTATGTCCATCCATTACTACATATCCATTTGTGTGTATAAGCTAAGAGATTCCTTAAGTCACCAAGCAAGAAAACTTTTCCCACTTTTAAACATGGTTCTCCTGTAAGACAAAAAAAACTACCACTTATAAAACGGACAAAATGAAGAACACAATTCGGTTTTCCAGTCATACAGATATGCATGATGATGTGTGTGCTAAACTTTGTAAAATGCAGCCACAACCCATTCGATTTTCTACGAACAGATAATTTTCAGAATATTTTTAATATCGGTAATTTTTTGTCAGTGCAACTGCAGAGGTTACAATTATACAAAATAAAAGAGTTAACACTAAAGTATGTCTCGCCCGCTGGCACCATCGGAATGCCTAGTTATTCAACTATACATTCATTAATTCTTGACATTTTTCTGTGGTCCAATCAAAATGATTCTAGATATCATATTCACCGAGAAAATTCATTTTCCACAAATTAAAGTCTTACAAAAAAGTGTACACCTCGACAAAGACAAAAGTTCACAGAGTCACTGAAGCGTGAAAATTGTAAAAAAAGATCACACGGCGTAGACCATAACCTGAACTGTCTGTATATAAAAGATCAGATGCCTATTATACTTTTCAAGTATTACAAAGAAGTTTAAGGCCTGAAAAAAAGATCTAAGCTCACAGAGTCACTGGAGCGTAAAAATGTGGCCAGGGTCACACGGCATGGTAACAGTTGCGTAGACCATAACCTGAACTGTGTGTATACCAAATATCAGATGCCTAGCTATTATACTTTTTCAAGTAATTTATTTTTCACAAAAGTCTTACAAAAGGTTTACGACGCCGCCTCCGCCGGAAAGTAATACCTATGTCTGGCTTCCACGACTATTCGTTGAAGGCGAGACAAAAACTAAACAAAACAAATTGTGTAATTACAAGCTTGCTGGGTGGACTAACAAAAAAGGGCGATTTCAGGGTTGGAGCCTCTTTTCCTTAGAAAGTTTGTTATTGGCATAAATTTGCGTTGACCTCCTTTTGTCCTGAGCAGATTATTTGCGGTACCCTTTTTTCAAATTTTCCGTATCGGCCACTGGACAGAACTAAAACCAATAATAATAATAAATGTCAAAATACCCTTCATTTTTATTATCAAATTTTACTCGTATGGAGGGCAAACCAGATTCAGCATTATGAAAATTACTATGGATCGTGACCATAGTTACAAGAAAATTACAAATACAAGTCATTCATTCCAAAACATGTAAAGAAGCACACCAATTAAAACACCGTTGAGCCAGTACATAAACGCTTCCGAGTTTACAGACACGTGTTCTTTTCTATTTTCAAGTAAGTTAACAAACAAAACGTTAAAACATTTTGCTCAAATATGGTTGTAGAAATCTTTTTTCATCAACCGTTTTATTCAAATATTTCAATAGCGATATATTCTGCATATAATGACCCTTTCGACGTAGAGACGCAAACTACTGATATATAGCTTCATGCTCAAGTATACCAACTTATTATTTCAAAGGCTTAAACTTTCACCAGTTGCTGATAACAAATGAAGATTTTTTAGGGGCCATATGAGACGTATGTTCTTGTAACCTTGGTATAACAGTCGATCACGGAGACAGCGGTGTCGTATAAAAAAAATCTGAAAAAATAAGTTGTGAAATATAAACACCGTAAGCAGGTGAAGTAGGTATGTTGCTTTCAAGGTAAGGCACAATAAAAATTTGAAAATTAAAGTCGTCTCTTTTATCTTTATTTTTTGTATTCAGATGACCACCCTGGTCAAATTAGAGGTTATTGAGATACATTTCTCAAATGCTAAAACAAATTGGAATGGAAGAAAAATTAAGACAAGCTCGAGCTTTTTCGTTCCTTTGGGTCTGTCGCAAAAGCTACCACAACAAAATGACAAATGAAAGTCATTTACAAATAACAGAAAAAAGGAAATACCCATTGGTGAAAAGCAAACCATTGTTCATGCTTACAGATGCGGCTTAAGCTTCCTTTGCCATTTATCAAACATAACAAACGTTGCTGTTTAAATGTCTGTCTTATCGAATGTATTATTCAAACATTTTATTCGCGATACATTCTACGTTTAATGGTGAGATGTGTGGACAAATATATATTTGTACAAATGTACTATCAAGCCAACCTTACAATGGACTTCTGGAATAGAGACAATGCGATTTGATAGTCAAAAACAAGATGAAATGTATCAACCATATTTATCCTTTGAAGGTAAATAACCCTACATAATTATTCCAAGCTTGAAAATAGCATAGGCGAAACCCCCATCAAGAGTTTTTGCCACGAAAGCTTGCCACATGTGAAGGTCGAACCCATAGTTGTGCTTACTTTCAGTGATTTAACATGTTAGATGTCCCAGCACCTGTTTAAATTTAGACAAAATTACTGACTATGCATAGGAGCAAAAACAATTTCCAGAAAATGTGCATCCTGAAAAAGACTTAAATGTTTTTTATTGTTAACCATTTTTGAACCACAATTTAGTTTGTATTTCACCCCGAATGCACAGGATAGGACCAAAACTTGGCATTTTCAAACACAGTTGCAATTTCAAAATTCCTTACGTTTTCAGGTGAGTAGGTACAAAATGACATATATCCAGATTTTGATGAAAATTGGTAAACATATGGTTCTTAGTGACGTACATCATATATGAAATAAAAAATGGGTTCACAGACCTCGTTTTTTAAATAAATGATTTTGAAAACTCCAATTTTGGCGGGAAATTAACACTGACATTTAAGAAAATTCTTGGTTGAGATCCATATTGGAAGTCAATGGTTTTTCATCTCTAGATGAGTCCATCAACTTAAAATTAATTCTTTGTGACCTATATTTTACGCATGAACAACTTAGGTTGTGTTCTTGGTTAAGGCCCATATCTCAAATTCTACATGTTTAAGGCCCATAACACAGGAAATACATGTTAATGGTCAATGGTATTTCAATAACGGGAAGGTCATCTGTGACACATCTCATAGACACATTTTCTAGTCTATTTCAAATTTACACACATTTGTTATAAATAATTTTGGCTTTTTCTTGTGAAATTTGGTTATAATTTTTATCCTTTATTCACTTCATATATGGCGGGGCGTGTTTGCTCTATATTCATGTTTTAATGGTTGGATTTAAGGATGTACGCTACTATTTTTGAAAATAAATAGGTTTCAGATTTGATGCCTTAAATGAAAAGATTATAATAAAAGGTATAAAATAAGCCAAAAAATGATAGGTTCGTGACCTCGTTTTCAAGATAATTGACGTTAAAGATTTGGCGGGAAAAGAGTTTTCTCTGACTTTTTCAAAGGTTTAGCGCTAGCATTAGCACTATTTATCTGTTAAAACCCATAACAGAATAAATAAGATTTGATAAAACTTTGTTTATAACCTCCTTATGACATATTAAAGACACTGATAACAAGAAAATAGGGGGTTCATGGGCAAAAATGTTAACATATTTTAATGGTAAAAAACCAGACGATTCCGAAAAAATGACAGAAATACCAAAACAAGACCAGCGAGCATCCTTAAGTTGAAAATAAATCAACCATTTTAAAACTTTTACGTGGAAATGTGATATTGAGATTACGCCTCGACCTAATATGGGAGTCTCGGAATGATCTGAGACTTGATATTGAAAACCCTGTGTAATAATTTAAATTCTTTGATTACTGCTAATAAAACTTGTTTACACCAGTGCACTTCAACCGGAATGGCAAGCTTATACATATCCACCCCTTGGATGAGAGATTTTCAAACTGGTTAATATACTTTGAAGCTATTCTATACAACCTGACAAGATGTATAATGACCATTATAAATAATATAGTATGAGGCATTCTGAATGTAAAAATCTAGACATTTTTCAAAACAATTTTAGTTTGTGCTCGTGTTTTTGTTGGTTGAAAATGTTTACTAATAGTAAAACAAGAGGCTCCCAGGAGCCTGAACTACACAGATACACATATTTTGTAGATAATACATTTGTATTGTGCTTAACCATATGCGATTTAAATTTCTGAAATATCTTATTAAGTTTTCAAGATATAGGGCTTAATAAGTGCAAAATTTGGCAAAAATTAAGAAAAAAGGCAATTACTCCTACTTCAGCAGTAGGATCTTTTATCAAAATTTCAGGACAGGTAGATCTTAAGGATGTACGCTACTATTTTTGAAAATAAATAGGTTTCAGATTTGATGCCTTAGATTATAATAAAAAGTATAAGATAAGCAAATAAAAAAATGATAGGTTCGTGACCTCGTTTTCAAGATAATTGACGTTAAAGTTTTGGCGGGAAAAGGGTTTCTCTTACGCTAGCACTATAATTTATCTGTTAAAACCCATAACTAACTCGAATGATCCAAGCCCTTTCCGTCTTCGCTTACTTCGGCGGGACAGGGCTTGAACTCGTCCAATGGAAATTCTCCGTCACTCGCTGTCCAGTTCAGACAGCCAATCATAATCCTTTTAATGATGTTAATTAATTAGTTGATAAGATTAGTTTGATCTTTTCTAAAACAGATATGACAAAAAGGTGCGAATTATGTGATAATTAATGATAAATTGATGATAAATGAATTTTATCTACACTGGTCCTAAAAATTTTTGGTCAACACAGTATGCGCACCCAACAAATTTTGACGAATTATTATCGTATGAGCATTCAGACGTTAGTGTAGCGAATGTAAGGAGCGAAATATAACGACTGTATTATTCGGGTTAACCCATAACAGAATAAATAGGATTTTGTTTATAACTTCCTTATGACATATTCAAGACACTGATAAGAAGAAAATAGGGGGCTCATGGGCAAAAATGTTAACCTTATTTAATGGTAAAAAACAGACGATTCCGAAAAAATGACAGAAATACCAAAACAAGACCAGCGAGCATCCTTAATATGCTAATCACTTTTGATCCTTGCACAATTTTGATATCTGAAACCATTTTTGAGAAATTAGCAAAAAACTGCAATTTATCCCTGTTTTATTTTTAGCCATGGCAGCCATGTTTTCTGACAAATCAAAAATCTTAACAATAGATTCGTAGCAGATATGCTATTAAACAAGTGTGCCAAGTTAAGATGCAGTTGGTCTTATGGTGTCAAACAAATTAATCTATGAAATTTTGTCGCTTTAAGGGCAATAACTCCTGAAAGAAATTGTTCTAAAGCTTTGACCAGAAAATGTAAATCGTGATGTTCTTAATCATATGCAATTTAAATTTTTGAAATATCTTGTATAGTTTTCAAGATATAGGCCTAAATAAGTGCAAAATTTGAAAAAAATCCAGAGAAAGGGCAATAACTCCTACATCGGTTGTTTGATCTTCTTGAAAATGTCAGAGCAGGTCGATCTTGAGGTGTTGATCACTTTTAATTTAATCAATTTTGATATTTGAAACCATTTTTGAGTTATTAGCAAAAACTGCAATTCACCCCTATGTTCTATTTTTAGCAAGGCTCTGAATTCTTAACAATTTTATTCACCAATTGAGGCGTGGAACTCCGTAATATGAGTGCAAAAAAAGAGGATACATCTGCGCTGTATCATGTTTTATAGGGGAGGCCTTTTTCAACTCAAAAGGTATGTAAATGTAATCGAAAAGCAAAACTGATAAACTTATATTTATGCTGTGCCCGCATTTAGGCAATGCCTATATCATATTAACCGTAGGCCGTATGCTGATGATGGTACATTTCGTAAAACGACTTCTTATCTAATCAATATTTATAATCAAAAAGTGCATGCTTGCAGCAGATAACTTTGAAAAATAAGTCAGTTATAGGTGTTTCATATCTTTGTCGTCTCTTTTCGTTTGATATGGTTGCTTTTAAAGCGAGCACAGCTCGTAGCCGGCACTTCGTGCCGGTGTATGGCAAGTTCCCGTGTAAAAATGTGCCTTATTCTGATAATGATTTTTTTTTCGGCCGGATATGCTCGTCAAAGTTACATGTGCGGGGTGAAAATGAATAAAATCGCTTTTAAAAATACATTTTTTGTATTTAAACATGGCAGAAATTTTAAAATGTTTTTAGCGGGGGCAAATATTTACAATCATCGTAATTTATTTGTGCTTTTCATTCCTTTCTTTACATTGCATATGAAGTAAATATAGTCAATGTCATCATTTAAAATTCGGAGCGAAACGGCACGCGCTCAAAGGCACCATTTTCAGAATCAACCACAGAATTAATTTACTATGTCGTTTGCTAAAAGAGTATGTGAAAGAAATTTTTATGATTATCAAATTTAAACATTTCTTCCTCTTTATTTTATATATCAAATAAAGAAATTTAATAATTATGGTGTGCCTGCAGCTAGGGAATGCCTAAATCATATTATTGTCGGTTTACTGGGTGCTGGTAAACTAAGAAACGAAATGAAACCAAACGACACGAAAAGAAAACGAAATCGGTAACTTAAGAAAACGACTGGTATCGGGTAAAATCGATTAAGTTTTCTATTTTTACCGGTTTTGCTCGATTTAGTTTAGTGTCCCTTCTTTACAGATTTCTGTTGCTTGCTTTACTGTTTTCGCTTCCTTCTCGACCGATTTCGTTTTTGTTCCATTTCGTTTGGTTACTTTTTGTTTCACAGTTTACCGGTACCCGCAAGTGTTTACATTTATAATTAGTTCGTCCTCTTTTTTTTCTGGTAGGTTTTTTGAAAACTTAACAGGTTTTTCAAAGGTTTTACACTGTATTCTTCAAATTGTGTGAATTTCATTATTTAAAAAAAAATTGAGAAAATGATAGGTTTTATGTCTTTAAATTAACTCTTCATAATACATGTAGTACGAAGAATTTGTTTGCTTTTAATGTGAGTTATTGACTGCTTCACAGATTAGAACGATAGACACAAGAGTAATAATGGAGACAAGATCGAGCTTTGGGAAAACTGCAGGAGTCACCTACAAAGATTTGCACGAGTACAGATTTCCTGAAGCCCAGTAGGATGCACCAGGGTCATCGGGAGGAGCTATCCCCAAAACACCAGTTAGCTCAGTCAGCATTGGAAGGGGTTCTCGGTTGAATACCGTAGTTTTGTCATCGCAAAAACTAGCGTCTATTTCCAGGTCGTCCGAAGTGCGTGTACCCGACACCGATGGTATCGCGGATGATGAGGGTGAAGACCAAGAATTAGAGTCGTTGAGGAATGATTTAGCACGGGCCAGGGAAGATCTCAGGAAGAAGCGCAAGGACGCGGAGAAAAAGAAGCTTCGAAAAGAGCTAGAACGCACGGAGAGAGAGCTTCAAATGTTTGACAAGGAGACAGGTGAGCTTAAAGTAGTCAAGAAAACGGCCTCTAATATAGATTTGAACGATTTAAGGGACATGAGTGGTTTGACAAAAAAACGTTGATAAACAGTTGGGTTAAGTTTCTGATAACGCTTTCGATAGTGAATCGGGGGATGACGGTTGTGTTAATAGATTTGATATTAACAAGAATAAGCCCACGAAAGTTCGAAAATCAGCAAAATCTAGGAGTGTAGTGAAAGTTATTGATGCTTCTGAGTCTAGTGATTCCGAGACAGAGGTTATTAGATCCAAACCTAAGCAGAATATTAAATCGGGTATCAAAGCAAAGAGCTCTGATAGAGTTAAGAAAAAGTTGCTTTGGCCTCAGTCGGCCTTACAATGAGTTTTTTAACGATAATGTAAGCTTCCGTGATTAATATTTAAAGCAATTTGTTGCTGGGGAGTTAGAAATCATTATGAGTAGTAACATTGTTGAGATTGAAAAGAAAGGCAGGCTTATATTGCTGAAAAAGATTGTGAACTACAGTAACGTTTACAGTTGGAAAGGTCTGCTAGCATTCTATGCTGCTTTGTTGAGGAAAATAGAGCTAGGTCAGAAAGACTGGTCTGATGACCCTTCCTGCATAGAAGTCCCGATCCTTACCCCACACGTTAACCCTAAAACAAAGTTAAGTTCATCCTTTGGCCAAGCTGAAAAACAGGGACAAAAAGAGGAGGTTTGGTTTTGCACACTTTGCAATAGAAACAGGTGCACTGTGCTCATCGTGCGTCGTCACATACTACCATGATTCAGGGTCATAATAGACAGGTACAGCATATTTGAGCTGTTTGTTGTCGAAAAGATAGGAATCAGTTGTCACATACGTGTTCTTATGCCCACGTAGACCCAATACACAAAAATGAAGAGCTGGACGGAGAGACTTATCTTTGATCACGAGCTTATATTTAATTCTCGATCCTACAATTACATGCATAACCGTCAAAATGACCGTATTCCGATTTCTACGAATTTAAATGTCGATTTTTTCAAATTTTGTCTATCTGGTTATGATGATGAGGAAATTATCTCCTTTCTTGAGTTTGGTTTTCCATTAAGCACTTCTAACCCAGAAAATATTTTGACCCGTGACATGTTCGAGATGAAAAATCAAAGGGGCTACAGATTTTCCCCAGGAGATTGACACCTATCTTGGAAAAAAAATAAAAAAGGTACTATTTTTAGGGCCTTTTGATCGGAATCCTTTCAGTCATAATATATTGATTTCATCCCTTAATTCAGAACCTAATAAGACAGTTCAGACCGTAAGGTTATTTTGGATTTAAGTGAGCACGGAGGTGGGGCCCTCAACGCTTATATCGATAAGTATATTTACTTAGGGGAATTCGTACAGCTTTTATACCAACAAGTGGACGATTTGGTAGAATTGATCCAACGGAAGGGTATCGATTGTAAATTATTCAAAAGAGATTTGAGTCGAGCTTATTGGCAGATTTTTATTGACCCCCATGACGTACATTTAGCGGAATTTGTATGGACACGCCAATTATATTTTGACTTAGTTCTATGAATGGGTCTTCGATCGGCGGCGAAAATCTGCCAGAGACTGACTAATGCGGTCTGGTATATTTTCACATCCTTTGGGTTCGATTTGATTAATCATCTTGATGATTTTGCCGGAGCCGATACCGAAGGAAAGTCCCAGAAAGCTTACGATGAATTAGGAAATTGTTACTTTTGTGTGGACTTGAAGAGTGAAGTCATAAGGCATGACCACCGTCTTGTCGAATGGAATTCTTGTGCGGAATTTGCGATACATTACGAATGATATTGGAAATCCATTTTAGTAAACTAAAGGATATTAGGTCATTGTTGGATTCCTGGTCCTTCAAGCACAAAGTAAGGCTAAAATATACCGGTATTAAATCTTTGGTTGGAAAGCTTAATTTTCTAGCTTCGTGCGTGCGACCAGGTCGGTTATTCATGTCCACAATATTGAACTGGCTTGTATACGCGGTATCAGGAGAAATTCTCGTCCCACACGAGGTAAAGAAGGATATTTACTTGTGGTCTACATTCCTACCGTTGTATAACGGTATTTCTATGATGGCGATTGAAGAGTGGAGTGAACCAGATTTCGTTGTAACATCGGATGCATGGCCATCGGGATGTGGTTCATGGAGCGGTGGCAATTTTTACCACAGGGAATTTCCTTGTTTTATATTAGATTTAAGCTTGCATATTACGCTTTGGAACTCTTAAGTGTGGTCGTATGTCTTAAAATTTGGAGCTATAAGTTGAGACATAAGAGAATCAGGATTTTGTGTGACAATTTCGTGTCATGTCAAGTAATAAACTCAGGTAAAACACGTTATCAGTTCATGCAGTCATGTTTGAGAGAAATTTGCTTTATCGCCGCGACAAACGAATTCGAAGTAAGGGCAGTTCACATAAGTTCGTCAGAAACTCATATTTTCTGTCTCCTTGGCATTTGGATAACAATTATAAACACGACTTTTACAAATTACATAGAAATGTAGACATTTGTTAAAGAGAATTTGAGGTACCAGAAGGTCAATTTCATGTTTCACACGATTGGTAACTGAATTTGCTCCATTTTTCAGATGCATTACAAGATTTGAAAGACGATGTTCGCATTTTCGTTTAAGTCGACCTTTGCCGACGGGACGAGGAAAAAATCTTAAGGTTCATTGGAGGGCCTACCTTTTATTTTGTTCTTTCTTTAACCTAATTGCTGTCCCAGGCAGTCTAGAATCATTTTTTTTATTTACTCAATTTCTAAGCCGCTCTTTCAAATCTGTTTCCTCTATTAGAAATTATAGAAGCGGAGTTCACACTATGCAATTGTTACTTCAATTTCCATTTCCCGATCTTGATGAGTTTTCAATAAAATTGTTGTTCAGGGGTATTTCTAGGCTTAACCCACGTTCTGTTAAACAAGCCAAACCTATTACCCCTGAAATTTTGTTTGAAATTAGGAATTTGTTAAATTTATCAAATCCTACTGATGCAACATTTTGGTGTTTGTTTTATTTGCATTTTATCTAATGGCACGAAAATCGACCCTAGTCACTGCAAGTGTGAGTGATAAATGTGACCGTGTAAAATTTGTCCGGGTGGACACATTATCCTGGTAAACTTTGTCCACGGTACAATTTTTTACTAGTAAAATGTGTCTTACATTAGTAAAATTTGTCCATGGACATATTTTCCTAGTAATATTACGTACTCGGACACATTTTCCTAGTGAAATCTTGTATTCCTTTATATTTAACTAACAAAATTGTGTTTTTAAAATTCAATGAATGCTATAAGCAAATTAACTTGCTGGCAGGACATGTTTTACTTGTAAAATTCATACTTTTTTCTAGTAAAAAGATAATTTGGTCGATATCCTCCTAAAAAAGCAATGGATAATATGAATTAGTAAAATTGAGGGACATTATTATACAAAAGTATGAAATATTAACTTAAAGGATAAAACTGAAGAAAATACTTATCTTAAAACTGAGACAATGATTAAATTCGATATGATTTTCTCAGCTTAAAAATCAGTGACATTTTGCATTGCAAAAAAGGTTTTGTGTCATTTTCAACAATATCAAACTAGGATATTGTAATCAGACATTATTTGATAGGAAAAAAATCATCAGAATCAGAAAAAGATTTATTTAACATTCTTTACTTTGAAAAAAATAGAAATAGTAAAACATTTTTACTAGGAAAAAAATGGCAAATAATTTTTATATGTGGAAATAAGACATTTTTTCTAGAAAAAAAAATGTCGGATAGTGTTTACTGGAATAAATAATGTCGGACAGTTTTAACTAGGGAAATTTGGCGGACAGTTGTAATTGGAAAACATTGGAGGACATTTTGTACTAGGAAAATCATTATCGGACAGTTTTTACTAGGAAACAAATTGTTGGACAGTGTTTTATACTAGGAAAAAATTATCTGACATTTTTTACAAGGAAAAAAATATTTGTACATTTTTTACCAGGAAAAAAATGACGGACAGTGTTTACTAGGAAAACAATTGTCAGACAGCTTTCATTAGGAAAAAATTGGCGGACAGATTCCACTACAAAGAAATGGCCGAAGAATTTTCCTTACAAAAGTCGTGGTGGACATAATTTACTAAGATAGGACATAAATTCCTAGTAAATTCTGTCTGGTTTAAAATTTTACTGGGGAAACATGTCTGACAGACACATTTTCCTAGGAAAATTTGTCCAGCGGACATATTTTACTACCGGACCAAATTTACTGTTACACTCACCCGCCTTTCTTTTACTACGAAAATCTGGACTTGCACCCGTAACCTATGTACAATTTAATACATTTTATGAAAACCGTAATTGCCCGAACAGAGAGAAACCCGACTCTCTTTTCGACGCACAGCTTTCGTTAAGGTGGAGCTACGTTTAGTTTTCAATCTCATGTGCCCTCCGAATTAATAAAGGTACAAGGTGACTGGGAAAGTGACACGTATATGTTATACTTGCAGTTTTCCCTATCAGACAAACTCTCAGTCGCTCGTCATATGATTTCCTCATTACCATTTTACTGAATATACTTTCAGGTAACAAGAGGCTCCCAGGAGCCTGAATCGCTCACTTGGTCTTAATGTCAACCCTTTGAAGACTTTTGTATAACTAAATGAGCTGAATGTTTAAGCAATAAAAAGCTTTTCTCTATCTGCAATAGTTTTCATTCCAAAGCAAAAAACACTATTTTTCAACTTTAAAGGGCCATAACCCCTTAAAGGTGTCATCTGACAACTTCAACCCTAAAAAGACTTTTGTAGAGCTAATTAAGCTGAACATTAAAGCAAGCAACATCTTTTCTCTATCTGCAAAAGTTTTCTTTCTTTAAGCCAAAAACACTATTTTTCGCCTTTAAGGGGCCGTAACCACTATAAGGGGTTATCTGGCAACTTTGACCCTATGGAAACTTTTGTAGAGCTAAATGAGCCGAACATTTAAGCAAGCAACAACTTTTCTCTATCTGCAATAGTTTTCATTCCATAGGCCAAAAACACTATTTTTTGCCTTTAAGGGGCTGTAACCCCTATAGGGGGGTCATCTGACAACTTCGACCATAGGAGACTTTTGTAGAGCTAAATGAGCTGAACATTTAAGCAAGCAACAGCTTTTCTCTATCTGCAATGGTTTTCATTCTATAGGCCAAAAACTCTATTTTTTGCCTTTAAGGGGCCATAACCCCTATAAGGGGTCATCTGACAACTTTGACCCTATGGAGACTTTTGTAGAGCTAAACGAGCTGAACATTTAAGCAAGCAACAGCTTTTCTCTATCGGCAATAGTTTTCATTCTATAGGCCAAAAACTCTATTTTTTGCCTTTAAGGGGCCGTAACTCCCATAAGGGGTCATCTGACAACTTCGGCTCAATGAAGACTTTTGTAGAGCTTTTGATGCTGAAGCAGTAGCGTGGCATCAGATTTCATCTATCTCTTATACTTTTTGATTTACAAGCCAAAAACAGTAGTCTGACCCCCCTGGTCTATTTTTAGCAATGGCGGCCATGTTTTTCGACGAATCAAAAATCCCCACATCAGTTCTGTGGGGGATACCCTAAAGTACCACCAGACCAAATTTGGTTTGAATCTGTGCAGCCGTTTCAGAGGAGAAGAAGTTTGAAGAAAAGTTAACGACGACGACGACGACGGACGACGACGACGGACGACGACGACGGACGCCAAGTGATGGCAATAGCTCACATGGCCTTTGGCCAGGTGAGCTAAAAAAGGTCAATTTTACTTTCTGATTCGAACCCAAAATATGTAGACGATGTTGATGGTTTGACTGTTAAAAGCTATTGGGGAGCAACTATTTTGGACATGGAGCAATTCATCAAGACAGAAGATCTTCATTAGGACTCTTATCATCATATCACTCATGTCGGTACTAATGACGTTTGCTATCATAGTGTCAAAAAAAAATAATGCAAGATTTCAAGTTTCTTATTCGAGCGTGCCGTAACATAGCCGTCCAAGTTCCTATCATAGTTTCTTCAATTTCACCCAGACTTGTTGACCTTGATTCATGAAAAAAAACGATTGCATCCAAATTAATCTTTCGTTGGAAGACTGGTGTAACAAGAAGGGATATGGTTAAAACCATATCCATTGGTACTCGAGTTACATATATGTCACAGTTAGGCTCCTGAAAAATGCATAATGCCTTTATCATCATAGTAATACCTACGATACTAGAACATGTAGAATGAAAGATAAGGTTGAAGGGATTCATTCATTGTTATATGCATCATTTGAACAAACCGTACCAATATGTTTTTATGGCACTTTCCAGTTAAAAAAAAACAATATGGGAATTGAATGATTCTTTTGTAGATGGTCATTATTAATTCGTCTGGAAGAACAGGTTACAGTTAATTTCGAAGCATACGATTGCTTAGTATCATTGAGGGGGGGACAGGGGGGTAATCAACTCCCGGTTCCCGCCCCCACAGCTCCCGGTTCCCGCCCCCTCAACTCCCGGTTCCCGCCCCCAATTAAAACTTCCCGCCCTAAATGATCCTAAATCATGTAAATCTCCACAAACATATATATTTCTGCATACAAATTATAGAAATTCTATGTGACTCGTGAATAGAATAAAGCTTAACAAATTAGTGACATAAATCGAAACATTTCAAATGGCTATGCCTATATCATTCATCAATAAAGAGCCTTAGTGAGCGCGCAAAAATACCCCACTGACGCCCATAAAGTGAATGTACCATCGATCATACGGAAAAAAGATCATTAAGTCGTGACAATTTAAACGACTGCATCGTCAGTCTGGTCCTGTCTAGGAAAACTTATGTATTACAAGATAATGAGATGTGGAATAAGTGTTCGCGACCATACATTTAAAAAAACTGCAACGTAAAACAGCCAGCCGCCTTCAATGGGACCAACGGTGGCTGCTCGCTGTTTTTCAATTGGCCCTGGATTGAAAATTCATATGATTCAAGCCAAATCCTAAAGTGTCAATGAAAGACCCCCTCCTTGATAAAAAATCAGGTTCCAAAGACATGGTCACAAAAGGATCTACAAGGCAAAGGACATGTGAATTTATAACTCCACTAAACACAACCGAGACAAAAACCTAAACAAAACAAGAACAAGTTTTAGGGTCCCACCTGTTGGAAACAGCTAACTCGTTAAACAGAACTAAGCAGACAGTAGATGTTCAACAAACCTGAAAATTGCTCACAACTTATGGAACCCCTACTGGAGATAAGCCTACCAAATGATAATTTCTGAGAAAAGTGTTACTAAAATTTTACCATTGATTTGGTATATATGGTTATGAAAAAACAAAGTAGATTTCCTACTGACTATGACCGAATCCCACTGAATGGGACTACAACCTGAGACAGCGTACAAATGTTTTAGGTTACGATTCTGAGAAAACTGTCAGAACTTTTCAGGCTAATATTAGAACAATCAAGATCAACATTCAGACATTTTAAAAGTAATAAAAATCCCGAAATCTGTTTGGAACTGAACGCCTTCTGCCACTTCTGGTTTCTGGTTCAAGCCCAATTGCTGCAATGTTGTATCGCCGTTTTTTATCGTTTTTTTTTATCAATATTGATCAATGATCACGTTCAGATCAATTATTTACATGATCTTACATCGATTTGCATGCTTTTCGTGCAGTTTCTGGAACACAAAAAAAAATATCCCGCCCGATTGACTCCCGGTTCCCGCCCCCTAGCTCCCGGTTCCCGTCCCCCTGGCTCCCGGTTCCCGCCCCCTATATCCCGGGTTCCCGCCCCCTCTGTCCCGCCCCTCATCATTAGGTGCACATACTACTGGTTTTTTGGCATTGCAAACTGACAAAATGTTGATAGAACAGGCCACCCAGCTAAGCTCAAAAGGGTCTTGAAAGCCTTTTATAATTTTTGACGTTTGGCTGCCTACGACTCTGTGGATCTGAAAAAGTCCAAAATGACAAAAATCCCAGAAAGACCGGATTATTATCTGGACTAAAAACAATCCTCGTTCAACGAGTCGTTGTTCAAATGTTAATTTTGGGAAATTTTAACTGTCTGTAGCATGGGGGGGGGGTGAACTTCAATTATAAAGGTGCGACCCAACAGGGTCTACTTTAAAAGGTTGGAAATTTCAATGTAGTATATATGATAAGGTATACTTTACACAAATGTCATATATCAATAGGAAAAGAGTGATTGAGCATCCAAATTTTGCCTCCTTGTAACCTTTACTGTAAAGGCATTTGATAACTTTTACCATTCAAACTTTGATTTAATAGAAAATCTAAAAAACATGTAAAGTTTAAGCATATTCTGTGTAATTTCAAATGCATTAAAATATATGAATGGTTGTCTTTTTTTAAGCAGGCCAATATATGAATAGGGTGGGTATAAAACTTCTGGGCCGCACAAAAATACTTGGAGTTACCACCCCCCCAAACCTGTGGCGGATCCAGAAATTTTCAAACGGGGGGGGGCGCAATTATAAAAAAATCCTTCTGGGACCTTTTGTTTCATACAGTTTTTGTCAAACGTGGGGGGGGGGGGGGGTTGGGCGGCGCACCTGGTATGCCGGTCCTAGATCCGCCTTTGCAAACGTGGTCTGTAGTGTAGGGTATTCCGAACAACAGAAATTTGTAGCAGTTAAATTATATCGTTGAGCCTCAAGTCAAAGTATTAACAGGTTGTGTACATGCACATGGAACGAAGACCGAATCGATCCAGCCATCTTGTTTTCATAAAATAACATCACGAGTTCAATGCCTTATTGATAATTTAAAACAATTTCACGAGAAATTATATCATTAAGATCGCAAAATGTTTGCATGGTTCATAAATACATAAGTAGAGAGTTGCCAAAACAAAAAAATGATGAAAAAATTAACATGTCTTGAAAAGTTCAATCTGTTTGTGTATATTATGCTGCTGAGATAAAAATAGTTCGATCGCGCAGTAATCATTTAACTGCAGTAACAGCTATAATAGAACGATAATGCACCGAATGGTGACTTTTCGGTATTTTTTTTTTAAATTGATCATTGATTAAATTTTACACAGACTCTAATTTATTCACAAACTGGCATTAAAATCATTCCTCATGACGAACTATTTTACATCCTATTATGCAACATACGAATCGTTATGCAATCGACAACAGGGTGAATCTAAGTATACATCTAGAATAGATATTCGAGAATAGGTCTCTCGTATGAAAAAGACAACATTCAGTTTGTTCGCTCCTACAAGAGGTTCCTGCACGCGGGCGCGTCCTGTGGCACACTTGTACTGGATTTGTGGTGTCAAAGGAGTTAACGTTTGAAAACGTTAACGGACGACGGACGACGGACGCCAGGTGATGGCAATAGCTCACATGACCTTCGGGTCAGGTGAGCTAATAATAGTGTTGCAGCTTTTAATTTCATGCATCAACACTTCGAGGTAATATTTCGCATACAATAACGACATTATTGGCAGCTTTATCTGCGGGTGAACCAAGTTAGCGCGTTTTTGACTTATTCATTTGGCCGAAATTCTACAAAGGATATTAGTGCACCTTCATATAAGGGACTGGCTTGAGATAAAGTTTCACAGTCCAATTTAATATTGTTTTATACATTGTAGTTTAGAAATAGGTATATATATAGAACAGTTACAAAGTAAGTATCTATGAAGAGTTTATTATTTGTGGATGAGTCCATTTCAATGTTTCCTTATCAATAAGGGGTGTTTATAATTATCTCATCATACATTGGTGTTTTATGTTTTATGGGAATATTTGAGAATAGTAATTGGTTAATTTAATTCTTGCTAAAGCTGGCTCCTTTGTATTTGGTAAAGCATTTAAACAACACTTAAATTTTGAAATCGAAAGCGGAAGTAGAAATAACGTTTGTATCTAAGTCAATCGGCTTATTAACTTCATGTAACTCACTAAGTTATTGCACATCTGTAAACGTGATTTTATCTTAATTTTGCACAGTTTCTATCATTTAGAATACCATAATTACTAAGTTACAAAGGAAATGACCTAACCTTGTAACAAATTATTCCCGTACGTGTTCATTAAAATAGAAAGGAAATGAAATTGACCCAACAATAGATTTTCGTCACAAATTCTTTCAGCATGACCGTATGACGGCTGCTCGTTCGCGACAATTCGCGGCCTTGATATCAATAGTATACTAGAATTTGCCAAATGATAATAATTACATTTACCATGCATATAATTTCAATAATGTAATCCCATGGGTTAATCATTTTAATCAACTTTCATACTGCAAGCGTTCTATATAAGAAGTCAAATTTTACTGACCGTATATCGATATGTGATAAACGGTCAATGTCAGTAACACGCCCCTTTTCTTTCGTTTCTAGCATTTGGGCCTACTCATTTCGTCAACACGGGTTACCCGGTGGTCACAATGATTTTTATGATCAATTCTACACATTCGTTGAGCTTTTCAAAATCGAATTACAACTTCGACCTTGTAGTTCCAAACTCCAATTGATATCAGTTGCAATCGAAGAAATTTTTATCATGTTTCCGGTAGAAATAATGTAGGAAGCTTTCGTATGAAAAACAAATATTGGCATGATTTACTGTTTGAAAATGTCACTAAAATTTACCACAGACTTGTATATGTTGGAAGATGTTCTATGAATTTTACAAATAAGGTGTTTATCTACCGGAGCATTGGCACAACAATCATTTCTAAGTATATTCTCTCCCACTTTACAATTTTGAGCTACAGTTACTATGGCTTTATGTATATGAGCATTTAATTTTTGGCACAGCAACTTGTTCCAATATAATCGGAAAGACTCAGTTGAACTGACATTCCTAGCATTGACTGCAAGAAACACGAAAAAGAAATGTTGCATAAAAAATAAGCATTCGAATGTTAATCTTTGGCTGAAAGACGATAGAAAAAAATTAAAATTCTTTTTTTTTTAACCTTGAAAATATTTTATTCAATAATGGCTGTTACAATGACTTCACAAATTACAGCTTCATTCATGAAGTACCCTGTAATGGTCCGTGTAACACTTAACAATCTAAAATTCTAAATTTTTAAAGCATTTTTAATGTTTGAAATTTTAAATAAAAAGTTAAAATTTCAAATTTCTAAAATGTTAATATTTTGAAAACTTATCCAAAAAATCAAATTTTCAAAAATTCAAAACTAGTAACAACGTTAATCTTTTTACCAAATTTTCAAAAATAATGAATGTTTGAATATTTCGGATTTTGAAAGTTTGAAAGTTTGAAATTTTGAGTTTTTTACTAAAATTGGGAAGGAAATCCATAATCTTGATCAGTATGAAGCTTAGACACACAAAAGTTCTGCCCTTTTACACCATAATTCTGTTACAGAACATACCCCTTCTTATTTCAAAGACAAAAGTGTTCCCGTCATTTCTTATTCCTATACTTCCACCATTGCACCTAAGGTATTTAACTACAAGCAAGTTTTGCGGGATTACCAAATCAACGACCTCAAAACTAAACCACCAGATTTTTCTTGTGACAAATCGTCATTCAAATATAGTCCCTCTGGTTACATCATTATTGGGGACCTCAACATTGTGGAAAATGACCAACTCCGCGATGTTTTGACCAAGGAACCAAAATATCTTGAGCCTAGAGCAATCAACTGGAACCATAATTTCAAAACAATTATGGATTCAGTTGAAGACTATGCCAGAAAATGGGCCAAAAAAGAACATGAAAAAGAAAGCGATGTTCTTTCTGAGTGGGTAAAGTCTGTGAGGTCATTGGTTTTGAAAATTATTAACTCTTTGAAATGCTCGATGAGCACCAAGGCAACATGTATTTTCAACAATCCTGATGTTGTAAAGACATTGTCCACCTTACATGAAATATATGTTGTCGTACCTGCTGATAAAGCGCCTAACAACATCATTTTCGTTTGCAAAAGACACTATATTGATTGTTTAACAGCTGAATTAGGGGTTGGCTATACTAGCAAAAGCACCACATATACAGCAACAACACTGTCAAAGGAGGAAATAATCAACAATCATAATTCTGTCATTTCTTCCTTTGGCATTTCTGTTGACATAAAAAAGTTCCATCCTTGTATTTGATTCCAAAGTTACATTGTAATGCACATGGTCGATATCCTCGGTGCTGGTTTTGGCTTCCTTTTTCGAACGTTTTGGTTTTGTGTACTTTTCATTTTCAACAGTTTTGGTATGTGACCTTCCAATGTTTTGATTGAAATGCTACTAATGAGAGGTTACTCCTTGAAATATCGATATATAGCATATCCAAATTAACCGTTTATACCCGCGTTTTGGTATTTGTTGTATACACTTGGCCATAAGTTAAGGAACACCGAAATTTTGAGATGTATCATTTTTCATTATGATATTTCGGTAACAAAAAATAAACTCACGTTCATAAATTTCGGGGTACTTACAGATAAAACAGTCATTTGGTTGTTTTGACATTCATTTTTGACAAAATTAATTTCAAAAACAAATTTTCAGCCCTTTGAAAATGGTGTGCAAAATCCTGAGTTTGACAGTTGAAAAAAAGTTTGGACCAAAAGTGGTCTGCACAATTTGTCTTTGCTGCAAACACAAAACAAATCCATTGAAGTTTATGAAAAATCACTTGTCTATCACAATATCAAAAACAGATTTTGAAAATCACTTAAATGTATCTTTATTCAGAGATAAACTAAACACATAATTTTTGCGGAAAAATACCGAATTGGAAGAATTTTTTTCTCGATTTTACTAAATTTTGATATTTTTCTCATTTTTTTTGGTCTTGATTAGTTAACATCATACTCATATGGGGGAATTGTCAATTTTGATAAATGATAAAAAATTTAAACAGGTTTTGAACAAAACGTGATAGAAAATTATTGTTTACAAATGATTTTACTTAAACACCATTAAAAAAGTTTCGTTTTTGCGGCAAAGACTTTTAGTGCAGGCCAATTTCAATCCAAACTTGTTTTCAATAGTCAAACTCAAGATTTTGCACACCATTTTTAAACATCCCAAAAGTCGATTTTTTAAATAATTTTATTTAACAAAATGTCACGAAACATTTAACGACTCTTACATTTGTAAGTACCCTAAAAATGATAAATATGAGTTCATTTTTTGTTACCGAAATATCATCATGAAAAATTATATATCTTCAAAATTTCAGTGTTCCTTAACTTATGGCCAAGTGTATAATTACATAAAACGCCATAAAAGCAACGATTTATTGCTGGGTCATCCAAATGACTTGTACAACTAAACCTCTTTCAGTTTTGTTCACATTAATATTGACGGCAATAAAATCAAGCCTTCAAAAGTATTTCGAGTGTTGTTACTTTAAAAATGGCGTCAATCAAATGTGGATTTTTAAAAAATTCTAAAGAACTGATGGAAAGTCTCCACTCTAAGTCATTTTCATTATGTAGTAGCATTAAACCTTTGACTTTGATTTCTCTACATAATATACTTCATTTCCACATTTACAATTAAAATCTCGTTTTAAACGTAGCTTTATCAAAAAGAACGGAATACGCAGGTACAAGTATTTGGTAGTCGGTTATAAAAAGACTTATTTTGTCATCCAAGAGTCTAGCAAAAACAAATTTATAGAAGATCAATTAATACAATTGCTCAACTTTCTGATCGACAACATATTTGTACAGTTTGGTGGACGTGTTTTTCAGCAGACAATAGGTATCCCAATGGGCACAAATTGTGCACCATTGCTTGACGATTTGTTTCTTCATTCATATGAAGCGGACTTCTTACAATCACTTCTAGACAAAAAGGACCGCAAACTTGATTTATCCTTCAATCTCACATTTCGTTATATTGATGATGTCCTTTCACTAAACAATCATCGATTTGGTGACTATTTACATCTCAAATATCCGAGGGAACTTGAGATTAAGTACACTACAGATTCTAGGAGGTCCACTTCATATTTGGATATATTTCTCGAAATTGACACACTAGGAAGGCTTTGTACAAAGCTCTATGACAAACTTGATGACTTCAACTTTCCAATAGCTAACTTTCCCTTTTTGTGTAGCGACATTCCGTCCGCTCCAGCATATGGAGTTTACGTATCACAATTGATTCGTTATTCCAGAGCATGTGGGGAGTACAACGACTTCCTTGATGGAGCTACACGGCTGACAAGCAAATTGTTAAGACAGGGTACGTTGCTCCCAGGTTGTTGTCATCACTCAAGAAATTTTACGGAAGACATCATGTGCTTGTATACAAATACGGGATTTCTATCTCTCACATGAACACAGATGTTGGTTTGACGTAGAGTTTGGTAATGTCATCCTTTTCAGATTTGACCAACACTACATCGATCTTTGGCAACGTGACGGGTTTGCTATAGCAAGAAGGAATCGCTTACTCTTCCGGAGCACCTGAGTTCACTCTCGTTTTGACTTGAGTTCACGTCGCTGAATGCAGTTTTGTTGTTATGTGTGTGTTTTTTTTATGTTGTTGTGTGGTTTGTTTCGTTATGATGATTTTTGTCTACCGGTTTTGTATTTGTCTTTACGGTTTTATGATGTTGATTGTCCCATTGATACACCTTTGCTTCTAGAAAACCACGAAGATGCAATTCGGTGAATGGTTGAGGAACATGGGTAAACTTTTGCAAAGGTATCCTGTGCATTGAAGACGTCTTTCAACGTAACACAAGAGGCTCCCAGGAGCCCGAATCGCTCACCTGGTCTTGATGTCAACCCTATGAAGACTTTTGTATAGCTAAATGAGCTGAATGTTTAAGCAGGAAAAGCTTTTCTCTATATGCAATAGTTTTCATTCAACACTATTATTCAACTTTTAAGGGGCTGTAACCCCTATAAGGGGTCATCTGACAACTTTGACCTTATGAAGACTTTTGTAGGGCTAAATAAGCTGAACATTTAAGCAAGCAACAGCTTTTCTCTATCTGCAATAGTTTTCATTTTATATGCCAAAACACTATTTTTCGCCTTTAAGGGGCTGTCACCTATAAGGGGTCATCTAACAACATCGACCTTATGGACACTTTTGTAGAGCTTTATGATCTGATCATTTAAGCTCTAGGAATTTTGTTGTTTTGTGTTATAATTCTACCTTCTTTTCAAAAACATCTTTCAAAGATAAAATTTGTTACACACTGGAACAAGTTTGCAGAATGCTTGATTTCCTCATTGACAACATATTTGTCACCTTCGGAGGAGAGATTTTTCAACAACAAATCGGCATTCCAATGGGCACAAACTGTGCTCCTCTCCTCGCCGATTTGTTTTTATACTCTTACGAGACTGAATTTCTTCAGGGACTCGTAAAGAACAAGAAGATGAAAGAGGCAAGGTCATTTAATCTTACATTCAGATATATTGATGATGTCCTTTCTGTCAATAACACTTCATTTGGTAGATGGATTCCTTCAATATATCCTTCGGAATTGGAGATTAAAGAGACCACCGAATCAAATTGCTTCACGTCTTTCTTGGATTTGCACCTCGAATTTGACCCAGGTGGTCATCTCAATACAAAAATTTACGATAAACGAGACAATTTTAATTTTCAAATTATTAAGTTTCCTAATCTACAGAGCAATATACCTACTTCTCCTGCATACGGTGTTTATATTTCACAACTTATTTGATATGCCAGAGCTTGCTCACATTTCACAGATTTTTTGATCAGACACCGATTTCTTCGTGACCGACTTTTGGAGCAGGGCTATAAGAAAATACGTCTCATACGATCACTAAAAAAATCTTTCTTCGTTATCAGCCACTAGTAGAAAAGTTCAAAATTGAGTTAAAAGATATGATAGTTAATTGTTTTAATTAGTGTTTGACTGGTCTTCTGTACTGAGATGATCATCTCAATATCCCTATTGTGTCTCACAACTATGTTGTGTTCTATGGTCATTACCGGATCCTAAGATCGCAATGGAAGAGGGAGGTTTCGCGCCATAAAACCTGGTTTAACCCATCATTCCGTTTGAAATGCCTGTACCAAGTCAGGACCATTGCGATCCACCAATTCTCCGGTATGACTGATTCGTTTTTGTCATTTTCTCTGGACTATGAGATTAATCATTCAAGTTCGGTAGTTTTGTTATTACCTTTATTTACTACAACCAAGCCAATGTCGCTGCCGGTGGAGTGAAAATTCCCCGAGGGCATTGCAACTTGGTAGCTTTTTTAGCAATCATGAAAAATTACAAAATTCAGAACTCGATGCCGGCTAGGACGTCTCCCGGATTACCAAGGTCCTCCTTTGCTACCTCTAGGAACAAAGTAGCAAATGAAGTTGTTGTTCCTATGAATATCCTTAAGGATACCACCAATTTGACTTTTGTTCAGCCAGAGGGTAACTTTTATTTCAAAACATCAGATTCATTTCAAATTATCTAACCATGTTCTATCAAACTCAATGACGTTCATCCCCATTACCTACTATTTCGACATGCAGATCTAAAACCGGTAAAAAATCTACTTGCAAGACCTGTGATATGCTTATTATTTCTCCTGAATTTACCAATAACTTAAACGGTAAAGTTTACCAAACCCTTTCTCACGACCCTCTGGACTGTTCTACCGGAAATGTCATTTACGGAATTGAGTGTACTTTATATGGACTGTTGTATGTCGGTGAAACCAAAAATTCATTGCGTTCTCGCATGAATGGTCATAGGTATGACACCAAAAATTCTGATTATCGGGTTTTGTATAACCACTTTAATCAACCTAACCATGACCAATGTTTGAACATGAAAGTCCGATTTATCGAAAAGGTTTACCACGACACCAACAGTCCAAATCTTAGTACACCTCACCGTAAAAAACGAGAGCTTCACTTGATAAAAACTTTAGGTACTGCAATGCCTTATGGATGTAATGATAACATCAAAGGAGTAGGAAATCTTTCTAGCCCACAATGTAGTGAGGTGAATGTTATGAAACTGTTTGACCCTAATGGTACATGGTCACAAACGATACAAACCGAGATCTGGTGCCAGTCAAACTGACAACAGATCTCTTTCAGACACGTTTGATGATCTGGTAACAAGTCTACAACAACCATTGGGAGTCCATCATGTTCGTACCATTCGCTATTCACTACGAGTCACGAAACTTAAAGACTTACGTGATCTTGGGTTAGAAAAAGCAGGTACTGATCCATTTACTCCTTCTTACAGACTTACTAGCATTATTTGCGACGTTGCACTTTTCCGTCTTTTTAAGCCTGTAAGAAGTGAGCCTCTTACTACTGAGGATAGGAAATTTCTCCATATTCCATTTAAGAACAAAGGGATAGATGCTATAAACATCAGCAATATTTTAAATCGTAAGGAAGTTACATCTCAAACTCCTCCATATTTCAAAAATCAGTCAACACCAATTGTTTCCTACCGCTACACTTAAACCACTAGTAGTAAAATTTTCAACCACAAAAAGGCATTGCAGGACCTAAACATTGAAGAATATCTAAAGTCCCCTCTGACATGTGATTGCTATGCTTCTCCCTTTGTCTATGGTCCATCTGGTCATGTCATCACGGGTGATCTTAAGATAATTGAAAATGATTTATTACGTAATGTGGTTTCCCATGGACCTAAATTCAGGGAACCGCAACGTATAAATTGGAATCACAACTTTAAGATCATCATGGACGCTGTGGAGGACTATGCTAGAGCCTGGATAAAGAGGGAAAAGGACCAAGAACCAGAGCTTGAATCACTGTCGGACTGGGTAAGGACTATCCGATCTCTTGTACGAAGCCGAATAGACAAACTTCGCAAATGTGTGAACCCCCGGCCTTCTTCTGTATTTAGAGATCGTGAAGCTCTCAATTGTCTCTCTTCCTTACATGACAGGTATGTTGTCACGCCAGCAGACAGGGCTTCCAATAATATAGTTTTTGTATGTAAAGCACACTATTATAATTGTCTAATAAAAGAACTAGGCATTGATGGTAATACTTCCGCTAGTGCTACATACATACGGACTACATTTAACAAAGATGAAATCATAGCCAACCATAGCTCTTTTATGTCCTCTTTCAATATTCCATTTAAAGAGGAACATAAAGAGTTACCATATTTGTACTGGATACCTAAACTTCACAAAAATCCGTACAAAGAAAGGAATATAGCTGGATCTTCATCATGTTTAACTACAGAGCTTTCCGTTCATTTTACTAAAATCTTGAAGGTCAACAAGCATACTGCGACAGTATTTATAATCGTAGTGGAATTAACCATATGTGGATTTTGAAGCACTCAAAAGATTTGTTAGATCATTTTAAATCTAGATCATTTTCTGAGGTTCACTTTTTGAAACGTTCGATTTTTCAACTTTATACACTACCTTGCCACACGAAAAACTAAAATGTCGCCTGAAAAAACTTCTCGAAAAAGCCTTTTCAAACTCTAGGAATTTTGTTGTTTTGGGTTATAATTCTACCTTCTTTTCAAAAACATCTTTCAAAGATAAAATTTGTTTCACACTGGAACAAGTTTGCAGTATGCCTGATTTCCTTATTGACAACATATTTGTCACCTTCGGAGGAGAGATTTTTCAACAACAAATCGGCATTCCAATGGGCACAAACTGTGCTCCTCTCCTCGCCGATTTGTTTTTATACTCTTACGAGACTGAATTTCTTCAGGGACTCGTAAAGAACAAGAAGATGAAAGAGGCAAGGTCATTTAATCTTACATTCAGATATATTGATGATGTCCTTTCTGTCAATAACACTTCATTTGGTAGATGGATTCCTTCAATATATCCTTCGGAATTGGAGATTAAAGAGACCACCGAATCAAATTGCTTCACGTCTTTCTTGGATTTGCACCTCGAATTTGACCCAGGTGGTCATCTCAGTACAAAAATTTACGATAAACGAGACGATTTTAATTTTCAAAATATTAATTTTCCTAATCTACAGAGCAATATACCTACTTCTCCTGCATACGGTGTTTATATTTCACAACTTATTCGATATGCCAGAGCTTGCACACATTTCACAGATTTTTTGATCAGACATCGATTTCTTCGTGACCGACTTTTGGAGCAGGGCTATAAGAAAATACGTCTCATACGATCACTAAAAAAATTCTTTCTTCTTTATCAGCCACTAGTAGAAAAGTTCAAAATTGAGTTAAAAGATATGATAGTTAATTGTTTTAATTAGTGTTTGACTGGTCTTCTGTACTGAGATGATCACCTCAATATCCCTATTGTGTCTCACAACTATGTTGTGTTCTATGGTCATTACCGGATCCTAAGATCGCAATGGGAGAGGGAGGTTTGGCGCCATAAAACCTGGTTTAACCCACCATTTCGTTTGAAATGCCTGTACCGAGTCAGGACCATTGCGATCCACCAATTCTCCGGTATGACTGATTCGTTTTTGTCATTTTCTCTGGACTATGAGATTGATCATTCAAGCTCGGTAGTTTTGTTATTACCTTTATTAAGCAAGCAACAGCTTTTCTCTATCTGCAATAGTTTTCATTCTATAGGCCAAAAACATGAAAAAATGCTATATTTGACCTGTTTAGGACCAAAACCCTTATTAAGGGTCATCTGACAACTTCGACCTAATGGTGACTTTGGTAGAGCTTTTGATTCTGAAGAACCTAAGATCCTTCAGATTTTTTCTATCTGTTATGGTTGCTGAGTTTTTGAGGATCGTTTGTTGCCAACATGTCATATATCATTCCTGCAAAGTTTCAGTTAAATTGGTTCAGTGGTTTCAGAGAAGAAGATTTTTTAAATTATTAACGGACGACGGACGACAGACGGCGGAAGACGACGGACGACAGACGACGACGGACGCATAGTGATGGCATAAGCTCACATGGCCTTTGGCTAGGTGAGCTAAAATGGTATGTTTAAAGATCGGAGCAGTATTTGACAAAGTTTAATCATTTCTATGGGAAAAAAAGACGGCATAAATGTCAAACACAAAACTGATATAGATTCCCAGGTTTCACATATTTATTTTTAGTCAAATATTCGAATTTCCAACGTTTAAAATTGGAGATATTGAAAAATGAATCGAATTCATTATTTTTGAAAATTTGTTTAAAAGATTAACGTTGTTACTAGTTTTGAATTTTTGAAAATTTGATTTTTTGGATAAGTTTTCAAAATTTTAACATTTTAGAAATTTGAAATTTTAACTTTTTATTTAAAATTCAAACCTTAAAAATGCTTTAAAAATTTAGAATTTTAAATTGTTAAGTGTTACATGGACCCTGTAATGTTAATGTCATTGTGAACAGGGTTTCACAAGACAAGATTATACATTTAAAAAAGTTAGTCAAATACAATAAATTCATTCAATAGTGTATACTGTTCTACAATATGACCTTTACATTACGGGTCAGTAACTTTGGCTAAATTTAATTTTACTTTCGCTTTTGTGATTTTATAAAATACAGTTTGGATTATAATTGTTCATTATTGGTAAGTGATTTAAGATTAGTGTGGATGCACTAGCAATTTTAAGATGACATTTGAAATGATCTAGACGTGATTGATATACTCAAGTTGTGTAAAAAGTTTTAAAATTTTTCCTGTCAATACCTTTTTATTTGTACGAGTAGATACTTTTAAAAAGTAACCAAGTTCTCTCTTAAATATCGAGGAAATATCTACTTGTTTTGTTCTGAGTTCGGACTTATAAAAGGCTAAATATATATAGCATATCCAATAAAAGTAAGAAAGACATTTAAGTCCCAGTACTCGCTATAATCGATCTTATATCCGATTACTAAATGCTTGAGTTGGATTTTTTGTTCAAATCCTATTTTTTTTTAAGACTTGACCCAACTTTGCCCAAAAGGGCTTAAGGAGCGATCAAGCAATAAAAAAGTGTTGATAATTATCTATGCACTGGCAGTAATGACATAATGATGTATTTACTCGATGCCAGATAAACAATTTTTCTTGGTTTGGTAAGATGGAGCTAAATAATTTCCATTTAAACATTGTTATTTTATTTATGCATATATAATAATGTATAAACTCAAAGAAGTTTTCATATCTCATTTCTATCTCAAAAATGCGTTTCCATTTTGTAATACCAAGATTAAGTTCTGTTTTTTTCTTTTATTAATGTTTCATAAATTTCTTTGTTTGTAATATCTTCGATCTCCATATATTTGTTGTGACGATAAGAGCGAGAATCGGGAACAAGGGGTTTATATGTTTTGCCAACTGTTACTACAGATTGGTGTCTTGTCATATATTCCACAGGACGACTGATGCTAAGTGCACACGCTCTTTTGCAAGTAATCCCAGTAGCGCAAGGGAATCCTTGGTCACATAAATAAAATGGATCCTTGTGTAGTCTATTGACTCAGTGTTAATAAAAGGCAGTAAATTTTGATAATTATATTGTACATGTAATCCACAAACACAATTTAACAAGACATATTCCACTAGGCTATCTCCAACATTTACATTCCTTTCTAACTAACAGTTTAACTAACCGCTTAACCGAACTAAACACACCTATAACTATTTCTCTCTCCCTTTTATACCCTCCATACGCCCTTAATCTTTCCAGCTTGTTAATATTCTGATGAAACATTATGATGAAATCCACTAGGGCACCAATACTAGAGCGCTAGGGCACCATGTACAGGGCACTTCAAAATATAAGACTTTAATACTAGGGTACTATCAATAAGGCATATCGGGCAACCTAATTGACCTAGATAAAAGACACATATGGTTGAACTTATAAAATCTGATGCAATGTAGGAAAAACACTGAAAAACAGCAGAGCATTACTAAAAATAACCAATTATTTATAAACCTGATGAAACACCCTCGCACCACACCAATATATGACAGAATTATGTATACACTTTTACAAAACGTCACAAAAATATAGATTCATATAAAAATTCATCACACAGCCCCTGGATTTTCAAGATTGAACTTCCACTGTTCAAAAATGTTAAAGTTTACCCGTACATAAGAAAAACATGAAATGATAAAATGAAATTTAACAATTGACTAGATGAATTTTGACTATGACTTGAGGTATTTGTGCATTATCACAGAAAAATTGTAGTATCATATCAAAAATTGAACACATTTGGCATCTGGAACATTTTTCATTACAAAAAATACTGAAAAATCCTTTACACATAACACAAAACATGGCACAAGCAGATATATATTAAAAAAAATGGCACATTAAAAAGCTCTCCTAAGCTAAATTAAACAATACGTTGTAGTCAAAATAACTCCAAAAATGTGTAAAAATAAAATAAAATAAAATAATAAAATGTAGGATAGCACGTGAGTATTATGCGTATACATGTAGCTATATTTTAAATGACCACATGAACAAAAATATCAGACGAAATACATGTAAGCACTCTAAAATGCAACACATTAGATTGTCACGAGGTATATCAACTCTCCAAAAGTTCTAATACTTTACCATATAGCACGTTATAGAAGGAAACAAAAATTTAAAACATAAAAATAAAGTTAACCACTGGTGATACTTTATCGACTAGCATTTTTCAATATATTATGCACATATTAAACTTTTACGTGTAAAAACAAATATGGACGGACTAATTAGAATGTAAATCAATTATTTTTTTTTCTTTTAGGTACCTATAGACTTACAACATATAAAGAAAACTAATAAAACAAAAATAATAAACAGCTAACTACAACCTAAGATTATATCGATCACTAACTACTAAAATGTAACATTATAAGGATTGTCCTTTAACCAGTCCTGTGTCGTAATCACTGTCCCAATACACCAACGCACATCTATTCATCGTTGTCCTTGTCCAACTCATCATCGGCATCATTTTCCGAGTCGCTGTCAGATATCACAACCACTCTCACATCTGGCTTCGTCAACGCAACGGCGTGCTCGTACATTTCTTCCTGCATTCGACCACCCATAAAGTCCCTCCAGTCAAACCGTCTCGGATCGTGATGTAAACTGGTTGAAAATTGGTGGGCCCGATTTACAAAGTCATTGCCCGCCTCGTCAACTCCTCTTCGAGTGATCAGTGAGAGATGAATCACTTCTACGGTTTCTGAAGCACATCGATCATCTGACGGTCCTTCATAGTCTCGGTACCTCGGGTCATTGGACGGGCCAGGACAGTTTTCATCAGAGGAAGCATGGTTGACTTCTATCTCGCCAATAACACCATCAGGGGCATCCGAATCATGGTCACTGGTACTTCTATCATTGTCAGTATCCTCATTGTCGCTACTCGGAGTCGGCGGGTCGAAATTAGCTGCAGCATGAGTCCTTTTGTTGCCTTGGACTTCACTCCACGACATGGTAGTAAACAAACAGTCCCTTAATGTCTCTTTCGTGCGGCCCTCCGACATCCCATGTGTGCATCGGAGATGCACTTTCAAATACTCTCGTCTGGTGAATGGCTTGCCGCAGTCTTCAAACGGGCACAAAACAACCGATACTACTGAGCTGTGTACTTGATTGATATGCCTTTGAAGATTCCTATTGTTAGCATAAGAATTTCCGCAGTGCGGGCAATTCACGGCCATCTCTTCTTTGGTCACAAGTAGTATAAATTCGTTGAATCGACTGGGCAATTTTCTGTTTCTCATTGAATATTTACCAGGAAATGATAAATGCGCATGTTCACTAAAACTTTTGGGGGCGTCAGTAATTGAATCACGGATTCGGGCATCCTGCTCCGGAATTTTTCCACTTGTGCCCGATTCTATATTTGGATTATTTTGCAGGTCAATGGGCGGAACCAAAACGTTTCCTGTTTCATCATCTTGAATAATAGCATCGCTATTTCTATTTTTAGTAAAGTCACCTAATTTTGGGAACGTGACACCTTCGTGATCATTGGGTTTTCCCGGTGCATTCTTTTCATGTTGGTCAAACCATTTAAAAGTTTTAGTACCCAAATACGGTTTTAAGTTATCACCATGTATCGTGATTGGCGATGAATTCTTTGAAAATTGTATTTTAAAAATACAGTCACTGAGTTTTTCTGTAATAATCCAAGGCCCCGACCAATGTCTAGCTATTTTAGGTTTCCGCCCGGGTACATTTTTCTTCTGGTTCCTCCAGACCATATCGCCTACCTCATACTTCTTCATTCTCACGTTTCCATCATACGAGGACTTCTGTCGTTCTGCGGCATGTCCCAAATTTTTACGGGCAATCTCATGCGCCCGCCGAAGGTTCTCTTCCAGTCCTACTATATACTCGGGCAAGTTTTGAACATCTCTTTCCCGCAATTTTTCCGTAATAAAATGTAAGGGAAAACGCATCTCTTCACCATAGACTAGCCTGTGAGGGGTCATTCCAGTACTTTCATGAACAGTTGAGTTATACACCATTGTTATAAAATCCAGGTGGTCATCCCAGTCTCTTTGGTGCGACTTCACATATTTTGAAAGAATGTCATTGATCGTTTTATTCATTCTTTCTATCATGCCGTCAGGGTGCAATGGTGTTTTCCTAGTTTTGTGAATTTCCAAGAGTTTGCAAAGCTCTTTAAAGAGTTGACTCTCATATTGACGACCTTGGTCAGAATGTAGTTCGACCGGGCATCCGTACCTCTTTATCCAGGCGCGGAATATTATATTTGCTACAGTTTCTGCTTGAACATCAGGAATCTCATAAGCTTCAGTCAACTTAGAAAAATGGTCGCCAACCACCAGGATATATTTATTGCCTTTCTCGGAGATCGGGAAGGGACCCGCTAGATCGGTCGAAACACGTTCAAACGGTGCACCGACTCTGTATATCTTCATTTGATGTCGTTTCCGGGCAGGTGGAGATTTTCTTTCCCTACAAATGTCACACTGACCAACATATTCTTTAATAGTTTCTGGTAACTTGAACCAATAAAAAGGTGAAAGTTTTGCTTTGTCAATCGTTTTCTTTATTCCGAGATGTCCACTTGTTCTAGAGTCATGTAAATGCCATAGCACTGTGCGTACAAGGTCCTTAGGGATACATATTTTCCACACCGGTTTGTTAATCGAATCATCCCATTTTATACATAACAGATTGTTTTCTACGCTGAGTAGTTCCCATCTAGCAATAAAAAATTTAAATTCCTTACTTTGATGTGTCAATTCTTCCCTAGTTGGCTTGTCCGATTTTTCTATCTTCAATTTTAGAATTTCGCTAATTGTTGGATCTTCTTCCTGGGACTTACGTATAAGTTCTAAGTCACTAAGATCATGTGCCGGTATTACTTTTTGTACGGCTTGCTTCGGTCTATTCGCCTTCCTTCCTCTCCTTCGAAATGGTCCTTCTCCCGAAGGACTCCGGTCATACCCGCCCGTGTCCCCAATACCATGGTGACTCCGTTCAGGGCTTGATCGGGCTTGCCCTTCTTCCGGCAAACATTCAGAGTCCGATTCGTCTGATAGCGTATCTATCGGGCACATAACATTGCCCTCCTTCATTTCCTTAATCTCCGACTTAGTAGGGCCCTTATATTCATACTCCCAGGGCATTTCACACTGTTTACAAATTCTATCCCCTTGACACCCCAACCGGCTCATTGCGTCAGCATTATAATGTTTCTTACCGGGCCGGTGTTCTATGATCATATGGAACGGACTGAGTTGCTGAATCCAGCGATGTATCTGCCCGTCTGGTTCACGAAATTTCTGGAGCCATGTTAGAGAACCATGGTCTGTTCTGAGTAAAAACTGGCGCCCAAGTAAATAGTGCTTAAAGTAACGAGTAAAATAAACGACAGCAAGCATTTCTCGACGAGTGACACAATAATTTTTCTCTGATTTATCAAGACATCTACTGCCGTACGCTATCACCCGTTCCCTTCCGTCTTGCACTTGTGATAAAACGGCTCCTATGGCATAATTACTAGCGTCGGTGTCCAAAATAAACTGTGACCCATTCATACGAGGAAATGACAAGATGGGCGCCGTAACCAGCTTTTCCTTTAGCTCTTCAAAACTGCTTTCACAACCGTCATTCCATTGAAATTTGTTATCCTTTTTAGTAAGATCGAAAAGAGGTTTTGCGATCGTAGAAAACCCTTGCACGTACTTCCTATAGTAAGAAGCTAGTCCTAAGAAGCTCCTTACTTGGGTAACATTCGAAGGTCTCTTCATATTCTTCACGGCTGCTATCTTTTGAGGGTCCGTACGGATGCCCGCTTCTGACACTACATGTCCTAGGAAGGAGATTTCTTTTTGAAACATGTGGCATTTTTTTGGTTTCAACTTCAGTCCAGCGGCAATGAAAATGAAAAATACCTTCTGCAGATTTTCTAGGTGGTTTTGATACGACGTCCCTGTTACTACCACATCGTCTAAATACATAATGGCAATTTCCCATTGGAGTCCTACTAAGGTCTTCTCGATAATTCGCTCAAAAGTACTGGCGGCATTACAGAGCCCGAATGGCATCGTCGTAAACTGGTACAGGCCACCTCTAGGTGTAGCGAATGCGGTCTTTTCTTTGTCCTTGGTTTCCATTGGAACCTGGTGATACGCCATATCCAAATCTAACGAGGAGTACCATTTTGATCCTTCCAGAGCGTCCAAGTTTTCGTCAATTCTTGTTAAAGATTAAGCGTCTTTTATGTTTTTTTCATTAAACTTCCGAAAATCAATGCACATTCTCCAACTTCCGTCCTTCTTTTGTACCATTACTGTCTGAGAGGACCACGGGCTGACGGATTTCTCAATCAGCCCTTTTTCTTCTAGTTTCTTTATTTCTTCTTCCAAAGCGGTACGTTTGTACATTGGAATACGCCTAGGTGGTTCCCTGATTGGTATCTCATCTTTCAGCTTGATGGTATGTGTGCCCATGTTGGTCCGCCCGACTTCGCCCGGGCGGGCAAAGCACTTATTGTTTGCAATTAAGAACTTTTTGAATTGTTCTTTCTGTTCATCATTCAAATGTTCGCATCCTTTTTGATAAACCGGAATGACGTGCTCAGGAACTTCACCTCGCTGCGAGTTGACTTCATCGACTTCAAATGTATCTTTAGGTCTACGCAGATCGACTACTGGTCCTACATGGCATACAGGTGTGAATATCGCCATATGTGTATGTTTGTACACACGGACATCGTATGTGCCCGGATTATAAACCCTGGCGTAGACAACTTCATTCGCAGCATCTACCAACGTTTTCGCCAGCGCTAGCCCATATCTCTCCATAAAAGGGCGTTCGGGCGTCAAAATACCCAGGGAGTTAGAGTGTCCGCGATTGTGCCGACTTGTCAAGCCTGACTTGATCACGGCCTCATGTCCCGATGGTACCAATACTGTTTCGAGGGCAATGACACGGCTTGCCCGTCTTGCCCGACTGGATTCCTCTAAAGGCACCCTACTACCTTTCACTATAAAACACGATTCGTCATGATCCCAGATACATCGGTATTTGGAAATAAAGTCTTCTCCTATTAAGTTACTACGAACTCCTCCTACTACCACTTCATGTTCAAACAAATGGTCTCCAAAACCAATATTCATCTTCGCACTACCGTAACATTTTAGTTTTCGTCCGTTCGCCGTGACGTAACTTCCTTCAATCGGAGCCAACCTTGGTTTGTCTATGATTTGATCGAATGTCTCTTTAGTTATAAAAGTGCTCTTTGCTCCAGTATCAATTTTCCAGTCGATAGTGGTCCCTTCTACTTGACCACTAACAACCATCCCGGAAGTAGCCCGGACTTTAACTAACTTGGCCTCTGGATCCGTTCTCGAAGATGCTCCACCAAGTGGCGCTTCTGACCATGTTTCCTCTCCACTAGAGGAATTATTTCTTAATGTCTCTTTATCCTTAAATCTTACTTTCTTCCATCTTCTGCGCCTCCTTGTGTTCCTAATATTACCTCCAGGCCTTTTCGAGTGGACCGGTACCTGGCCTTCAGTACCGGTCTTTCCTAGTTTAACGGTTTTGGGTCTGAGTCCTTTCGAGTTTCGCCTTCAAACTCGCTAGGCTTTCGGGATCTATTCTCTGGATAGTACGGCCTGGTCCATCCCCGTCCCGGTCCATTACCGAACGGGCGTGTGCGGTGTCCCCTTCCAAAATTCGGCGGATAATTTCCTCGTTGATGCGCATCGCTACCTCTTCCTCTGCCGTATGAACCTGCCCTTGGGGGTGCATCGGCACCTACTGTTTCATCCTTATCCGTCACTACATAAACGGGCCTAGGGTTAACCTTTTCTTTACCCAATTCCTTTTCACCGACACGCAAGCATTCTTCTTGCATGGCGTTCACGACTGCTCCTTGTAACGTCTTAGGTCGGGTCCTCTTTACCGCTAACCTAAAGTCTTCAGCTTGACCGCACTTATCTAAAAATGCCTTGATGGCATTTTCCTCAACGATATCGGGATTTTCCGGGTAGGCCCTTCGATACAAATCTTCTAGTGCCTGTCCGAAGTCTCTGAGAGATTCGTCAGGTTTCCTTCTTCTCAACTTCGCCTCGGCAATGTACCTTTCCTTCATTGCGGTGTGTCCAAACCTCTCCTCCATTTTCTGTTTTAAACGGGCATAATCTCTTTGGATCACAAAGGGCATTCCGTATGCGAATGTCTCGGCCTGCCCTCGAAGAGTACTAAGTAGAACACGCCTCGACTTTTCTGGACCCCAGGAGTTAAGCTCAGCCAAATTCTCGAAATATTGGAAGAACTCGTTCCATACGTCAGAATTTCCACCCGAGAATGTCCTTCTTACTGGATACTCTGGGGCATGTGGTGCTCCCGTCGGTTGCTCCCTCTGTGACCTCGGAATTTCACCGACAGGCATTCCATTACTTGTGACGCTACTTTCTAATCCAATGGGAGTATCGACTGGACATTAAGCAAACAACAATCAATCAATCAATCGACTGACTGCCCATTATTGCCTGATTGTTGCCCGTCACGTCCGTGTGCTGCCCAGGGGGTCCTAGATTCACTAAGCACCATTCGGGCGCTGCATGGATGTGCTGGCTCTTTCCTGGCATGAATAGGGCTCCCGTACACGAAATAGTCGTCGTCATCTTCACACCATTCCTCCTCTGGATGAGTTCTCCTGGCTCCAAGGTGATTCGATCTCCTACTATTCTGCTTCGTACAGAGGTGCCACAAGAATTTTAAAACAAAAGTTCCAACCATTACGGCAATTACAGTCAATAAGCCCTTCATCACATACTCTTGAGAAGGTTGGACTACTTTGTTGTTAGGGAAATAAGCCCACGCAAGTACAACACAACCACAACTGGCTGATAACAAGCCTAACCAGATTAGTCAGAATCTGCTCCAGTTGCTACTTTCCTCATCTGAATGCGATCCACCATCTTCTACCCTATCATAGACACGCCTACTTTTTCCGTTCTTACGTACCGTTCCAAACTTCCGAGTACTAGGAAGGTTTTGGTTGTCGTCTTCACGTAGACCAAAGGGGGTCCTAGGGTTTGGTGATCCTCCAAATCCAGAATCCGCAGGAGTGAAAAGTCGGGTTCTTAAATTATCTTGTCTTACCTCATAGGGCGTATCTGCCCTAGTGGAATTTCTCCGGTTGGTCCGTGGAGTGTCCATAATGTTAATCCGTGTTATGAATGATATAACACAAAAAGTCAATAAGTCACACAATGATCCCACCGCTGCCACCAATGTGACGATAAGAGCGAGAATCGGGAACAAGGGGTTTATATGTTTTGCCAACTGTTACTACAGATTGGTGTCTTGTCATATATTCCACAGGACGACTGATGCTAAGTGCACACGCTCTTTTGCAAGTAATCCCAGTAGCGCAAGGGAATCCTTGGTCACATAAATAAAATGGATCCTTGTGTAGTCTATTGACTCAGTGTTAATAAAAGGCAGTAAATTTTGATAATTATATTGTACATGTAATCCACAAACACAATTTAACAAGACATATTCCACTAGGCTCTCTCCAACATTTACATTCCTTTCTAACTAACAGTTTAACTAACCGCTTAACCGAACTGAACACCCACCTATAACTATTTCTCTCTCCCTTTTATACCCTCCATACGCCCTTAACCTTTCCAGCTTGTTAATATTCTGATGAAACATTATGATGAAATCCACTAGAGCACCAATACTAGGGCGCTAGGGCACCATGTACAGGGCACTTCAAAATATAAGACTTTAATACTAGGGCACTATCAATAGGGCATATCGGGCAACCTAATTGACCTAGATAAAAGACACATATGGTTGAACTTATAAAATCTGATGCAATGTAGGAAAAACACTGAAAAACAGCAGAGCAGAACGTTAACTCCTCTGACACCATAAGTCATATTGCAACCAAACTTGGTATGGTTGTTCATGAGCATTCGGTGCTTAGAACTGATGTGGGGATTTTTGATTCGTCGTAAAACATGGCCGCCATGGCTAAAAATAGAACATAGGGGTAAAATGCAGTTTTTTGCAAATAACTCAAAATCGGCTACAGATATCAAAATTCTGGCTTAAAAGTGATCAGCACCTCAAGATCTACCTACCCTGAAATTTTGAAGAAAATCCAACGACCCATGTAGGAGTTATTGCCCTTTTTGTGGATTTTGTGGATTTTTTGCAAATTTTGCACCTGTTTAGCTCAATATCTTGAAAACTATACTAGATATTTGAGAAATTTAAAATGCATATTGTTAAGCACATCAAGATCTACAAAATATGTAACAGGGTCAACGTTGTAGGACCTTCCTTTTAGGAGTTATTGCCCTTAGAACGTCAAAATTTAGCATTTTAACAGCATTTCCTCATTACATTGAAAACGTTAACTCCTCTGACACTTTAAGTCCAAATGAAACCAAACTTTGTATAGTTGTTTATTAGCATTAGGTGTATAGAACTGATGTGGGGATTTTTGATTGGTCGTAAAACATGGCCGCTGTGGCTAAAAATAGAACATAGAGGTAAATGGCAGTTTTTTGCAAATAACTCTAAAACGGTGACAGATTTCAAAATTTTGATTGGGAACAAAAGTGATCAGCACCTCAAGATCTACCAGCTCTGAAATTTTGAAGAAAATCCAACAACCCAAGTAGGAGTTATTGCTCTTTTTGTGGATTTTTTGCAAATTTTGCACCTGTTTAGCTCAATATCTTGAAAACTATACTAGATATTTGAGAAATTTAAATTGCATATTGTTAAGCACATCAAGATCTACAAAATATGTATAGGGTCAACGTTGTAAGACCTTTCCTTTTAGGAGTTATTGCCCTTAGAACGTCAAAATTTAGCATTTTAACAGCATTTCCTCATTACATTGAAAACGTTAACTCCTCTGACACTTTAAGTCCAAATGGAACCAAACTTGGTATAGTTTTTATTAGCATTAGGTGTATAGAACTGTTGTGGGGATTTTTGATTGGTCCTAAAACATGGCCGCTGTGGCTAAAAATAGAACATAGGGGTAAATGGCAGTTTTTTGCAAATAACTCTAAAACGGTGACAGATTTCAAAATTTTGATTGGGAACAAAAGTGATCAGCACCTCAAGATCTACTAGCTCTGAAATTTTGAAGAAAATCCAACAACCCATGTAGGAGTAATTGCCCTTTTTGTGGATTTTTTGCAAATTTTGCACCTGTTTAGTTCAATATCTTGAAAACTATACAAGATATTTGTGAAATTTAAATTACATATTGTTAAGCGCATCAAGATCTACAAAATTTGTAACAGGGTCAACGTTGTAGGACCTTTCCTTTGAGGAGTTATTGCCCTTGGAACGTCAAATTTGAGCATTTTAACTGCATTTCCTTATATTGAAAATGTTAACTCCTCTGACACTTAAAGTCCAAATGGAACCAAACTTGGTATTATTGTTTATTATTATTAGGTGTATAGAACTGTTGTGGGGATTTTTGATTGGTTGTAAAACATGGCCGCTGTGGCTAAAAATAGAACATTAGGTTAAACTGCATTTTTTTGCAAATAACTCAAAAAGGGTGACAGATTTTTAGATTTTGATTGAGAACAAAAGTGATCAGCACCTTTAGATCCACCATATTGTCAGATGACCCCCTTATTAATCTTATGACCCTTTAAACGTTAAATAGATTTTGCCTTATAACCTTTACTTCAGGCACATGTCAGGTGAGCGATTCAGGCTCCTGGGAGCCTCTTGTTTGATGATACTTATTTCCGCGATCCAATTGTTTTTTCTTTTCAATTTATTTAAAATAATATTTTCCGATATTACTCCGGTTTCATCAAGAATGTCATTTATAAATATGATATCGCTTTCTAACCATTCTTCAAATATTAATGGCTTTTTATTAAGTTTAATAAATGAATTTCCCCATATTATTTCTCGTCTGATCTCATGGAAATACTTCGGTTTTTGTCTCGCCTGCGAAGCAGAGCGGGACATAGGTGTTACTTTACCGGCGGCGGCGGCGGCGGCGGCGTTAACTTTTTGGAAAAGTTTTATGAGCACCTCCATATCTCAAGAACTATAGGTCCTGGGTTGATGAAACTTGGTATGCATATGCCCCAGTAATAGCTTAGCACAGTTGCATCCCCATCTTTTGACCTTGACCTTGATTTTCCGGTTGAGTGACTTTGACAATTTTCAATACATATAATAGCAATGGAAAAGTTTTGCGAGCACCTCCATATCTCAAGAACGATAGGTCCTGGGTTGATGAAACTTGGTATGCATATGCCCCAGTAGTAGCTTTGCACAGTTGCATCCCCATCTTTGACCTTGACCTTGATTTTTCAGTTGAGTGACTTTGACAATTTTCAATACATATAATAGCAATGAAAAAGTTTTGCGAGCACCTCCATATCTCAAGAACTATAGGTCCTAGGTTGATGAAACTTGGTATGCATATGCCCCAGTAGTAGCTTAGCACAGTTGCATCCCCATCTTTTGACCTTGACCTTGATTTTCTGGTTGAGTGACTTTGATTGTTTTTATTGCATGTATTTGCAATGTTTAAGTTCTATAAACATCTTTTGATATTAGAAACTAAATCCATGTAAATTCAAAATATAGTGGAAGTAAGAAAGAATAACTGTTTCTGATGGTGCCGGCAGGCGAGACATACTTTAGTGTTAACTCTTGTTTGTCATTGTTATTTTTTAATTGAAACCAGCATTTTAATATATCTTGATAAAATTTCGGTATATTTATCATTTGTTTGACGTATTTAAGGTCTTCTCTTTTCATATTCATATTAAATATCAGTAAGTTTTTACCGAATTTATTTAGGTACAACTTTGGGATAATTGTCCAGTTTTCTTCTTTGGACATTTTTAACCTTGATATCCATTTGATTTTTAGCATGTTAAAGTAACTTTCAACGTCTATCATTTTTAAACCTCCTTCTTCATAGTTTGATATTAAAGTTTTTCTTTTAACTTTATCTGGTTTTCCATTCCAAATAAATTCATATAATTCTTTCTCTAATGATTTAATATTTTCGTTGTTTATCAAGCTGACACTAGCTATATATGTAAATTGTGGAATGATTAATGTTTTGATTATTAACTCTTTCTCCATTGCTTTAACATTTTTTTTGTTTTATCTATTTTATTTATCCAGTTTAGTTCTTTGCATTTTTCTTCGTTTGTCCCTACATACAGATCTAAAACTTTCACAGGTTGATCAGTGAAATTAATATTTTCTACCTTATCTTTACAGTGTTTTAGTTTGCCTATCCAAATACCCTCGGTTTTATTTTTGTTTAGCTTAAGTCCCGAATAGGAACCGAAAATTTCAATGATATTCAATGCTATTTCTACTTCGCGTTTTGACTTTAATCGTCGGCCAACTTCGATATTTTTAGATTGTGCGTCTTTCCGTTAAGTTTGATTTCGATTCCAGAAATATCAGTATTATTTCTAAGATAGTTTGCCATAATTTCAACCGCGATGACGAAAAGTATGGCGGAGCATGGGCAGCCCTGGCGGATTCCCTTTTGTAGTAAGAAGGGGGCTGATATCCATCCATTATTGATCACGACGCTGTGTATGTTATTGTACAGAGTTTTGATCCAATTGATAAATGATTTATTAAATCCAAAATGTTCTAAAGTTTTGTACATGAAATCCCAATGTAACGAGTCAAAGGCTTTGGTAAAATCTATGAATAGAATAGCGCCTTCAATTTTGAATCGATCCGCATAGTCAATGATGTCTTGTGTTTGTCTAAGGTTGAAACCAATATATCGATTTTTAATGTAACCAGTTTGATCTGAATTTATTATCAATTGGATAACTGTTTTTAAGCGCGTGGCTAGAGCGTAAGATAGGATTTTGTAATCCTTATTTAATAGTGAAATGGGTCTATAATTGTCGAGTTTCAGTGGGTCGTTCTTTTTATTAATTAAGCTTAACACACTTCGTTTTTGTGAGTATGGTAGTTCAAATTTAATACGGCTTAGATTATATACTTTTACTAGAATTGGGCCTAATATATCCCAAAATTTTCTGTAAAAGTTTGTACTTAAACCATCAAAGCCTGGGCTTTTATTTAACATAAGGTGGTCTACAGCCTCAGTTATTTCATTAAGTGTAATAGGGTCATCACATTGCTTACTTTCTTCCTCCTTTAATTTGTAGTTCAAATTACAGTTTTTAATGTAGTCGATCATTGCAGTTAAATCTTTATCGTTTTCAATTGAATAGAGCTTTTCATAATATTCACGTTCTAATTTGAGTATATTTTCTTGTTTTTCGATGATATTATCGTTTTCATCTTTTAATTTGATTATCGTTTTCTTCGTTTGTCTACTTTTTTCAAGTCCGAAAAAGTATTTGTTATTTTTTTTTCTCCTTTTTCGTACCATTCTGCTTTTGATCTAATTTGGGCTCCCTTGGCTTTATATTCATATTCTTGTTCTAATTTTTGTTCAATGATGTTAATTTCATTTAAAAGCGTTTTTTCTTCCTTTTCGTCGTTACGTTGTTTTAACAAGCTTAATCTTTTTTCTAATTTATTTATTTCGCTTCGCTTGTTTGTACATTTTCTTTTACTGTATTCTATACTATATTCTTTAATTTCGATTTTTAAAGTATCCCATACTACTCTTGTATCTAGATCTTTATTAATTATCTTTTCATTGAATTTTCCAATTATTTTTCTTATTTCTGAAATATAATTTTCGTCTTCAAGTAAAGAGTTATTAAGTTTCCAGAAATTTGGTCCTTTACTATTCGCTTTGGCCGTTTGAATTTTAAGGGATACTGTTTGATGGTTAGTAAATTTTATTGTGACTGGTCTTATGTCACACGATTGAACATTTAAAACTAATTCTCTTTGTATAAAAAAACATGTCAATTCGACTCGCTTGACTTGGGTTAGATCTTTTCCAAGTATATTGAACTTTATTTGGATTTAAATGTCTCCATATATCAACTAAATTATTACCTTTTATCATTTGTTTAAGGTTATATACCGGTTTCTTTTCCTTTTTCGTTTCATTGTTATTACTAGTTTTTCTATCAACCTGTTCTAAAGTGTCGTTCATATCTCCGCCAATTATTGGAGTTCCTACAGCATTAAGATTAATAAAGTTCTTTAATTTTTTAAAAAAGGCGTTTCTCTCATTTTGTTTGTTTGGCGAATATACTGTTGTCAAGGAAAATATATTGTTTTCTATTTCAATATTCAATAGCAACATTCGACCTTCTGCGTCTTTATATTCGTCAAGAATCTTAAAATGCACTTTATTATTAATTAAAATAATTACGCCTTTACTAGAGGTGGTGCCATGACTGTAGAAGAATGTAAAGTCAGATTCGTTTGTTATCTTATTTTCTATTTCTTGGTCGAAATGGGTCTCTTGTAAAAAGATAATATCAAGTTTTTGATTTTTTGCCCACTCGTAAAATCTCCATCTTTTATCTTTATCTCTTAATCCTTTAACATTAAAAGTACATATGTGCACGCCAGACAGTCGGTTAATCGGGGAAAAAGTCTGTTGATTTACCTGTATATGCAGTTAAATGGGAAATGAGTCTGTTGATGGAGTCGATTCGAGTCTGTTGATATGGTAGTATCGAGAAAAACATCGTAGGGATAGTAAATAACAAATATTTTCACTAATATGGTAAATCAATTAGCAAAACCATTTATGTCTAACAAAATGAAAAAGAATACTTTAATTAAAAATGTTAAAAGTTTGTATTAACACCAATTTAATAAGCTATAAAATGAAAAGGCGCTTTACTCAGTATATATTTCATTAACATTTTAGCATTCAAAAATGTAAACAAAACCATGCAAAATCCTAATAAAGAACAAAATAACGTTTTTCTTGTTGCACCAGCAGATGCATTACTTTGGATGTGTTCTATTTTGTCTATATGCAAAACCATTGTGCTCAATTTAAAGTTTTTGTGCTATAAATCAGGTTTTAGTTAAAACACAGTCTGTTGATGAGTCGGTTAATGAAAACTCAATCTGTTGATCGGTCTGTTGAGAGTAAATATATTAATCAATTAGTCAGCATTCGCTATATATGGTGTGGTCAAAACATTATTAAGGATAATATTTATCAAAAGAATATATGAATACAACTTATTTTTAATAAATTTCGATAATTCGTAATTTTTTACATAATTTTATGTTTGTTATCTTTTCTTAAGAAGGTCTTCTGAAAGACATGATCGGCTCATAGTGATTTCATTCTCTCAGATAAGTGCATTGTTTGTCATAGGGTCATTTCGTACTCCTATACTGGATTTTACACGCTGAATTGTAACTAGCATTGAGACTTGTACTTTGCAACAGGGATGATTAACTTACTCTTCCCGGTCAGCTCTCGTTTTGGCCTGAATTCAAGTTGTCAGTTGCTGTTCAGTTTTTCGTGTGTTTTGTATTTCCGGTTTGTTCGTGCTATTTTGTGTGTTTGTTGGTTATGCATTTATTTTTTTTTTAGAATTTTGACTTTTACAGTACTTGAATCATGGAAGGTCCAATTCCAAAAAACAATCATTAATTACAAAACTTCAATTTATGCGCATGAACTAATCTTTACGTCATCTCCCAAAGCTTTCAAATTGCAAGATTGGAACATAATTAACACACACTTAGTCACACCACAAAAATAATTGCCTAGTGTTTAAAACAAAAATTACAACAAAGTACTAAACATTAAATTTTGCTACGCCTGACGCGCGTTTCGTCTATTCAAGACTCATCAGAGGCGCTCTACAAAAACTATTACAAAAGCCAAACACTATACAAATATGAAGAGCATAGAATAATAAATCCAAAAAACTTCCAAAGAAGAACACCAATTAGGCCTAATATCAACATATGTCGGAATTTTAAAATTTAAACAGACAATTTCAAAGCTTTGATGCGTTTGTCAACAAAGAAATGATCGATAAATTTCATTCATTGAAGAATGAAGAGAAAAAACTAGAGGCTCCCAGGAGCCTGAATCGCTCACCTGATCTTTTATGCCAAAGTTTGAATAAATTTCATAAACTTTCAAGTATACAAAGTTGCAAAACAATCCTTTCAGTGGTTTCAGAGAAGATTTTTGGAAATCAGTTTAAATTAATAGAAAAAAACAGTTAAAGGGCAATAACTACTGTAAGGACCTTTTGATGCTGAACAAAAAAATTTGCTTCCGATTTTCTTTATCTCTTTTACTTTTTGAGTTATAAGCCAAAAACAATGGTTTGACCCCCCTGTTCTATTTTTAGCAAAGGCCGCCATGTTGGTTGGTCGACATGTATATAATTCACAAACTTGGTAGAGGACATCCTAAAGATCATGTATACCAAGTATTAATGCAATCCCTTCAGTGGTTTCAGAGAAGATCTTTGAAGAAAAGTTAACGGACGGACGGACGACGGACGACGGACGCTTAATGATGACAATAGCTCACATGACCCTTCGGGTCAGGTTAGCTAACAAAAACTACAACAACAGAAAGTATCAGTGGAAGAAAATACGAACTAGAAATACTATAGATGGGCTTGTCAAACGTCCAAAAGAGCGAATGCAAAACCGGTAAACACCAAACAAAACACACAAACATCAACTGGCAATGGTGTCGTGGTCATTTGACATGGTGTCAGAGTGGTATGGTCACTGTCATGGTCACATGACATGGTGTCAGTTGCGTACACCATAACCCCAAGTATGTGAATACAGATAACATATCACTTATTTCATTTTCAATCATTTTTTGGTCCCATAAATTATCTAAGAGTTATCTTGATTTGCGCAACCAGGAAACATAAGACATGGTTTCAGTTGCATACACCATAACCCGGGAGTGTCAATATAGCAAATTGCAGATGCAAAGCTATTAAACTTCTCACTTAATACATTTTCCAAACGTCTTACAAAGAGTTTTATGGTTCCAAAAAGTCTGCAGATCCGCCGTACTACGAATATGGGGTCAGTTTCAAATGGAATTAGTTGCGTAGACAACATCCCTAACTGTCTATAAATATTAAATGCCTAGCAACTATACTTTGCACTTAATTTAACAACATCCCTAACTGTCAATAAACCTGTGGAAAAGCAAGATAGGTAAAATGTTGCAAATTAGCTCGTTATTATGACCAATTCAACTTTATCTTAAATAATAGCGGGTTCATTGGCAAACATATCACTGTTTAAAAGGTACATTCCCCTTAACTACCAAAATGGTGGACAGGTTCAAAGAAGATACAACAACAATATGACGAAGACATGATGATTAGATCATGTTTCGTTAGCAAGTTGCTCAGTACAAATTACCTCCACAAAACGGGATAAAAAATTATTGTATGCACGTCAACAGGAAACATATATAATATTCACAAACTATTTCTAAATTATGCTCAAAAGTTAAAGATCAGTTGCTTCCATAAACTTTGTGACGGACTGACATACGGACACAAAGTAGCTACTCCAACAAAAAATCTTAATTGTCAAATTCAATAATGAAAGCAGCTTAAAACGATAGGTATCTGCTTCAGAAACAGGAAAATATAATTTTTATTTTTAAATTTAAAAAATTGCACGGAGTACAGAATTGTTAAAAAAATGAAAATTTTCACTTCCTGTGCGTAACGTTTTTTTCATTTCCTGTCAGTCGAATTTTTTCTCCCTTTCCTCTTAATAGATTAAAACTGTATCCCGAATTTAAATGGCCTAGAGTTACGGCGCTTTGGCCGTTGGTAGCAATAAAATTTCAGAAAAATTCTATAAAAAGTAGAAAAAATAGCAAAACACACAAAATTTAAACTTGGCGTGCATCAACGTACATGCATCAAATACATTGAAACTTGGCATTTTGACAGAAATTGCACAGATAAATATGAGAGATACCACTTCTCATTTCATCTACATTAGGGTCACCATTAATTTTAGAAGTGAAATATCTACAAAATAACAAATCTCATAATGAAATGTTTTGTTGGAGTAGCTACACAAAGTGAAAACGAGAATGAAACAAATCGCAGACTTTCCTGTCATTTTCAGACGATTCTACTCATTTCCTCCTTTTTAACACCCAATTGAAAATATGATTTGACTTCTTTGCCTTATAAAGACATTAGACGTATCTAAATTTTGAAGTATCATCATTTCATCACCTTCTTAACGCTCAGTATACCATTATATTACCGTTTTATACTGGTTAATTGACGCATCAACTGACAAACTAGAGGCTCCCAGGAGCCTGAATCGCTCACCTGATCTCTTATGCCAAAGTTTTAATTAATTTCACAAACATTCAAGAATACAAAGTTGCAAAACAATCCTTTCAGTGGTTTCATAGAAGATTTTTGGAAATCAGTTTAAATCAGTAGACATGTATATAATTCACAATTTTGACTCAATGGAGAGATTTGTAGATCTTTTAATGCTGAACATGAGTGGTTGCTTCGGATTTTCTCTATCTCTTATACTTTTCGAGTAATTAGCCAAAAACAATGGTCTGACCCCCCTGTTCTATTTTTAGCAACGGTGGCCATGTTGGTTGGTCGACGTGTATATAATTCACAAACTTGGTAGAGGACATCCTAAAGATCAAGTATACCAAGTATCAATGCAATCCCTTCAGTGGTTTCAGAGAAGAAGATTTTTGAAAAATCAGTGTAAATTAATGGAAAAAAAACAGTTAAAGGGGAATAACTCTTAAACGGTTGATCTGACAATTTTGACCCTGAAATCATTTTCGTAGATCTCGATGAGCTTAACAATTCTGCAATGCTAACTTTTCCTCTAGCTCTAACGGTTTTCAAGATATAGTCCAAAAACTGCAAAAATGGTCAATTTAGATGATTAAAGGGCAATAACTCCTATAAGGAGCCGTTTCACAACTTCGACTTAATGGAGAGATTTGTAGAGCTTTTGATGCTAAACAAGGAAGGTTGCTTCGGATTTTCTCTATCTCTTATACTTTTCGAGTTATAAGCCAAAAACAATGGTCTGACCCCCCTGTTCTATTTTTAGCAACGGCGGCCATGTTGGTTTGTCGACATGTATATAATTCACAAACTTGGTAGAGGACATCCTAAAGATCAAGTATACCAAGTATCAATGCAATCCCTTCAATAGTTTCAGAGAAAAAGATTTTTGAAAATCAGTGTAAATTAATGAAAAAAAAACAGTTAAAGGGGAATAACTCTTAAACGGTTGATCTGACAATTTTGACCCTGAAATCGTTTTCGTAGATCTCGATGAGCTTAACAATTCTGCAATGCTAACTTTTCCTCTAGCTCTTACGGTTTTCAAGATATAGTCCAAAAACTGCAAAAATGGTCAATTTTGATGATTAAAGGGCAATAACTCCTATAAGGAGCCGTTTCACAACTTCGACTTAATGAAGAGATTTGTAGAGCTTTTGATGCTGAACATGGAAGGTTGCTTCGAATTTTCTCTATCTCTTATACTTTTCGAGTTATAGGCCAAAAACAATGGTCTGACCCCCCTGTTCTATTTTTAGCAACCGTGGCCATGTTGGTTTGTCGACATGTATATAATTCACAAACTTGGTAGAGAACATCCTAAAGATCAAGTATACCAAGTATCAATGCAATCCCTTCAGTGGTTTCAGAGAAGAAGATTTTTGAAAATCAGTGTAAATTAATGGAAAAAAAACAGTTAAAGGGGAATAACTCTTAAACGGTTGATCTGACAATTTTGACCCTGAAATCATTTTCGTAGATCTCGATGAGCTTAACAATTCTGCAATGCTAACTTTTCCTCTAGCTTTAACGGTTTTCAAGATATTGTCCAAAAACTGCAAAAATGGTCAAATTTTATGATTAAAGGGCAATAACTCCTATAAGGAGTTGTTTCACAACTTCGACTCAATGGAGAGATTCGTAGAGCTTTTGATACTGAACAAAAAAATTTGCTTCCGATTTTCTCTATCTCTTATACTTTTTGAGTTATAAGCCAAAAACAATGGTCTGACCCCCCTGTTCTATTTTTAGCAACGGCGGCCATGTTGGTTGGTCGACATGTATATAATTCACAAACTTGGTAGAGGACATCCTAAAGATCATGTATACCAAGTATCAATGCAATCCCTTCAGTGGTTTCAGAGAAGAAGATCTTTGAAGAAAAGTTAACGGACGGACGACGGACGACAGACGACAGACGACGGACGACGGACGACGGACGGACGACGGACGCTTAACGATGACAATAGCTCACATGACCCTTCGGGTCAGGTGAGCTAAAAAGACATTAACCAACTCATCAACAGACTTTAACCGTCAATTTTTTAATAAAAGGACGCTTAACCATATCTAAAATATTTATATGTTAAACTTTTAATAACCAATAATTTAGCTAATAACTAACCGCATATTTTGGTACCAAATCTGTGATTTTTTTTCTAAGAGACTAATCGATTTTTGGTGAAAACATGTTTTTTTAGTCCTTAACACTGCTGCTACTGTCTCTGCGCCTATTCGTTTTGTCACAAACTGTGATGGCTTTCTGTCTGTGGAATAATTGGAAATTATGCTGAAATGAATATCATTTTGTCCTACACTTTTCGGTTTTTGATTGGATACTTATTTCATGTAAAAATAGACGTTTTCCAGAGAATTTGTGAATTAAATTTCAATTTTACTCTCAACAGACCTATTACCGACTCCATCAACAGACTCATTTCCCATTTAACTGCATATACAGGTAAATCAACAGACTTTTTCCCCGATTAACCGACTGTCTGGCGTGATGTGGGTGTTGTTAAGCATATTCGATTATTGATTGATTTGATTTTATAAAGTTGTCCTTGACCTTTGTTTTGTGTGACAACGTTATATTTAGATATAAAATTTTCCAAATTTAGTTTTTTAAATACATTTGATGTCGGTGTATTTTTAGTTATCATAATATTGAGTATATATACAACCCTAAAAAGTAGACATTGTAAGATACAATCAACAATGACAAAAATAGTGACATAAATACATTGGTGGTACAAAGCTTTCGATGTTTCATAGATGTATAATATATGATACTTAACTTCACATGAATTAGCACCATGCAGTTTCATGATTAAAATTGATAACATCTCTGTAAGCTTAAATAATGCTTGACTATCAATATCTAAAGTAAATGATGACAAAACATTACACAAATATTGACAAAATATGCATACAAAATTAAAACAATATATAAAATACAATTGACAATAGCAAAAAGATATGACAGTTTGTATATCCAAAAGGCTTGCCATTTTATTCTTATATTCTTATAATTTATTTACTTTTCAATTTTTTATGTTTTTTTATATATTTTTTTAACTATATGATAAAAACAAGCTTTAATGTTACACTACTTTCTTAGTTGTTTGTGATTGTCCCTGTTTAATGGGGTTGGTGGGGTTCTCTTTCCTTTAAGGAATTGTTGTTTTTCCTGACTTGGTGTCACAAAGTTTGTCATTTCAGTTTGTCTTTTCGGATTATCATCTGGTTCTGTTAATTTTACATTTTTCTTTTTGGCCTTCTCAGCTTTTGTCTTGTCTTTTTCACTGATATTCTTTCTTAGTGTTGGTTTATTTGAATCTGTATTTGGCAACCTTGGTTGGAGTATGGACTGTGAGTCCTGTGGCTTTTGTGTTTCTGCTTGGAGTATGGACTGTGAGGCCTGTGGCTCTTGTGTTTCTGCTTCTTGTGAATGTGCTTCTTCCTTATGTGTTGATGCTTCAACCTGTCTATTTGTACCCTCTAGTGAAAGTATTTCCTCTGATCTTTCAGTGTCAATACTGTTGTCATGCATGTCGTGGTCAAACTCTCTGGCTAGAAACTCAGGACAGTCTAGCATCTTATGTCCTTCTTGTTTGCATTTTCTGCACACCCATTCATTCTGACATGCATTGAAGGAATGACCTTTCTGTAGACACTTACTGCATGAGAAGTCTTTGTCTGTGAGTGTGTATTGTCCTTTGTGTAGCACTGTTGCTGTGTATTTACCTATCTTCATGGTCTTAGATAAAGGTGTGTCAAACTGCTTACACAACAGAAGCCTGTCACCTGTTTGACAGTCAGTCATCTTGCTATCTACTCTTAATCTTTCTCTATACATTGACAGGACTTCTATGTTTCTACTAGTTATTGCCCTCTCTATCTGTCCATCATCTGCACTTATGGGTACATACTTTACTCTGACTGTAATTACACCTGGTGATCTTGGTACCCTAGGATTTTGATTATATACAGCTATATGTTTGTCTCTTAACACGACTCCTTGTGTTAGGAGTTTCATTCTGTCTTCTTCATTATCTACATATATTCGCCAATTTTGTCTTATTCGCTGTATCCCCCTTAAACACTGGGGAGGTATCACTTGACCAAAGGATTTATAAAGCTCAACGTGAGTGATCCAGAACTCTTTGGGTGGTTTTTCCATACCCAGGACGTCTATTTCTTTTATAAACACTGGTTTAACAGTACTGATTGTCTCTTGGTCTGAATATTTACTTGTGGCAACATTTGCATAGGAGGCGGCCATGTTGTTTTGATCGGACCTTTCATCAATATTTTCAATAAAATGTTCATCTGATACCTTTCTGTTCTGTTCTAACTGTTCCCTATACTCTATAGGATGTATACCATTACTCATAACGCCTTCTTGACTCATTTTGGTTTGGTTTTTATACAAAATATGTTGTTTTTTCTCTGTGTGGAAATTTCACCGTCCACCTTGGTAAAGGGTGATAATCCAATCTAAAAATTAAAATTCTGATCTATTAACGTACACTTATTTTCGGAAATTTTTAACATACCGGTAATTTATTAATTTCAATAATGAAAGATGCAATCAGATAAATTTTAGTTTACTCTCTTAATTATTTATTTAAATTTTGTGTTTTTATTGTTTTTAATAATCTACTTACTGGTAAAGCCCCAGTCACACTGTCACGTATCGGCTTCCCCGTTTTACTACGTTTTAAAACGTAACGTTTTAATGTAATTTATTGTCAAAGTTTTCGGTCTTCACCTTTAACTAGGTATATGCTACGTTTTACAAGGTTTCCTCACGTTTTACTACGTTTTACTAGGTATGGCAAGGTTTAACACCAGCCGCTTCATTAGGTTTTACTACGTTTTGCTACGTGTGTGGTACGTTTCGTCAGGTATTACTAGGCTTTCTCACGTTTTACAAGGTATATGTTACGTTTAAGTACGTATTTATGCGGTTTTGCTAGGTATGTACGTAATAGGTATTACATGAGGACTTGGTGTGTCAGTAAAAGATCACCCCGACGGCCGGAGGCCGGAGGGGGTGATCTTACTGACACACCAAGTCCGAATGTAATAACTATTTTACATCCAAGCCTTCAAAATATGTCATGTAAAATTTAAATACAAACATTAGAATACATTCTGTGCATTTAGAATCAAATAGAAAACATTTTTATAATATATATTATAGAGTATCCTTATTGGGCCCCTTCAATATTCTTTATGTACATTTTTTAGCGTAGATTTTTCATCGGTTTCGTGGTCTAGTGGATGAGAAAGTAGACTTTGAACTGTGAGATCCGATGTTCAAACCCCGGTGGAAACTATGTTATTTTTCAATCTTCAAAAAAACTTTGTTGTTGATTTTATAATTTTCCTATGTTCAACTTAGTGAACATTTCTTAAAAAAAAACGTGCTTTAAAAAACAAAAGAAAAGGAACAATAGAGTTGAAAAAGTAGAACAGGGTATTCCGAGGGATGATCCGGCTTAGATCACCCCTGTACGAACAAAGGAGCTGGGATGTAATACGTTTTACCACGTGCCACTACGCTGTGAAGAATTATCCGCGAAAACCGCGTAATTTTCTCAAAATAAAAAAATATATATTCCCCAGGAAGAGGTAGAGATTGCTTTGAGGAGAAAAGTAAAGTTGTGATTTCATTCATGTTTTAGTACATTTATATTAAATCTTCGCTCCAAAGACTAATGATCACTTATGGTATAGTATATTACCATTGTCCGTCCGTTCGTCTGTCTGTGAAATACAATTTTGTCTCCGTTTTCCAACTGCTTTTAAAATATAATATATAGATATGATATTTTGCATTTACTGTAGTACCAAATGGTGCATGATGATTTCAGGTTCCTAGCCAAACTGGTTTTACACATGTTGAAAATGGATGAAAACTTCCTATCACAGCTGTCCAACTATAGATCGTAGAGGTTTTATATATCGCCTTCAATCTTATCATATGGTATAATAGGGTGTCTATCTATTTTATACTCCTAGGTCATCTACTTTCTGTTAACCGAATACTAAAGTCTTGAACAGAAGCGTGATATCACTAGTGCGCATTAGCTTACAAAATACTTGTTACAAATTGTGTATATTTAAAAGCTTTAAGACTTTCACGCAAAGTACTATTTCAGTCTTTTCCTCATTCCCTTTAAATAAGAGAAAAGAATCGCCTTGTAATTTTATCCCAGTCATTTAATTCCAAAAATAATTTGTTACAGAAAACTTGACAAATCGCTGCGATGAGTACAAGTGCAATAGAGATAGGCCAACTGCCTTTCTGAACCATGAGTCTTTCTTCTTAATCCTGACGTCATTTCAACTACATTCTCCTGGAACATAGCTTGGTCAACTCGCAAACAGTTTCTAAGGAAACAATATATCATCACGTCCCAGTTCCTCTAAAATTGTTCGTACATGCCGAACTAGGATCTCCTACTTTTCCAATGTCTCACCCAAATTTAACGCGTTTTTCTTATCCTCTGGTACCGGTCCTGGTTTTATTGAAACAACCATAGCCTTATCTTGCAGAATACGCGTATACATGCCCATTCAGCAACATCCCGTAATTTACCAATTTCATAGAACGTTTTTCCTTTTAATGTTATGTAAATGAAGATTTTTTTACAAAAGAAGGGTGCAAAAAATAGGCGAAATGAAAGAGTAAGCGTAATAAAACGTGATTATACCTGCTAAAACGTGATAAAACGTGAAAAAAACTTAGCGAAACGTAACATTAAACGTAAAAACGTGCAAAAACCTCGTAAAACCTCGTGAAACGTAGTAAATACCTAGGAAAACGTAGTAAAACCTGGTGGTGGGCATTCTGTTACGTTTAACTAGGTTTTCGAAACGCTTTCACTAGGTTTTAACACGTTTTAACGACGTTTTACCACGTTCTACTACGTGTCTGCTACGTTTATTTATTTAGCCGCATTTCGCCACGTTTGTGTCGTGCAAACGATACAAACGGGGCACCCCATGTTTGCGTCCAGGTATCTCTACGTATGTACCCGGTTTCAACTACGTGTCGGTACGTTTCGTTACGTTTAAAGCCGTTTCACTACGTTTTAGGTAGAACTCCACAATTAGGATTTTTTCACAGTATTGTCTTCGTATGTGGCCCCTGTGAACTTTTTTGTTAAATGAAAATATTGATTCGTTTTGGTCTTAAAACAAGACAAATAAAAAATCTGGACCCGTTATATAAAAATTACGATCCACGGTTATTGTTTTAAAGAATAATTTCGAAAAAATCAATACCAATGATCATAAAGCGTCGCTTCCGGCTGTGCATGGTAACCAGCGGATGGGCTTAAATTAAAATGTGTTATTTTTAGATTTTTAAGTTTGAACAATTTTGCGGAAAAAAGAGCCGAAGTCGGATAGGTTTATTTGGTCTTAAAAGAAAGGACTGTTTTCGGGCTGTCATTTCATACATGTTACGTTTCACCTGAACCGAAAGCTTGACTACTGGCAACGTTCAAAAAAAGGACAAAACCCCGATTTTTGCGTATTTTTGTCCCCAAATTTTTGACAAATGTTAAGAGTTGCTAGGGGCAACGAGTACACCAAAGAAACCAAATACGGCATTAAACACGACTAAACATGCCCGGAGTTTGGAACACCACCTAGTTTAAAGTTCAAATAGCAGTTTAAGCGGTTACAAGAACCCGGGACAAAATAGTCAACGTCGAGCACATGCAAAAATGAGCTTAATAAATTAATTGTGGCCGAGACGTGACAGTGTGACTGGGGCTTAACTTGTTAGTAGATATAATATAATCAAAGTACTGAAAGTACTGGTAGCCGGGGTAATCTACAAATTCTAAAGTGCTCATGTGTAGCAAAACAAAAAAATAAAAATTACATTTTTGTAAAAAGAATTTTCACAAGGATTTCAATGAAAAAAAAAAGATTTTGAAAATCGAACCGGAATTTCGAAAAGATGATTTTATAAGCGTGGTCTGTCTTTGGTCCCCTGTAGCAATGTAACGGTGCAATATATATGAAAACCATTGACATATAAAGTTGACAGAATATCATGAGGAATACAATAAAAAAGAATTTTCAAAATTGAATGAATAATAAAAATTCTACAGCCGTTTTGTCAATACACCCATTTGAGCCCCTTTTGGCCACACACTCCAAATACAACACTGTTGATAAAATCATCATATTAAAGCTTTATAAGAATTGGCTGGCCCACTACAAATTAATTCCTTGTGTAAAACTATTTGCCTCAACAAACTCTAAAACATGGCGGTTTTTTTTTTGGTCTTTTTAAGGGGGTCCCTTATTCAACCATTAATTTCTCAAAAACGGAAAGAAATATTGCAAATCTGATTGTAAAAGCAGGCAGGGATTTTCACAAGGATTCCTATGAAAAAGATTTTGCAAATCGGAACTCGATTAAGCCGGAAGTCCCCCTTTTATCCTGGTTGATTAAAATATTTCAATGACAAATTACTTGGTCCAGAAACAATTTTACAGAATTTTTTTTTAGGCCTTTATTTCAAAACTAATTATGGTAAATGTGAATAAATTCTTATTCAAAGAACAGTTTACAGAACCATTTTATCTGATCAAATTAAAAAGTAATGAGGATTTGAACTTTGGGTAAATTATCCTGTCCATCGATGATTGTTTATTGCAATGTGTATTACCATCCAGTTTGACACTTAATGAGATGCAAATTAGTGAATATGACATCACTAATTAGATTGACAACCACTCCTATAAACAAAATATCGATCCGCTTTTGTATTCATTATTAATCATTTAATACTATCACATCAGATAGGCGTCTTACATACTTGTACAAAATTTGAAAACTAAATAAATAAGTCTTATAACATGATTGAGAGTATAAGCGACAAAAAAAAACAGATATGGAAAAGAGCTATATTGCAAGCGTGTATTGATATTTTAATTGATAGGTGAACCGCCGGAAAAACCATCTGACAGCTTATCGAAAGGCTATCGTAGCTATAGCCGTGGCTAATCGCTAGCGATTACCCCGGCTAAAAATCATTTAAAAAATAAGCATACATTTCCATTTTCAACGCCAGTTTAACGGAAAGGACACAATCATGCAACTCGAATAAATCTGCTCAGAGGCAGGGACAATATCGGGTTCTAAGGTCAAATTAGTGTACTTTGATTGCCGCTTAACTCGAGAAACCAGGTTGGCTAATTTGACAGATGTTATGACCATAAAAGGAGAGAGGGTCGCTGTGGGGTGATTTGTTGATTTTTCAATTTATTCATTTGTTAAAAAGCACGTCGAACAAAATTTAAAAAAAAGTAATGCAGTATAAACACAATAATAGTACACTGACATGAAATAAAATTATTTTATACGGATTCGGTTGGAAACAAGAAAACGCTCGGGAGACCCTCGCGTTTTCCTGTTTCTAAGCCTCATCCGTATAAAAATTTTATTTCGAGTCAATGTACAATTATTGTATACTAGTATTGATATCCGATGAAATGTCGCTTTGTCATGCATGTTACCATAACCCGGCCGTGACCTTATTATACGCACAACTAAAATTTGTTCTCATCTAGGTAAATCCTCTCTCTAGCACCACATAGTTACACGGATACATCACTGTCTAAGGAGGAAATCATTGACAATCACAAATCTGTCATTTCCTCCTTCGGTTGTTGGGGCCAATAATGATGACATTCCATCCCTGTATTGGATTCCTAAATTACATAAAAATCCAAACAAACAGCGCTTCATGCAGGGTCATCAAGATGTAAAACTAAACATCTTTCAGTACTGTTGACTTCAATACTTACGGCAATAAAATCCGGCCTCCAGAAATATTACGATTGTTGTCATTCTAGAAATGGTGTCAATCAAATGTGGACCCTGAATAATTCGAAAGAACTGATGGCGATTCTTAACTCTAAATCAGTCTCATCTTGTAACAACATCAAAACTTTCGATTTCTCCACACTTTACACTTCTATTCCACATGAACAAATGAAATCGCGATTGTCACAACTGATTAAACGCAGCTTTTTCAAAGAATGGAAAACGCAGGTACAAATATCTAGTAGTCGATTATAACAAGACTTACTTTGTCAACAACGAGTCGAAGAAAAAGAACAAATTACAGAAGACAAAATAATCGACATGCCCAACTTTCTCATTGACACCATATTTGTACAGTTTGGATGACGTGTTTTTCAGCAAACAATAGGGATTCCAATGGGCACTAATTGTGCACCTTTGCTTGCTGATTTGTTTCTTCATTCATATGAAGCAGACTTCTTACAATCACTTCTCAACAAAAAAAAATCGTAGACTAGCTCTCTCTTTTAACCTCACTTTCCGTTATATTGATGATGTCCTTTCACTGAACAATTCTCGATTTGGTGACTATCTCCATCTTATATATCATCAGAAACTTGAGATAAAGGACACTAGGGATTCTAGTAAGTCTGCTTCATATTTAGATCTACATCTTGAAATTGACTATCAAGGAAAACGTTCAACAAAGCTCTATGACAAGCGTGATGACTTCAAGTTTCCAATCGTCAACTTTCCCTTCTTGTGTAGCAACATTCCGTCCGCTCCTGCTTATCGAGTTTACGTATCTCAATTGATTCATTACTCCAGAGCGTGCGGGACTTACGTCGATTTCCTTAGCAGAGCGGGACGTCTGACGCAAAAATTGCTCACACAGGGTTATGTTGCCAATCGGTTGCTGTTTTCACTCAAGAAATTTTACAGAAGACATCATGCACTTATAGACAAATATGGGATTTCGATCTCAGATGAGTGCAGATGTTGGTTGTCATAGGGTTTTGTTTTGTCTTCCTTCACCGGATTTGACACACTGAATTGACTGTTGGCAACACAACAGGTGTGCTTTAGCAAGCAGGAACTGCTTACTCTTCCGGGGCACCTGAATTCACTCCCGTTTGGACTGGAGTTCGCGTTGTTGATTGACATTCAGTTATTTTGTGTTTCCATGTTTTACATGTTGTCTGTTTTGTCTCGGTGTTGTTGGTGTTTACTGGTTTTGTCTCTGCCCTTTCGGATTTTTGACATTCGGATACCCCATTGGTATCTCTGCTTCTTACTTGTGTATGTCAATATGCATAAAAAGTACTCAAACGAACATCATAAAACTAACAAACAAAAATCAGAAAAAAACAACATTAAAATGTAATTATAAGAATTAAATGTTTGTATTTTGATGTTTCATTGGCGTATTATACCGTTGACCGGTCGCCAGCGCGCTTCATTTAAAAATGTGATACGTTCAACGGTTTTACACGCCAATGAAATATCAAAATAAAAACAATAGCATTCGTCGTCTGTGAACTTTTTTCAAACGTTAACTCCTCTGACACCATATAAGTCCAATTGCAACTAAACACAGGGCGAAAGTGCTTGTTTCCATCTGACACACATCTGCGTATTCGCTACGTAAACGTAACACTTTGAAATATGCAGTATACACAGTGAACGTATTTCAGCGTATACAAACATTATGAATACGCAGAAAATATGCCGAAAAGAATTATTGCGTATTATAAAAATCAAGAATACGCACATTTATTCTCTGTATACGTAACGGATACTCAACTTACAGAATACGTTGAATACGCTCCATAGTTTCTTTATTATTCGTAATACATAAATCCGAACATCTGGGGATTTTTGTCATTTTGAGTTATTTCCCTTTATAAGGAGGTGAAGTGGTCGCCATATTGAATGTTCTTCTATATCGATGTTGTCACGAAAAATCATCGATAACACCTTTAATTTCAATTGCCAGCATGCTAAAACATGATGTGCAGTTGGCTGTCAAAACCACATTATCATGATTATGTTGTAACGAATAGTCAGTCTCCAAAAGGGCCATAAAGAGCCTTGAACCGCGGCTGGCATTGTAGCTAACCACTTTGAAATAGTACACCGTTTGTTGCAAAAAGTGCTAATAATAAAAAAACTCTTATTCTAGGACATGGTATATCTTGAATTTATAAGGAAGCAGAGAGATATATACCTATTTGTCATTTTAATTTCGCTTGTTGAAAGTAAGAAATGGCCGTGAATGACAAAACCAGAAAAAACACGATCGACTGACAAGGAAACAGACAGCAGGGAATCATAAACAATAGCAATAATTTGATTGTTTTTGTTTTCTTTTTCTCTGTATTTCGTGTTCACCGATCTTTGTAGAAAGTTTTTATTTTTCAAATTTAAATTTCTTTTCAAAACGCTAACCACATGAATCATTTATAAATCTGCAGCATAGTACATAACATGGGTGTGTTGCAACAAGCATAAACATAATTTTATACTTCCTTTGGAACATAAGGATGCGGTCAGAAATCAACAGCAAATTGCTTTTTTTACAAATTCGAAACTTATTAAAACTTTAACTTACAAGTCTGAAACAAATAGAGCATCGTTTTCTGTGATGTAAAATTAACTTGATAGTTGTCTAGCGATTATTTTCACGCTTTACATGACACGATGGTATAAGCAAGATAGCTAAATACGAATGTAGCAGGTATAAAACATGTTTTGGCAGAAGAGGTCAAGAAAAAAATATTCTGATTGGTGAAGGATTTCTACTTAAATAAAATAATGCCTAATAATTGAAAAAAAAAATCTGTCGTGACAAATGATTTTTATGCGGCCGGTCGGCACGAATAAATAAAAATATTTCTTGCCAGAAAAAAAAACAACCCCTCCAGATTAATGGTCGGTCCCAAAACAAATAAACTTATTTTTTTTTAAGTTTTATAATATTTTCATGTATGACAAGTGGCAACTTGCACCTTGGATATTCCTTGCTGAAAAATTTTAAAAGCAACATCTTCATCTTCAAAAGAATTCGTCATTTATATCCTATTTTGAACATTTTTATACAAAATGCATCTTCAATGCCTTAGGAGTACCCATGGATGTTGCGTATATCTTGTACATATACTGTAACGTCCTGTGTCTAAGGAAAGTACAATCGCTCGCTCGACAATTGTAGAAGCAAAGAGGTACCAATGGGGCATTTGATTGTCAAACGTCCGAAAGGTGCAAAGACAAAACCAGTAAACAAATGTGAACAGCACAAACACGAAACAAACAAAAACACAAAATCTGAATAGACATCAACAACGCGAACTCAAGTTGTAACGATAGCACTCAGGTGCTCCCGAAGAATAAGCAGTTCCTGCTTTCTATAGCACAACCGGCACGCTGCCATTTGCCAATTCGGTAAAGGAAGACAAAACAAAGCCATATGACAAACCAACATCTGCACCCATCTGAGAGATAGAAATCCCATATTTGTCTGTAAGCTTTTTGAGTTAAAAAAAAACAACGAAAGAGCAACTTGTCCCTGTTTCATCAACTGAGTAAACTGAGAACTTTACATAAACTGGGTTGCATAGTTTTGTTAAAGGTTCAACAGCTTTGGAAGGAGAAGATAATATTACAATATATACAATATAACATATAACATGCATGTGTGGGGAAAGTACATGATTTTAACCAGGAGGATTTAACTTCAGTGATATACATTTAATAAATTTACATAACTTTTCTAGCTGAACTATATTTTCTGTGGACATTAAACGTGAAAACGTTAAGATATTTATGTGTGATAAATCACATAAGCTTAGATATTTTTGACGCTCATTTCGAAGAGCATTACATTTAAGCAAATAATGGAATTCATCGCCAATATCAGTAGAACCACAAAGAAGACACAATCTTTCACCGCGTGGAATATTATGCCATCTTCCTGTCTCCACTGGAAGTCGGTGATTTCCACATCGAAATTTACAAATAGTAAAAAGTAAATTTGAAGGAAGTAAAGAAAAATATTTTTCAAACTTGAATTCTGTCTTGTAAATTCTATAACATAAAGCTTTTGGTGAGTTGTTGACATCCGCTAACCATTCTTGTAAAAATTGATCTTTAAGTTTTAATCTGAGGGATTCAATAATCCATTCCCTAGAATATATCTCAGTATTAAGCCAAATATTGCTCATTCCGCAATTATCAAAAATATTTTTGATATAACATAACCATTTGTTTTCGATTCCATAATTATTATAATAAATATGAAGTAGTTTGCAAAGTATAGATGAAATTTTGTTTTCATTACTATTCAGACGTATCCACAGGTCAACCATTCTTAATTTTACATTAATAGATAAAGGATATTGACCAAGTTCTCCATAAATCATAAAGTTTGGAGTAGAGCGTTTAAGTCGTAATACATGTTTACAAAAATACAATTGTACTTTTTCAATAATATCAATATTTTCGAAGCCCCATACTTCTGAACCATATAATAATATTGGTGCAACAGCTTTATCAAACATATCAAGCTGGCACCGTATAGATAAATGATTGAATCTACACTTTTTGATAATTGCATATAAAGCTTTCATACCTTGCTGTTGAAGATGTTTCCTTGTAGCAAGAAAACTTCCACTACTCGAGAATATTACACCAAGATACTTATAATTTTTCACTATTTCAATTTCTTTTCCTTCGATAGAAAATTTAAGATTTTGGGGAACTCTACCTTTAGAAAATACCATAATCTTTGTCTTTTCAACATTAATTTTCAATTTCCACTGATTACAGTAATCGGTAAAAGAATTTATAAGAATTTGCAAATCATCGCTGGACTCTGCTAATAGTACAGTATCATCAGCGTATAGCAGTAAAAATAATTTAAAATACATATCAAGCTCAATTTCAACGTCTGAGCTAATTGATTGTAAACAATTTATATTCAAATTTTCTAAATAGTTTTGTAGATCGTTCAAATACAATGAAAACAATATAGGGGATAGATTTTCACCTTGCCTGACTCCAATTTCACTTGCAAAAATATCTGATTTCTGATTCTGAAAAATTACTCTAGATTTTACATCACTATACATATTTTTTATAACTTTCAAAAATTTTCAATCAATATTATTCAATATAAGTTTATGAAGCAGAGAATTTCTGTGTACAAAATCGAAAGCTTTTTCAAAGTCAACAAATGCAACATATAACTTTTTCTTTCTCAAACGTAATAATTCATACAATGCATATAAAGAAAAGATATGGTCATTTGTGGAGTATCCCTGTCGAAAGCCTGCTTGATTCTCACATAATATATTTAATTCATCTGTAAAATCACTCAGTCGTTGATTGAGGATCGAAGTAAAAACCTTTCCCAAACAAGACAATAAGGTAATCGGCCTATAGTTCTTGGCCTCAAGCGAGCTACCCTTATTTTTATATATAGGAACTATATTCCCTATCAACCAGGCCTCCGGCAGAATACCTGTATCAAAAATCATATTGAAAAAATAAACATATACATCAATCATTGCATCAAGCGATGAAGCAATATATTCATTAATAACTTTGTCTTCTCCTGACGATTTATTATTCTTCGCCTTTTTTACCGCAGAGATGATTTCATCCCTAGTAATAGAACTATTCAGTGTCTCATTAGTGGACTCTGAATCTAATCTACTATCTATATCGAATTCATCAGCATAATTATTTATATTTATATTTTTAAAAAGTCAAACAAAGTTTCAATGGATATATCGCTTGGAGCTGATCGCTGTGTCTTATTAAAATATTTCCAAAACTCTCTTGGATTCGTAGTTCTTAATAGTTTCATTTTATTTTTCATATCTTCGTTTTGTTTTTTAATATTCTTATCCAACGTTTCTTTATAAAATTCTCACTTTGTCGCAATCTTTCTTTGAATAAATTTGAGCCATGGTGCTTTAAAAGTCTCTTTGACTTTCTAAATTCTTTCCTTGCTTTGCGACATTCTTGATTAAAAAATAATTTGTCTTGCCTTTTTGGTTTACTATGATTTGTAAAATTAACAACTCCACATGTTTCTTTTGCACAATCTAATAAAATATTTGAGATTTCACCTGAGAAATTTTCTATATCTGTTTTATTAACATTTTCATCAACATGATTTGACAATAATGCAAAAAGAGCGGTAACTCTCTCTTGATCCAAGTTATCTTTAAAAGCATTTACGTTATCCGGATCCCATTTTCTAACCCTTTGTTCTGGCACATTATGAATAGTTACATCTGAGTTCAAAGGTGATTTAACTATGCTTAATGACAATGGACAATGAACGTCTGAATATAATGTTGAAAAGTCTCTAACCTCAAAATCATTTATATTTTCTAACATATGAGAAGTACTTATAATAAAATCTATAACAGTGTTATGTTTAGTTGTATATTAACCAATACTATCATGACCAACTCTTCCATTCAATACAAATACTTTGTTATTCTTACAAAAATCAATTAATTTTCTACCGTAGCTATTAATGACTACATCTGAGTTATTTCTATTTCTTTGTAAATTAAGACGATCTAGTTTAAATACATCTGTATAATCAATAGGTACATCAATATTATGATCAATACAAAAACTACCTTCGTCATCATAAAAATCTTGTACAGTAGCAATTCTGCTATTAAAATCGCCAAGTAATATAACGTTATTCGTTTGTAGAAGAAACCTTTGAAATTCAACTTCTATGTTATCAAAAGCATCGTCCGATGCATACTTCGTATTTATATGTGGTATGTAAACTATACCGAATATAACATTTTCATCAATACCAAAAATACTTTTATCAACTTGAAACCAAAATATAAAATCAGACTCTGTTTCAATAGGCTTAATAAATTTATCTATATATTTTTTGTAGCCTAAGGCTAAACCACCTGATCTATAAACCGAAATTTTATGTCTGTTTTTAAATTTGAAAACAAATTCATCACAATCTAATATATCACAATCATCAAGACGTGTTTCACTGAAACAAACTATATCATAATCATTTAATAAAGACTTAAATTCAGGGTATTGTAACCTATATTCTTGAGTCCACAAACATTTAATGACAAGATATTAACAACATTAATATGACTAGTTTTATTTACACAGTTATCAAAAGTTGACGCGTCGCTAGACTGGTTACTTTTGATCGTCTGTTCATTTGTTCTGCTTGATTGCCCTCCATGGTTGTCCTAAAATGAGAGATCACGGGGTTCTTCACGGGGTCGTCGAAAGTTCGTTTTTGGTCTTGCTCCTTCTTCGTGGTTTCGTCGTCTCATCTGCGAATCACTAGTTTTCATTCGTGTATTTTCTGTAGGTTTGTCGGGAGGGAACACTTCACTTCCATCTACAAACAGCCGGTCTCGTTTGAAGTAAACTTTTCGCTTTTGTCGCCGAGCTTCCTGATATTGCGGCCACAAATCTTTTCTTTTGTCATTAATTTCTTTAGGAAATTGTTCGCTTATGCCAAATACAGTCCCCTTTAACTCGTTAGCCGCCTTTCGAACACGTTCTCGTTCCTTAAAATTCTGAAATCTACAAACTATAGATTTTGTCACGTATAATTTGCCACTTTTATCTTTCACCTCGTAATCTTTTCCGAACCGGTGTGCCCGTTGGTATGCACCAATTTCATCCATTTTCAAATGTCTATACATGAAGTCATCTAAAATTCTTTCAGTTTCGTCAGAGTCTTCATTTTTGTCAGTCATCGGTATTCCAGAGAAGACAAGGTTTTCGCGCATTGACCGTGTCTGGAGATCAATGTGTCGGTCATGCAGTTCGTTCAATTCTGTTTTCAGTCGACCCATATTTTCACTGATCTCTGAGTTTTCTGTATTTATTTTATTTAATAAAGCTTTAACTTCTTTGGTGTCACCTTTGTTTGATTCATATGTTTCGTTCATGAATCTCATGCCTTTCTCTATATCATCTACCCGCTTAGTTACAGTTTCAACAGAGGTAGTTAAGTGTTTTACCGTTTGATCAAAAGATGAAAGTTTTTCAGTAAGTAGATCAACCGAAGCCAACTTATCGCAGATTTCGCTAAGTTTTTTTGACAGATTATCAAGTTTCTGATTTGTGTTGATCGTATCTGCCTGGTAAGGAATTTGTTGGATGTTACATGGTGTACTTGTGAAGAAGCTAGCACTCGGAGATGTGGGAGACTGATGATAATTCGGGGGAGGCATACGAGCGGGGATTGGCAGTTGCTGCATCTGGTATTGTGGCATATACTGCTGCTGCTGTGGCATTTGTGTAGGTTTCGGAGATTCGTACATTGCTATGTTAGGGCTGGTCATTTCGTTATTCTGTGTATTGGTTTCCGACGGTTTGTTTACATTTGACTGTTTTACGTGAGTACTGTTCGTTTTCTTTTTTGGTTTTTCATTACTTGTGTTATTGTTACCATCCGATTTCTTCCGTTTTCGAATTCTTTTTGCTTCATTTGGTTTATTCTTAGGTCCCATAAAGTCTAATTAAGCACAATAGACATAAAAAGTTCATCAAAAAGCACTTTAGTATTCATTTTTCTTCTTTGTTTATCGGAGAGAAAATAAAATCCGACATTTTTCCACACATGCGCTGTAGGATTCGGATGCGTTTGTTTTGCATATTTATTAAAGTAAATACGCTTACATATTCTCTGTTTTCTTTTGTTTTCATTTGTAAAAAGAAACAGCAATAATACGCCGTATATATTAAACGTATCCGCAAGAAGAAATTAATATACGTGGGGTGTTTCCAGAGTTTTGAAGCCTTTTTTGCATTACAATGTACATTATGTGGTTCTGTTTGCTATGTTTAAAAAATTGGGTATTAAATGAAAAAAAGATTTAAGTAATTCCTTGAAAACCTACAATACTGTTTACTTTCTTCACAAAAATTTGCATCCAACCCTTGTTTAATTTATAAATCAAATTTGTATAAGTTTAATCTGGTATTATAAGAATGTTTAAAACATCTTGAATAAGCAGCTGAAAAAAATTACATGTGACGTTTTTCCACACTTTGTTTCCCTGAGCTTTTGACTTTTATCACAGACCATGCAGCAAATAAGAAAATATTTATAATCGGCATATCCATATGCCATTACTTAATTTCGATGCTTAATTATAGAATATTCATACGAATTTTATAAACAATGCATTTGTATAAATAAGTCAAAGATATTTTTTAAATGGTTTCACACGTACTAATTTTTCAAATCTTCACGGGTAAAAATGTGTAAAATAATAAAAGTTGCTTGAGATAGCGGTACATCTTTTTTGTAATAAATTGTAACCTTTTTTCAACGAATTAGAAAAAAAGTATTCATCACAAAATAATATAAATTTATTCTACCATGATAGCGTATCAACATAATTATACAATGAAGACGTTTATTAACGATAACTTGATTAGTTCTGTTTTAAATTAACACCGTGGTGCGAAAAGGATAAATAGATCACTGTACAATTAACACTATGTGGCTGTTATATAATCAAGGACAGATTAAACACTTGTGAAAACTGGACCAAGTGATAACTTTAAGTCGCAATAATTAATCTATACACTTGGACAAAAGTTATGGACCACCTGAAAATCAACATTCCTCATGAAGGGTTTTGAATTTTATTTGCTTCTATACGACATGTACGAGGAAAAAAAAGTTGAAAATAGTTGGTCCTTAACTTATATATTAAAATGTAAGATAATCAATGTGCATGCTATGGACACAATTTTATTTGAATTGAAATGAAATATTTATAATTTCCAAATGTCCAACCAGCAACAATTTATTAGCGAAAGTATTTTTGAACTAAATGCAAGCACCCCCCCCCTCCGTCGAAATAAAAGAAGCTAAAAGTTTATCCTTTATAGATTACTGGATTCTGGGTTCTCTTATTAAATGTAAACCTTATTAAAACCATTTTAGTAGAAAATAAAGGAGTAGAGCCACGAAGGCCCTAAATTGGCCCGGTATGTTCACTATTTTTTCAACTACTATAACTTGTCAAAAATTTAACTAAAATATGTTAAGGTATGAACAAACTTTTCATATCTGTAAGATTTAGCAAAATATTTACACCACAGGTTTATCTTTGGGACTTTAAACATTGAGTCCATAAATTTGAAAAATCCTCATTTTTCACACATTTTCACTGGTAGTAGTGTTCTATGTAAAGTTCAGGCAGTGGACGGAACATTAAAAAAAATGGAATTTAGCTGTTTTGGCTTAGATATATTCGTTTTGATTTAAAGCAAATTCTGTTTAGATTCTACATTCAAAAAAGTGTCAGTTACTGATGCTAATGCAACTGCATACCAAATATCACTTGTTTACATAAACCAAACTTAATCAAAAACGTTAACATTGGCCAAATCAGTCAGAAATTTTAAAGTCGGTGGACCATGATTGCAGGAGCATATAGATAATGAGTGTGAGTGAGTTGGTGTTTTACACTCTTTCAACGCTATATAGGTTATTTAAGGCGATGAACATGAAAAGGATGATGCAATGAGCATGAAATGATGATAATAAATGAAATATGGGGATGGGGTGGGAAAAAAAGGAACAGTAAATTTTGAAGAACCAGAGGAAAAGGGGAGCGGTGGTAGGGGGCGGAAAATTTAGCCTATGTGGTGCACTACTTGGCGGTCCACGAAAGGATCATTTACGTGCATGAAGTACGGCACTCTCCACACATGTATAGGTCAGCGATCAGGGTTTCCGTATTATAGACCTGAAAACCCCAGCGGACGAGGGCCACCCAATTCAACCACCAAAGGTACACACCTCGGTCGCTCTGTGGGCTGAGCGCTGACCCGACGCAGAACTCCAGGACCCTTAGTCGCCTCTTACGACAAGCTAGGCTCTGCTGCGGGCCTATTCGCCTCCTGGGCCCCACACGGGGTAGCATATAGATCAAATCCACTTGAAATAGATATGCACTGATTCTAATGCAACTGCAAACACATTATCAATGATGTACCATAAAAAATGGAGTAACACTATACTTATATATATATATAAATCTGAATACACTTTTCAACCTACAAAGCTTACTGTTTGACAGGATTTCACGGAGTGAAAAATCTGGGTTATAAAATAGTGAATGTCAGGTGGGCGGGGAAGAAATGTTCATAACAGTTTTCTCAGCCACTTGATATTTTGTATGCAGCCTCACCATAGGGTTTTAAAACGTGAAGTTCGATTTCAGGTCTGTTGCTCACAAACTTCCTGTTAAACACAATCCGGTCAATTTTGACATTTTACAGATTTTCATCAGAATAACGAAGTAAAGTATCCTATAATTTATTTTTTTTCTGTTTCTGTTATTATTATCTTGTATTTGTTACCTTTGTAGTAAAGAACGGCTATAAACAATCAAAAACTATTCCTGTGAAACAAAGAACGACGTGTCTTAAAAAATTAAGAGGAATTAAAATAAAATTTTCGACGCACATTTTGAATATGTCAATTGTATAACAAGTCCAACGATTAGATAAGGTCATAGTTAAGGGACATATTCCGGGAGGGGATGGGTGGTAAGTCCCAATATTTGTATATTCGGATGTGCGGGGCTGCGATGGGTCTACTTTTTCGGTTCTAAAGGTTTACGAGTTTTTTTTAGATTCATTGAATTTAACAGGAAAGATATATATAAGTGCATTTCTGCAGAATTGATCTATGTGGATATTTTTTTTTATTATCCAAGGAATACCAAGCTAACGGAATTATCTTTATTTTTAAAATTTGGTGAAAATTTGAATGATTTAAATTTTCATATTAATTGTATATGAATGGGTATAAAAATTCAGTCAATCAGGTATAACATAAACATAAACATAAACATCATTTTATTCCAGATCAGGAGCCCATGAGGAGCAATAAGAGATTACAACAATGAGAGAAAGAACATAATTGATAGTTTAACAAATACAATCAACTTACACATAAAACATAGAATAGTATCTAATTTACAACATCTATTTTCAAAAACAAAAAAACACACCTTTTATTAAATGTTACTGTCAATGATAAATCTAGCAACAACATTTAAAATCTGAGTGTCTTCCAAAGTCATTAAAAAAATGAATTTATTAAGAGTGTTTAGATTTGAAAAATTATGATATGAATGGATAGAGGTTTCTAAAACTCCAGCTGCACGTCCGTTTCATTTTTTATATGAAAGGGGGGGGGGCATTTACATTTCTCTAGAACAAATGGTCAAAAGATACAGAAAATAGTCTTGTGTACAAGCGTTTTGTGCACCTAGAATGAATTTCCGATACATTTAGTTCAAGTTTTACCTGACTTAAAAAGTACAAACCTCATAGTATGTTGACATATACTACGGCCAGTGAATAAATTGTTCTACAACAAATTAAATTAAAACACAGTTGAAATGAAGAAGCACACACTCACTTACACCCCCACACCCTACCAAAAAACAATTTTTAAAAACCTAACAAACAAACGCAAAAACCAAAAACATTATTGAACATACAACAAAGCATTATTATAGAGCCCTAAATTGAAGATACAGACGCCTTTTAGTTTTCATTTGTTCCGTCCGTCTGTGTCTGTCCGTACATTCGTTCGGCAACAGAGTCTTGCAAAATAAAATAAAAAATAAAAACTGTTGACGGTACTATTCTGAAATGTGCAGCATGTCATAATGTGCATATTAATATTTTATGCCCTTCTGTGTGATGTTTTGGGGAAAAATCTTATTGTTATATTTCCATCCACGAAAGAAGGGGGCATATACTGTTCGGGTCTGTTCGTTTGTTGTTGTTTTTAATAAAAACTACAGATTTGGAATATTGGACTTTGTAAACACACAAGCACACTGAACTATTGATAGTTCAGTTCTGAAATTTTTAATAGTTGTTATGCAGCATCGGTCCTGGTAGGCATGTAAATCCCCGTTAAATCATTTTTGAAAACTATTAGAGTTTTTGTCGATGGGGCAATTACAAATGATTTTAATGTCGCCTTTGATTTGCTCAAATGCTTACATAATTTGGATCATCATGGAAGTTCAAAAAATTTATACAAAGAGAAAAACAAAAGATTAATAAAAAAACTTTTTCTTTAACTAGTCAGTAGTTGATCCTCGTTTGTTGGATGAAAGCTGTATTCTATGCATTTTTTTATGACCATCGCATACAGATATTAAGATGAATCTCGTTTCGACTTAAGATCACGTTGCTGATTGCTGATCGGTGGCAATATGTGTTTTAGTTTGTTTGTTGTGTGGTTGTTATTGTGATGATTTGATGTCTACCACCTTAATACAGATAATTCATAGAAATGGCCTCTGTCTATTTACGGAAGTATTATTTGAAAGGGAGTTGCAGGCTCATTTTTTCGAAATTCTAAACGAAATATTTAAACAATTTTCCGAGAAAAGGGGTTTCCAACGCCCGGACCCCTTCTGCATCCGTTACTAAAACCAAAGACCACTAGAAGCTATTCAAAATCATAAAAACCTTGTAAGGTTGCAGTATGTAACTGGGTCTAAAATCGCACACGCAAAATTGCTGAAAGCGTGATCATATACAATGATATATTGGTTCTCCTTTCCTGCGACGTACTGTTTTTCTAAACAATCAGCTTTAACAAAAATTTAGGGAAAGCGGGGTGTAACGAACTCGAATAATTTAAGCCATTTCCGTCTTCGTATACTACGGCGAACAATGTAAATGTAATGACCATAGGGAGTGAAATATAACGGATGAATTATTCGGGTTAGGGTGTAGTTCCTTGGAACGGGTACATCAAAAAACTCTATGTTCTGCAACTTTCGTTGGCGGGCCATAGATACAAAAAAAAGTATGTAAGGCAAATGGCAACATGTACTGATTTAAGGGACCGATCATTTATCTTTTCCTAAAAAATATTCCGCTGAATCTGAGTCTTGATGAAAAAAAATCTGCCAACAGAGGTTAAGAGAAAAAAATCCGAAGAAGGATTTCTGCCATGTATAGATAAAATAATTAATACATGTAGTTAAAATAAAATTCTATGAAATATAAAACTGATTTCTGACCAGATGAAAATAGCAAGCCACCCCCCTTTTAAGGTCTATGATCAGTTCCTTAAATTTGACTTTTTTGGTTCTTTGATTGTATATGCTGTTGTCGGACCATTCGTTTTAAAATGTTTGACTGCAGCTAATTATGGAGCCCTTCCTATCTTAATTTAAATAATATTATTGTAGTTTTAATTCAATTATGAAATCATTTAAATTATTCTCTATAAACCATTTGTTTCCCTTTGTCATGCTTGTGTGTGCATTCATTTTCATTTATTTTATTATTTACATCTCGATATGTTTGGTAGGTCTTGAATCGCAAATCATGTAAAATATCATATCTCTAGTCTGGAAAATTAAACAATAAACAATTGACAATGGATAGGCACCCTGCGTTTCCTTCTACACCTTGTGTTACCATGCTAATTGAATTCAATTCTCATGGTAGTTCTAAACAGACATGAATATTTTCTCTCGACCAATAGATTTCATTGCCTTAATTAAATTATGTAAAGGCATTAAACCGACTGTTCTATTCTGTCATTAGACATATTGATGTGTAAGTGAATGGATGTATCTATACTTTTCTGGCAAAATAGCGACACTGGAATATAAAACAGTCATGACGGTTCTGCGTTATACAAGAGGCTCCTAGGAGCCTGAATCGCTCACCTGAACTACACAGATACACATATTCTATAGATATTATTGTACTTAACCATAAGGGATTTAAATTTCTGAATTATCTTATAAAATTTTTGAGACAAAGGGCTTAATAAGTGCAAAATTTGGCAAACATTACGAAAAAGTGCAATAACTTCCACATCAGCAGTAGGATCTTTTTCAAAATTTCAGGACAGGTTGATCTTCATATGCTGATCACTTTTAATTCTTACACAATTTTGATATCTGAAACCATTTTTGAGTAATTAGCAAAAAACTGCAATTTACCCCCTATGTTCTATTTGTAGCCATGGCAGTCATATTTTTTTGATTAATCAAAAATCCAAACAATAGAATTGTAGCAGATATGCTATTGAATATGTGTGCCAAGTTTAGATGCAGTTGGTCTTATGGTGTCAGACCAGTTAATCTTTGAAATCCAAGGGAAAAGTACCAAAAAATGGTAAATTTCGTCACTTTAAGTGCAATAACTCCTAAAAGACATGGTCCTACATCTTTGACATAATTACAAATAATGTAGATCTTGATGTGTTTAATCATATGCAATTTAAATTTTTGAAATATCTTGAATAGTTTTTAAGATATAGGGCTAAATAGGAGAAATATTTGGAAAAAATCCAGAAAAAGGGCAATAACTCCTACATCAATTGTTGGATCTTCAAGAAAATTTCAGAACAGGTAGACCTTGAGGTGCTGATCACTTAAAATAATGGCACAATTTTGATCTTCATATGCTGATCACTTTTAATTCTTACACAATTTTGATATCTGAAACCATTTTTGAGTTATAAGCAAAAAACTGCAATTTACCCCTATGTTCTATTTTTAGCCATGGCAGCCATATTTTTTGACGAATCAAAAATCCAAACGACAGAATTGTAGCAGATATGCTATTAAATATGTGTGCCAAGTTTAGATGCAGTTGGTCTTATGGTGTCAGACAAGTTAATCTTTGAAATTCAGGGGAAAAGTAATGAAAAATGGAAATTTTTGACGCTTTAAGGGCCATAACTCCTAAAAGACATGATCCTACAGCTTTGACCTAATTACAAGAAATGTAGATCTTGATGTGCTTAATCATATGAAATTTAAATTTTTGAAATATCTTGTATAGTTTTCAAGATATAGGGCTAAATAGGTGAAAAATTTTGAAAAAATCCAGAAAAAGGGCAATAACTCCTACATCAGTTGTTGGATCTTCTTGAAAATTTCAGGGCAGGTAGATCTTGATGTGCTGATCACTTTCACCTTTGCCAGAATTTTGATATCTGTCACCGTTTTTGAGTTATTTGCCAAACACTGCAATTTACCCCTATGTTCTATTTTTAGCTACAGCGGCCATGTTTTTTTATGAATCAAAAATCCAAACGATAGTTTTGAAGCACCCATGCCAATAAACAACTGTGCCAAGTTTGGTTGCAATTGGACTTATGGTGTCAGAGGAGTTAACGATTGAAAAAGTTAACGGACGACGGACGACGGACGGACGGACGACGGACGCCAAGTGATGGCAATAGCTCACATGACCCTTCGGGTCAGGTGATCTAATAAAACGGTATCTACGAAGAACCTTGCTTGAAAAGGAAAAGGATAACATTCGGATACTGTTAAAGGACTAGTGTTATAAAGAAAAATAAAGTAACAGTTGAATGAAAAATGTTGTCAAATAAAAGCGTCCTTACGTCTGTGTCGCGTTTGATTTTTTAAAGATATCTTTACAGGACTATAATAAATTATAAAAAAAATGACCTAAGCACTGATTACTAGTACTAAACAACAATTAAGAAAATGCATAATTTTTTATCCATTACACATCCCCCACCGGCCACAGTATACAGCCCCGAAAAACAATAATACAGTGAAAAAATATATATAAATACAAATGTTCGTACCAAGCGTATTTTAACCTGAATATTTTATTCTGAAAACGTTTGCGTATTCTAGCTGATACACACAAACAAAAATACAAGCTTAAACGCAACAACGTATTTGTAGTTTTGTTTTTGAAAGTATACATTTAAAATGTCCTTGCGTATTCAAATTATACAATCGTTTTAATATTTGAATATGCAATGCGTATTCCTGAGTTTACACACGACGTTGTTTCCAAATGTATCTTTATTTGCGTATTTCTTGTAATTTTGAAGAATACTGCGTTTCCAATTTTTGCGTAAACATATCGTATTCGGTTGTTACGTTTACGTTGTGAACACATGAGCGTATTCTATGCGTTTTCAAGCAAGCGTAAACAAAGCGTATACAACTAGGATTCAATTGAATACGCTTAGAATACGCAAATAATTTGTTAACGGATACAAGCACTTTCGCCCTGTGAAACTTGGTACAGTTGTTTATTGGCATATGTGCTACAAAATTACCGTTTTGATTTTTGATTCGACAAAAAACATGGCCGCCATGCATGGCTAAAAATAGAACATAGGGGTAAATTGTAGTTTTTGCAAATAACTAAAAAAAGGGTCACAGATATCAAAATTCTGGTAGGGTTAAAGTGATCAGCACCTCAAGATCTACCTGCCTTGGAATTTTGAAAAAGATCCAACAACCATGTAGGAGTTATTGCACTTTTTCCGGATTTTTTTTTTTTTAAATCGCAGTTTTTAACCTCAATATCTTGAATACTATTATATTTGAGAAATTTAAACTGCTTGTTGTTAGGCAGATCAAGAGCTACAAAATCTGTAATAAGGTCAAAGTTGTATAACCTTTCCTTTTAGGAGTTATTCCCCTAAGAACATCAAAATTGACCATTTTCACAGCCTTTTCCCATTACATTGAAACGTTAACTCCTCTGACATTATTAGTCCAATTTCAACCAAACTTAGTACAGTTGTTTATTGGCATATGTGCTTCTTAATTATCGTTTGGATTTTTGATTCAACAAAAAACATGGCCACCATGGCTAAAATAAAACATAGGGGTAAATTGTAGTTTTTTTGCAAATAACTCTAAAACAAACTGTCACAGATATCAAAATTCTGGCAGGGTTACAGCAATCAGCACCTCAAGATCTTCCTGCCCTGAAATTTTGCAGAAGATCCAACAACCCATGTAGGAGTTATTTCCTTTTTTCTGGATTTTTTTTCTCAAAAAGTTACACTTTTTAACCTCAATATCTTGAAAACTATTTAAGATAGTTGGGAAAATTAAATTGCATGTTGTTAAGCACATCAAGCTCTACAAAATCTATAAAGGGTCAAAGTTGTATGACCCTTACTTTTAGGAGTTTATAATTCCCCTTAGAACGTGAAAATTGTCCATATTCACAGCCTTTACCCATTGTATTGCAAACCATTTAGATAACAAATTTTAATTACAATATTTCTTAGTTGAGCCCTGCAAAAATTCAATATGATGGAAGTTTTTATTGACCCTTATATGAATTATGGTTCCTTAAATGTCCAAATAACTGTTTATGCCTCATAGCTGGAAACACTAGAAAACAATAAAGGCTTTTGATTGCTTAAATGTTCAGCTAATTGAACGACTAGTATACACTTTAATGCATTAAGTTAATTGATGTTGTCAGATGACCCCTAATATTGAACTTATGGCCCTTTAAATCTTAAAAAGGCATTTAAGTCAGGTGAGCGGTTCAGGCTCCTGGGAGCCTCTTGTTAAATGACTCATGTTTACGGCTTGTTTTAAGACAATTTGTTCTTAAGATCATGCCGTCATTTTAAAATAAGTTTCCGAATTTAGTTATAAGTCAAATGACCCACCATGATATTCGTAAACTCCGATTTCTGTGCAGTCGATATTTTTATATCTATACACTCCGAAAAAAGTTAAGCACCACCCTATAATTTTTTTAAGTCTAGCTTTTAAGCCCTTTTTACAAATCCCAAATGAATTAGAGCCCAATTTTAAATTAATATCTTTTTGAATGTGTCCTTAATGTGAGATTTCCCCAAAAATTGTTGAACAAGATATCGTCAGCCGCTTTGAAATGCCAACTCAAAGCAAACCACAAAAAATTACTAAAACCGTCCTAAAGTAAACTTTTCAGGAAAAATGTGCTTTTGTACATTTAAATTTATGCATTTCAACAGACGATCCAATATCCAATAGGTTAACATACTGGGAAGAGTTTTATGTAAAAAAACAGAAAAGAAAACAATCAATTGTAAACGAAAAGGGAGATTATTCGGTTAGGATGACATTTTCATAAAAAACAACAGAAAAACGCAATTTTCTCGACAGAATTTAAACTTTTGACTAAAATGTTTTGTAGAATAGTTTTTAATCAACTTATCATTAATGGAGGTGAATGGCGTTGTTCTTAATTTCCACTTTCCATTTTATCACATTTTGATTTTTTTGAAAAATTGGCCTTTTTCACTAAAATGTCATTTTTCTCGTTTAAACTTAACACACAACTGTTGTTCTTATTCTAAACATATTCACATTTGATACACGTTTTACTGACATGTGGTTTTTTTTTTAAAGAAACGGTTGAAAAGTTAATTTTGAGTGCAATTTACCAGATTTCCAAGAATCCACCATTTTCTGAAAATGACCGAAAAAAGCACATTTTTAGCAAAATGCCGTGACGCATGTTAGTCATAAAGGAGATTTATCAATTTCAAACGTAAGGTTTTTATTTAACATGTTTTTTGTGAAAAAATAGCACTTTAAAAATTTTAGGTCCAAAATACAGCGAAAAAACAGGCTAATTTGAAAACGTTGCAAATTTCTAATGAAACTTGTAAAACTCGTTTTTAAGATTCATAGTACTTTGCAATGCTGTTAAGTAAATGATAAAAATGTGTTTAAATCTTTGATATGAAAATTAACTGACTTTTTTACCTTGTAAAAATGGCCCCCGAAACTTGATTTTTTTGTCCTTGCTTAGTCAAGTTTAATAATGGCACGGATGTAAAAGAAGAAAAACTCGCTTTGATTTGTTTTAAAGGCAAACGATTGATAATACTTTAAGGTTTCCTCATGCAAAAATTCAGAGAGTTTAATGGCCAAACAAAGGTGGTATTTGGACTAAGGACCGATCACGCAAGTTAACCGGGCACTCCCAATTTGGTAAACTTTATATTTCATTTTTGTATTTAGCAGTTAACTATAATAACTTTCTTTCCAAATTTTAAAATTTTACTATAAAAAATTAAGTGAGTCATAATTTTTTTCACATTTTTACAGTTACAACTGTCAGATAAAAAAAATACAGCTTGAATATATATTTAAAGATTCTTTTCGGACGTTTAACGAAAATTTGGACTGAGTAGTAAAAGATCTTTCAATTGTCAATAATATTTTGCTATATTGAATACAAAAAAAAAAAAAACAGGATGGCAACAAGAAAAATGTCAAATAAACTGCAACTAAATATATCCGCTAAAAGAATAGAATGCCACAAAACTCGTCTTATTTATATTTGCTTCAGGTGTAAAAATGTCAGGTAGTTTTACCAGTTCGGAAAGTAATTGGAGACAACAAAAGAATGGCAACAATTGGAGACATGCTCTTTACTTTGACCCCGAAGCCGACCGAAAAGAAGTAGAGGTCCAGTACTTTGATAAGAATGATTTTGTAGAAGGACTTTCTGGATTTGTTGATGTAAATGAAAAAATTGAACATGTTTATGCATATAAATCCAACCTATCCAGTTACCAAATGCTTTTTCCACTTTCGTCTTCTGTAATGTACCACTTGTTCATTGTTTTTAAAACGGGTCAATGGTGGTGGTCTATTGAAAAGTTCTCAGATGCTATCTTTATCCAAAGAAGCAAGAAAGAAGTAGATGTGGTTGAAAATGGAAGCGGAGAAAAAAGAAAGAAGGTCAAGCGTACAAAAGATTCAGTCGGTTTGAGAACAGTTGAGGAGTTGATAAATTGGCTTAGTGGCCAAAATGTCCTAGATGATACATACCGATATTTGAGTAGTAACTGCAAAGCTTTTGCGAAAGATGTTTTCTCTTACATCGCAATGGATGCTCTTTTCTGGTATCACAGTGCCTTTACAGGATGGTTTACCTATTAATGAAATCGAATTTTTATACAGAAACAATAACATGTAACACTTTTATCTTTTTTGTTTACAGTCATAAACTATAGTAGAACCTAGATATGGGCACACCTTATTATATCCAGACATTAATTTTGTTCAAGAAAGCACGATACTGTCGGTACAGTTTTTTTTTGCGTTCAAATTGTATTTTTGATAAGGACAAAATATCCCTATTGTACCTCTCAACTGACATGTTGGTTATATAGTTTAAGCTTTCCAAAAAGCTTGCTCGGACCCGGCATTAATTTTTAACGGATGTTTATACTGTTAACGAAGACAATGTAAATCGCAATTAAAAAATTCTGCAACAACCAGATGAATTAAATATCTTAAAAAGAAGTCTTAGAGCAGTTCATGTCAGATGTAGAGGTACTAATATTGGGCAATGGAGCATCCGAAATTCCGAATAAGCAAAGTCAAAACCAATTACAGCACGAAGAAACGCACAGCATAATACGCAAAAATACCAAAATCAACAGAATGGCAATTAAGAAATTAAGTTAAACATACTCATAAGCTTTTATTTTTTTGTAATTTTGTTCAACTTTTATTGCAATTCACTGAAAAGTACACTACAATTATATATTCTCTTTTGAACAACTTTTTTTTTACTTCCAACTCAAGTGTTTGATATATCATTGATACATATGAATGTACAAACTAAACTTATTTCATACGTTAAACAACTCAATTATGCTGTTTCTTACGCATGTCAAGTCCACAGAATGGTCACATAATAAGTCATTCGAACCCTTTAAGTAAAGCTTATACATGTATTAGATATATTTTGTGAATAAAGTTATTATAAATTTATAAATAACCATGACGAAACAGAGATTCTACTTTGTTGAGTGGAGCACACCATGGAAGTAATATTACTTCCATGAGCACACCGATTATGCCTAATAATGGACTGAACCAGTTAAATATAGTAACAGAAGATAAGTGTATTTATGATTATATGCTTCTTTCACACGGTACAATCGACATTACAATTTTTTTGACGTGGCGGATTTATATGTCAACTTTTTTGACGTGCGAGTTAGAAAATGCAAGAAAAATAAAAAATAAACAAGGTTTTCATTTTCTTTGATATCATAATTTATGCCCAGTCTCTGGATCATAAACGATTTAATTTAAATGTATATAAACATATACTCAAATGTGAATTACAACTGAGAACATTGAGCACAAGTCTCACAAAATGATACGGATGATCGCGGATAAACTTAATCAATGTGCGCATTAAAAGGATCATTAAATGTATTTTTTTCTAAATGTATGATATAAATATCAATCGTAAAAGACTAATTTTTTCTATTTGAATATATAAAAATGTGTTCTTTCTTTCATTTTTTCTAAAAGTTATACAAAACTTAAGGTGAAAAATCACCATTCATGACACACCAGAAAATAAGACGTGCGGAGTATGATATGCAGTTTATTGACGAGGAGGAATAAATAAATAATCATATTGCATCTAAAAGATAATCTTACTAAAAATTCAATTCGAAAAACTCATGTTGTTCTCTTTTGTCTGCTGTGAACAATTTCATTTTCCAAAATACTGTTGAACTAATAATGAATTCAGTTTCTGACATGGTTTCGTTTAAAATACATAAAACCAAATGGCTGTACAAAAACATCATTACATTATAGCCCAAAACGTAATAGAAAACACATATTCAAATCTATTAAAAAGTTGTTAGTAAGAAACCAATTTCTTTCTACATCCCAATTCAGAATAAGCTGTGCAGCATGGGATACAGGTTTCTATGTTACTTATATTTCAGCATAAAAACAAAACCAGGTAACTTTAAAGATTAAAATAATTCGGAAGTGCTTTTTATTATGTCATCACCAAAATGAAACTATCGCCTTTAAAACGAACAACCGCCAAAAAGTGCATCACATAGCCTAACTTAAGTTTCCGCTCCTACCCACCTCTCCCATTTTCCCCGTGGTTCTTAAAAAAATTGCTGCTCCTTTGATTCCCACCCACCCCCATATTTCATTCATATCATCATCATTTCATGTTCATTTTATCACCATATATCGTGTAAACACCAACTCATTCACTCAATCATGAAAAACAACAATAAAACCCGCGTTATATGCGTTCTTCATCCGCAGACCTTTGTGTCCAAAAATCATAGTAAACCAATTAAAATATTGGAAATGGTCAGCTGACAAACTCTCTAACCTGGTCTTGTGTGTCGTGACCGAATACCCGGCGTGATAGAAGATAATGAGATATGGAATTAGTGTTTGCGACACAACCTATGTCCACCTATAACCTTGACAACAATTGAAAAAATCCACAACGAAAAACATCCAGCAGACTTCAATGTGACCAGCGGTCGCTGCTCGCTGTTCTGCAATTGGCCCTGGACTTAAAACTCAAGCCAAATCCTAAAAAGTTTAAATAAAAAATCCCCTTCTTGATAGAAAAATCGACAAATACAAACATCATATTTAATACGTGTTTTTGGGGACCAACCCTCCATTCATTGATAATCAATAACCAAGCACAAACCTGAACACATAGTAAAAATCAAATCGATAGAAGTTCAATTCAACAGACAAAAGGAAAATAACGGGACGAAAAGATCTATACTCTACGTAGCTCTTGAGAACACTCGATAAAGCCGATAAACCAATAAGGCTAAACGAAAATGTGTCCTTGTGACCCTTGAAAAAGTCTTAGTTAAAGCTCAGTAAAAATGAAGTACCAGACGGAATGACCTGGAAGTGGATGCATGGTGCAATACATTGTGCCAAAGTGTTGTCCCAAATTTAGAATAAACCCACTTGTAAAAACCGAGATATTAGTTACGAAAATAACGAACGGAAAGAAGGACGTACTAGATAAAGGTAATAACAAAACTACCGAACTTGAATGATCAATCTCATAGTCCAGAGAAAATGACAAAAACGAGTCGGTCATACCGGAGAATACGTGATTGCCATATAGCCTCTCTCTTAGTCTTACAAGCGGGAATGCATTATTGCCCATGATATAATTACCAGCTTAAAGTTAAAAAATCTGTCAAAGTAAAAAATGACCGCATTTCGTAATAAACGTGAAGTAGATTAGCGACAGACCAGAAATCAAATCCCACGTTTTGAGACTTTTCCCTAATGCTGTATACCAAATATCAATAAGTAATTAACATACACGGCATATTTTTTAAAATTAAATTCATACATATGTAGTAAAAGCCTCAATGTATCTTCGTATGAAATCTTAGGAGTATCGAGTGTGCTCCCAAACTTTATTATTAGCTTAATTTAGAAAGGTACCCCATTAACCTTTTTTTCTGCAACTGTTGTTCCGTCCCGTCAAAAAAGTGTATAACATTATCCACCACGTCAAAAACTTTGCTTGTCGTACAATGTTTGGATAAAAGTATATAACAAAACCCATTTTTGCAAAACAAATCACATATCTGAAACTTAGACACATAGAAAAATATATGGTTAGTTGCAAATAGTATTATGAGGTTAGAATTTTACTTCTTGGTCATGGATTAAGTTTGTTTGTTATAGCTGATCATATTTCGGCAGAGTGTTTGAAGCACGTAATGCATGGATTTGTATGAAAGAAACAGCAATCGAAGACAATGCTGACTGCTTCGGACTGGGCTATATTTCATTCAAATACATTTTTTGGAAAGTAATAAATGTTATACTTTTTCCGGTGAAATTTCATAATTTTAACATGTTTTGTTCCGCTCGCAACTCACTACGGTATGTCGGTTATGCGCACGCATGAAAATCTGATATATCGATTGTACCGTGTGTTCTTTGGATCCCTATGATTAGGAAATAAAATATCTTGATATTTATCTAGATCTTTATATCTTTGCTTTATATTAACTGGAAAATATTTTGCGTTGATAAAATTTTAATTAACTATATTAATGTAGATCATTAAATGTTGTCTACACATTTAAACAAATCATGACAGAACACAGACCCGAAACGCGGAAATCAACCTTTGATATTTATCTGGTAATTAAGACCGACACTTATCATGCTTATTAGTCGAGAAATTTGAAAACGTATGCGGGTCCAAACGAAAGCATACTAGGGATATTCTGATTAGTAATCGGAAGCATTCGGCCTTTTCCGCTGCCCGGAAGCGTCTTCAATTCTGATGCATTGATCAAAAATGTTTTGAAATGGACGGAATCCAATAAGTGAATTTACAAGCGCTGCTTGTACACATATCTCCACGCAGTTGCTCTGAATCTAGATGCTCGGAGCCCGAGCAATTCTACAACGCGATCGAGTTGATTATGGAATTTCTAACATCGAGGGAAATAAATTTGATTATTTTAATGGCGAGGCTTGCCGAGCCATTAAAATATCAAATTTATTTCCCGAGATGTTAGAAATTCCATAATCATCGAGAATTAAGTTGTAGAATGTTTTTCTCTGTCTACAGGTAAAAAAATGCAAAAGTTTGCTTATCAGTTGCACGTGCAATAATGCTGAGAACAAAATTTTCTCTAGAGGTGAGAAATATTTTTCCACACCTTGTCGAGAGGTTGAAAATAGGATGAAAATTAGAGAAAAAATGTCCCATGATTTTTTTGGCCAATTGCAAGGGTGTTTATGATATTGACCTAAAATCGGCTTAGCTCAAAAACGGGAAAAAACAGAACTTAAAAATAATGGACTTAATCATAAAAATATTAATACAAATAAATAAGACATAAATATATCTAGGTCCTGCTACGGTTTATTTTTGAATTTTATATGCAGTCTTTGGTGTACACATACTGAAAAAAGCGACCTGAATTTAAGCCATTTTAAGGTAACCTTAACCTTGTATCTTCCGGTCAATGCCGGTTCCATCGACAGCAACAAAATTTTGTATACATGGAAAATTTTACAAATTGCATCATCCCATAGAAACCATTGGACAAAAATTAAGAATCACTAACATTTTAGATTTTAACAGTTTTGTTATCAATTTCTGTATAGGAGCACACACACAAAAATCCAGAAAATCTGCATCCTGATAAAAGACATATGTTTTCTAATGTTAATCATTTTTGTACCACCATTTTTGTGGAAGATCGTTGCTCGTTTCTGATTGGAACATGAAGGGATATGGTTAAAACCATATCCATTGCTACTCGAGTTTCACAGTTAGGCTCCTGAAATATGCATAATGCATTTGGAACATAGTAATACCTACCATACTAGAATGAAAGATAAGGTTAAAGGGATTCATTCATTGTTATAAGCATCATTTGAACAAACCGTACCAATATGTTTTTATGGCACTTTCTAGTTATAAAACAATATGGGAATTGAATGATTCTTTTGTAGGTGGTCATTCGTCTGGAAGAACAGGTTACAGTTAATTTAGAAGCATACGATTGCTTAATATCATTAGGTGCACCTACTACTGGTTTTTGGCATTGCAAACTGACAAAATGTTGATAGGACAGGCCACCCAGCTAAGCTCAAAAGGGTCTAATTTTAACGTTTGGCTTCCTACGACTCTGTGGATCTGAAAAAAGTCCAAATGAAAAAAAATCCCAGAAAGACCTGATTACTATCTGGACTAAAAATAATCTTCGTTCAACAAGTCGTTGCTCAAATGTTAGTTTTGAGAAATTTTAACTGTCTGTAGCACGGGGGGGACTTCAATTATAAAAGTAGGTACATATGTGCGGCCCAAAATGGTCTACTTTAGAAGGTTGGAAATTTCAATGTTAAGATATACTTTTCACAAACGTCATCTATCAAAAGGAAAAGAGTGACTGAGCATCCACATTTTGTCTCCTTGTAACCTTAACTGTACAGGCATTTGATAACTGTTATTACCATTCAAACTTTGATTTTAATAGAAAATCTTTAAAACATGTAAAGTTTAAGCATATTTTGTGTAATTTCAAATGTATTAAAAATATATGAATGTGTGTCCTTTTTAGCAGGCTAATACATGAATAGGGGTATAGAAAAAGAAGAAGAATATTTTATAAAACTTCTGGGCAAGGTGGTCTGTAGTGTAGGGTATTTCGGACAACAGAAATTTTTAGTAGTTAAATTATCTAGTTGAGCCTCAAGTCAAAGTATTACTGATGTCTCTCAGACATGTTGTGTATATGCACATGAAACTAAGAACGAATCGATCCACAATGATCCAGCTATCTTGTTTTTATAAAATAACATCACGAGTTCAATGCCTTATTGATAACTTTAAAACAATAATGATTAAACGTGAAATTATATCATTTAGACCGCAAAATGTTTGCATGGTTCATAAATATGCCAAAACGATAATATGATGAAAAAATTAACATATCTTGAAAAGTTCAATCTGTTTGTGTATATTATGTTACGGAGATAAAAATAGTTCGCGCAGTAATATAAGAAATTTAACTGCTTATAGCGCGATAATGCACCGAATGGTGACTTTTCGGTATTTTTTTTAATTGATCATTGATAAAAATTTTACACAGACTCTAATTTATTCACAAACTGGCATTAAAATCAATCCTCATGATGAACTATTTTACATCCTATTATGCAACATACGAATCGTTATGCAATCGACAACAGGGTGAATCTAAGTATACATCTAGAATAGATATTCGAGAACAGGTCTCTCGTATGAAAACTTTTAAATTTTACCCCGAATTTAGAATACAGGACCAAAACTTGACATTTTCAAAAAGTATTTTTTGAAATCGCAATTTCAAAATTCTTCACGTTTTATAAAGGTTGGACTATCCCAATAGAATCTAACTAAAATTGACGTTGCGTTTCATGACGTTCAGATGGATTTTTCAGTGTACAGGTAAATGTAATCGGTATGGTCGTTTTCAACGTAATTTCCACCTTAAGGCACTGTAAAAATAAACAACCCCCGCCAATGTTTTATTCGCCATGTTTGATTATGGCCCGACCACGTGTGTGGATTGGACATATTGTTTTACTCGTCCGTCCGTAAAACTTTGGTTAAGTTGTTCAAAACTCGGATATTACATGTAACGCTACACCACCCACCTTAAAATTATGTCATTGTAACCTTTATTTTATGCATAAATGACTATAATTAAGTTCTTGGTTGAGGTCCATATCTTGGAAAATACATATTGGAAGTCAATGATATTTCACCTCTAGATGAGTCTTTGGTAGCACGATACCACCCACTTAAAATTGGTTCACTGTGACTTACATTTTATGCATGAACAACTTTGGTAATGTTCTTGGTTCAGGTCCATATCTCTACTACATATTTAAGACCCATAACCCAGGACATACTTGTTGGGGGTCAATGGTATTTTAAGAACGGGAAGGTCTTCTGTTACACATCTCATAGACACACTTTCTAGTTTATTTAAAATTTCCAATTCTTTGTTATAAATAATTTTGGCTTGTTCTCGGAATGATATGAGACCTGATATGTAAAACCCCTTCAGCCGGAAAGGCAAGCTAATACATATCCACTATGACTATAATTATAATATGGAGTAGGCATTGCCTAAATGCGAGCATAGCTAAAAGGGACTGCGTTTTGTTTATATAATGATGATCATAATCAATGCAATCAAATGGTGCATTTTACATCATTTTTGGGGCGAGATGGTATGGGGCGATTAATCTTCGAGACACATTAGTTTCGTACGTGCATATAACCAAGACGAAACGAGCAGCTTATGTGTATTTATTATTTTAAGAATATTATTTTCTTGTAAAAAGCGCAATTTATTATTTTTTTAAGCATCATTTCTTTTCTTATAAATTATTTTAACATTCACTCCGGCCCTGTAAAAATAATAACCCTTTCCGGACCATAAAAAATCTAAATCAGCATTAGCTAATTTCTCGCGGAAACAAATACCGTAGAGCTCTCCGCTCGAGCGGACACTTCGTGCCCGCTTGCGAGCTATGCTCGCTATAAATAATACATTATGAGGCATTCTGAATGTAAAAAATTATACATTTTTTATAGTAGTTTCATTTTGAGCTCGTGTTTTTGTGGGTTGAAAATATTTTACCAATAGTAACAGAACACATGGCGACTTCTTTTGTCAGATATATTGTAGGGGTAAACCTCAACAGGCATAACAAGTACCTTAATTTTATTGTTTCTTTTGGAGTGAAATATTTTCTGTTATATATTTTAATATATTTTACATGTAACAGAAGATACTTGGTGGGGTGTTCTATATTTTTTTTCTAATTTTGTCGTGCCGATAACTGCCTGTATAATTACTATATATCGGTGCCTTAACTGTTAGAAGTTTATTCTTTCATAATACCGACTAGATTTCCACGTGATCAGGATGGGGCTTCACTACAGCAATACGAACTCAAGGTGAAAGCACCGTGTCCCATGCGTGCATGAACTCGCAGATGTGTCAAATTTAAATCAGATACATGTATCTCAAAGTACCCAAATGAATCTAAAATAATTGAAGTCTTCGGTTGTCTGACTACCATGACTACACATATCCAAAGTTGTTGGAAAAACTTTGAGCAAGTTTGGGCAAGGATGTTTGAAACCCCAAATGCAAAATGGTAATTTGCTACTATTTATCACAACCGAATTTTTCACTCAAGCCACAGCAGCTTCAAAAGCCTCTAGAGGTATGAATATTTTATTTTTAATATATCAAGCATCTGTTTTAAGAAGAGGGATTTGCAATTCAGACTGCTATCTTTCAAAGAAAATTTATCAATGGCTATTAAGCAAAATTAACCATACAAGGCAAGGTTCCTTTTGTAAGAAGTTTTTGACACTGGAGATTTTTTTTTAAATATGCATACACTAAGTTAAAGCGAAATCAACCAAATACCCTCCAAAAACAACTAACAACAATCAAAGAAACAGTTCGTCATGATCATTTCTATTTTTGGAATTTTATTTCAGTTATGATTCTATTCAAAAATAAACTTTAGTTTTACATAATTTTAGTTACAACCATGATACAAGGAAGTTCAAATTGATAACCTTTTATCAGATATTACGTATAATATCAACCAGTTAATCATTTTTAATTTTTATTTATGTTGAATATTTGTAACCTTTCATGATAATGTACTGTAAAAATCTAGGTTAGATAAGTATTAGACTTTTTTTATATTGTTGCATTTTTTTTCATTGACACCATGACAACTTATCCAATAATGCCGAAAAACAAAAATTTATAATGAAAATACAAGTAAACTTGAGGCATCACTTAAGCTAAATATATTCATTTGCAATTGATAATAAAAGTTTAGACACAAATAATTGCCACGTCAGAACCATTGCGATCTACAATTTCTCTTGTATATATTTGCCTTGTTTTGTCTTTTATTCTTGGATATATGAGATTGATCATCCCAGTTCGGTAGCTTTGTTGTTACTTTTATTCATCAATTGATTTCTTCAAAGGTTTCAAAAGCGAGACATTCTCGATTTAGTGATGAGATTGTGTTAAAATTATATGCACATTCACACCAACCTAACTAGAAATCTTTTATAGAGATACAGACTATTGACAGTTGAACTCGAAATAGAGTATGACAACCAATTATTTTCACAGGCATATAATCACTTATAATACAAAGCAATACTAAAAAGTCAAATAACTACGATCATATTATAAGATAAACGAATGCTATGAAATAAAATGTTCACTTCTATTCATTCAAAATTATAGAAAAGAGAGTTTATTATGATATAGGCAAAGTCGACTTTATTCAACTCATGTTAATCTTTCCACAGAGGTCGAATGAGATTTGGATAAAAATGCAGATTTTTTACACCATCTAACAACAAAAAAACATGGGAACATTAAGAAATTCTGATTGCTTTGATTCCGGCAAATCAATGTTCGAACTAGATAGAGTACGTATCTTTAGACACACTTCTGGTTGTTGGCCTTTCAATAATTTTAATTCAAATACTGTTGATGGGAGGTTTCTCCTTAAAATAACGAAACTTACTGTTGACTCCCACTTAATGGTTGTTAGAATCCTTTTTTTACCGACAAGCTAAAACCTGTTGCGGGCCTTTTTGCTAGTGGAAACAACAATGCAAACATATTGATTGTGATACGTTAACCCCATAAACTATAGTATTTGACCATGAGAAGTTGAAGCCATCACGTTAGTCTCAAAGCTTTGTAAGTAGTCTTACAGAGATCTAAATCAAAATATAAGGCAACTTTCTACAGTCTGTGAGGAAGAAGGAAAGGTGTACCAAAGGGGTAATCAAACATCATTAAACCGAAAGGACAAAGTCAAAATCGGTAGATAAAAAAACATCACAGCTAAACAAACCACACAACACAATAAAAAAAAACAACATAAAAACAAAACTGCATTCAACAACGTGAACTCAAGTCTTAACGAGCGTGAACTCGGTTGCTCCAGAAGAGTAAGCGCTTCATGATTGCGTTGCTATAGCGCATCCGCCACGTTGCCAAAGATCAGTTCAGGGTTGGTCAAATCCGGAAAGGATGAAATTACCTGTACTGTTCTTTAACTCAAGATTCTGGGGTTTCTGAAATGCAGACACTCACCAAACCGAAGATTTTTAAATGTTTAGATCTTTTCGTTATTGTAAGAAGTCGGCTTCATATAAATGAAAAAAAAAACCAATAAATTAAGCATTATAGTTGCCTCTTTGGGTGCCGTTTGTTTGCTGAAAACACATTCATTCATGGTTAAAACTAGTCACAATAAACCTATAACTACACTTACATACTGTAAGTGTAACTTCATGATTATGAAGCGTTAAAATGTTTGATTTTGAATATTAATTTAGAATCGTGACCATATCTATCACAAGCAAATTTCACTCAAGTCATATTCCATCAAAAACTTACAAAGAAACACATTGTTTCAACAGTAAAACACCATTTACTCAGTACAATACCGCTTTCGTGCTAATAGATGCATTTCCTGTGCCATTTTCAAATTAACTAACAATACATGAAAATATTTTGCTGAGTTTGTCTTATTTCATCAAACGTATTCTGCATTTAATGATGGAATGTGTTGAAATATATATGTTAAATCACGCTAACTTTATAAGGAACTTTGGACGTAGATACACAGACTATTGAATCAGTTTGATTATAATACTAACGGCAATAAAATCTGGCCTCAAGAAATATTACGATTGTTGCTATTCTACACAGGCAAACTTAAGACATACGTCTGACGTACGTTTGTAAGAACGTGCGTCTTACGTAGCGTATAAACGTATGTTTAACATATGTTTCTAACTGCCGTACGGTAAACGTACGTCAAATAATTGGCAAAACATACGTCAGACGTACGCTTTTTAAATGTGCGTCAAACATACGTTTACCATACGTCAGACGTAAAGTTTCCTTAAATGTATGAAATTGGTTTTATTATGAAATAAAAATATTGCCAAAATAAATTTTTAATCTGCGTCAAACGTACGCGGTTAGAAGCACAAATTAAATATGCGTCAGATGACATGCGTTAAACGTACGTCAGATGCACGTTAAAAGCAGTTCACATTTTGCCAGTGTAGATATGGTGTCGATCAAATGTGGATCCTGAAAATTCGAAAGAACTATTGGAGAGTCTTAGCTCAAAATTAGTTTCATCTTGCAACAGCATCAAAACTTTGCATTTCTCTACTCTTTAAACTTCTATTCATAACTAAAATAACGATTGGCACAGCTGATTAAACGCAGCTTTTTCAAAAAGAATGGAAAACGCAGGTATAAACATCTAGTAGTCGATTACAGTAAGACTAACTTTGTCATCAATGAGTCTAAGACAATGAACAAATACACAGAAGACCAAATAATCGACATGTTCAATTTTATTATCGACAACATATTTGTTCAGTTTTGTGGACGTGTTTTTCAGCAAACAATGGGGATTCCAATGGCCACTATTTGTGTACCTTTGCTTGCTGATTTGTTTCCTCATTCATATGAAGCAGAAGTATAATTACAATCTCTTCTAGACAAAAAAGATGGTGGACTAGCTGTCTCTTTTAATCTCACGTTCCGTTATGTTTGTGATGTCCTTTCACTGAACAATTCTCGATTTGGTGACTTTCTCCATCTCATATATCCTCAGGAACTTGAGATAAAGGACACAGCGGATTATTTGAAGCCTGCTTCATATTTAGATCTTCATCTCGAAATTGACTCTCATGGAAGACTTTCAACAAAGCTCTATGACAAACGCGATGACTTAAACATTCCAATCATCAACTTTCCCTTCTTGTGTAGCAACGTCCCGTCCGCTCCAGCTTATGGAGTTTTCTTATCACAGTTGATTCATTACTCCAGACCTTGCGGAAATTACATCGATATCCTTGGCAGAGCGTCACGTTTGACACAGAAATTGGTAACATAGGGTAATGTTGCTCCACGGTTGCTGTCTTCACTCAAGAAATTTACGGAAGACACCGTGCACTCGTAGACAAATATGGGATTTCTATCTCTCAAATGAGTGCATTTGTGGGTTTGTCGTAGAGTTTTGTTTTGTCTTCCTTTACCGGATTTGACAAACTGAATAGGAAATTAACAGCACGACGGGTGTTCTATAGCAGGCAGGAGCCGCTTGCTCTTCCGAAGCACCTGAGTTCACTCTTTCGAGTTGTTGATTTCCGTTCGTTTGATTTTGTGGTTGTTTTTTTGTGCTGTTATTGTACGTGTTTGCCGGTTTTGTCGTTGCCATTTCGAACATTTGACACTCGGGTGTCCAATTGGTGCATCTTTGCTCCTTTAACATGTTTAACACAAGCTAAAGTATACCTACTTATTATTTTCAAAGGTTTCTCAACCCTTTATAGAATCAGGTTAAGGAAGCGAATTAACTAAATAACTACCATCATAAGAACTCATATTTGACATTTAAATGTTATAAAACTATTTAATTAAGCAGATATATGTTGGTTTTTGGGGTGCATTTTTTAAAGTCTGTCTTGTTTCATCAACCGTT